>JAUBOD010000343.1:240201-300664 GCA_032353885.1 Nothura maculosa | reverse complement strand
GCTGGAGCAGGAAGGTTGGACCAGATGATCTCTAGAGGTCCCTTCCAACCTTATAGATTCTGTGATTCTGTGATTCTATAAATGCATTACTTCTCTGGCAGTGATTAGATTTTACTTACTGTTTCATCTCCATGTGATATTCCAGTAGAAGGCTCTCTTCTGAAAGAAATTAATTTTATTACTGTGATGTGCATTTCCCAGGATTATATGTTAGATAATGCCATGCTCTCTGTTACTAAAATGGAAAGGTATGAGCAGTGTTTTCTGTTATATCAGCTATTAATGTAGCCCTTAAACCACCATAGTGTTATATGGATTGGTAAAACAATGGAAATAAAAGATGTATGAATAAAAGATTGCTTACAACCATAAGGAGAAGATGTATGATAAACTTTTGCAAGGAAACAGAATAGTCATAATTCTATCCTGCAAGAAAAACCTTTGTTAAATGTAATTAATATATACGTTTAGTTTAATGTATACATGTAATTTCAATTTTAAAAAATTCTGGCATATTTGATGCTCCTTACAAATGGTAGTATGTAGACATAAAGAATACCTATTCAAATTTAAAATCACAGAAGAACTGTGTGAATTATTAGTGTCAATTAATTAGTTAGGTGGAGCTTTTGAGTATCAAAATCCTTGCGCTTTGGTGTAGCAGTTGCGTTTCACTATTCTTAATATTACTACTTCATATTTTTGTTATTCTTAATGAAAAAGTAAGAAGGTTTCTTTATATAGACAGCTTCAGATTACTCACATTGATTGTTGACTAATATATCAATAAATCGTGTTCTTGGACAGTATTTAACTTGATGATGATTTTTTAAACAACAAAAAAAATGTCAAAGGAGTGTCAAAGGAGTATCATAGTGGCTTCCTACTTTCTGTTATCTGTATTTTGCTCACAGAGTAATAAGTCTTAAAGATGTTAGGGAAAAACAAAATCTCTTGACATATATGCTGTGGACAGGTGATATTATGAAGTATGCATGCAGTACTCCATGTGCTTTGCCATGCCCAATTGCGGTAAGAAATGTACTTCATCATACAGAAGGCATAAAGGGCCTAAAGGTAGTTTCAGGAATACCTTTTTCTACAGTGAATGCAGTCACCAGAAGCTGTCCATTATTAAGGCTTAAAAAAACAAAACAAACAACAACAAAAAAGCCTGTAACCAATACTCTTGAAATTATTTAACATTCTAAACCAAACCAAGGATCTCTTTGTCTATAAATTCATAATTTATTTTTAGCTGTTGATTTTAGTAAATGAAATGCAAATAGGACTTGTCTTGTATATGAAGCATAACTTGTCCAAGTTAGGCTAGGGGGAATGCTAGGCCATTTTCCTCATGAACTCTGCATTTAAAATTAGATACATTTTGTATCTTTGTGACATTCCTGAACAAAGTCTAATTTCTCATTTTCTCCAGTTCCTGAATAGTTGAAAGAGTAGGTAAATGAACATTTTAACAATTGGCAGAATATTTTATAAATCCAATAATAAGTAGCTTTGCAACTGCTTTAGGGTGAGGAACATTCTTCACATTAGTTACTTTTTCTCAAAATACAAGGAAAAATCTAATCACAGATGAGAAAATCTACCCTTTCCAGGTATCTCATATCTATGATTCTTTATTATCTCTTGAAAACAGGTTTATATTCTTTTTTTTTTTCCATCTGCAATGCTCAGATGATGTGTTCCAGTTGTATTATTTTTCAAAGTAAGGATAACATCTTCTCAGCACTTCTTGCAAAAATCTTTTGTAACATTAGACCCACAGCCGCCCTGTTGCAAAAATCTTTTGTAACATTAGACCCACAGCTCACTAACCTAGGCAAGACTGAATGTTGTTTCTGAACACAACCCTACAAAACAGAATAGAGAATGCAAGAAATACGCAATATGTGTGTTTACATCGTTATATGCTTACCTTCCTGTGCATCTAATACATAGCTGTAAATATTTGCCTATTGATTTTAAATTGAATTAATTCTTAACAGAAAACCAATTCCTTTACATTTTTTCTCAACTGGAACTGATAGCATCTGCTCTGCTCTGCTCTCTGTGCATACAGTGCTTGTAATTCTCTGCTCTGCTTACCTATGCATACAGTGCTTGTAATTTTTCTTCTCTAAAGTCTCCAGAACTAAATTCTACTTTTGCTTGAAAATATATGCATTGGAGCTTTTCTGTGTAAGATGTGTTTTGATTGCACCACCTCAACACAAACAGGACTCTAAGCAAAGACTGCCAGAATTTCACTCTTTTAGACACTTTACTAGCGAATAACTGCTTAGAGTTTTTACTGTCATAAAGTGTAACTTTTGTAGTTTTCTTTGACACAGCATGTCAGCTTTATTTTTCCAAGAAAAAAGTCAAAATTTTGAAAGAACTCTTGATGCACTGTGAAATGGAGAGTTACATTCAATTTTCATTTTAAGTATTTTTGTTTATATATATATAAAATTTATTTTATATATGTATTTATTAATTATATAAAATTATAATTTATAATTATAATGTATCAATTTATAGGTTTATAAAGCTTTTGTATATACTAACTTAAAAACAAAAAAGAGGCACAGAGCAAAAATACAAACAATCATTTCTCATGTGAGTGCTTTGCAAAGACTTTTTATTGTGTTCTGTCTTCAGGGACCTTTGAATTTTGAATGCTCATCAACTGGAAAAGTACAGCTACTCCTCAGTATTTTTTTTCTGTGCTTTTCTGAGCCTGTACAGAGAGACCTTCAGCATGATGTTGAATCCTTCATTTACTAATATAAAGGGAAAAGGGCAATTGATTTAGACCTCACACTTCCTGCTCACATTGGTACTATAATGAGAAAGAATAGAGACACATATACTGTTCACCTCCAATGTATAAATGTCTAATCTCTTAGGAGATTTCGAACAAACTGCGTGCTAAGCATTTATTCTCAGCAACTTCTTGGCTATCCAGCTGAATGAGTTCTAGGGACAGAGACATGTAACTGCTCCATGCACTGAAGATGGTACGTAGTCAGCACCATGTAGATTCTGGATTATATATATTTTTGAGGTGTAAAAACTGAAGCATTGCTTCACCAGTCCATGACTAGTTATAAATTCCTAGCCAAATTTGCTTGAATATGTTGAAGAAAATAACCAAACCCTACAAAAATAGTTTGCATTTTGAGTAAATCATTTATTGAAAGAAAAAAGAAAAGACATTTTAACTGTCATGTTTTTCTTTCATTTCCTACTGTGTAATCATTGTAATATAAATAGTATACCTCTGAAACAAAGTATCTATTTCCAATTTTAAGTGGCATAAAGCAACTCAGGATTTGATTCTTCCTTTTTTTGTTGTTTTGTTTTGTTTTGCTCTTCCTTGCAATGGCCCTTGCCTCACCATGTTTTATTTCCATTCTGAGTTCCTTGCAGCTAATGAAACAAAGTCAGAATTATTTATAGTTGTGTCACACAGTCTATAATCTCTCTAAAAGTTCCTTCTCTCATTTTACAAGCACAGAAATGTTTGTACTAGTAAAGGGGCCAGAGAGCTTGTATTCAATCTGGGCATTTTACCTTTGAAGTCAGGGATTGGTCTATCTTCTAGTCACCATCATATACCTAAACTTACTATTTAATATGAAGCACTGCAATTTAAACAGTCTTTTCAGCCTGAAAATCAAGATATTTGTTATGACTGAATGCAAACAGAGAAATTTTATTTTCCTTCTAGTTCTCCTGAGTAATTACCTATCTGTCTGTTTTAGTCAAATGCAATAGCATAGGAGAAAGCTTAATGGTAAACACTACAAGCAACAAAGGAGCTACAAGAAGCAGAATTTCAAACACACATTGTGAATTAGGCAATAGTAACTTGGAGGGAATCTTTCTGGCTTTGGTTAGAAATCAATCCAGAATCTGAGAGAAAACAACATCTATATTTTAATAAGTAATTTCCTTAATTCTAAGAAAACTATAATTCTTAAAGCATAGTAGTCATAAAATTGCCCAATCAGAATAATATATGTAAAAAAAAATCAAGTTAAAATGAAATCAATAGCATCCTATAATATTAATTTTGGAAACATCTAGATGTTACAAACTATGCAGGTATTTTGAACACATTTTCAGGATGTCTTATCCTTCTGGAAGTTTCCCAAGTCTGATTTGTTTATTCTTTTTCCCTCACTGACAGCATTGGGCAGCCGCTAAACATGGCATTCTCACCAATCTCCAGAGATTTGGTGATTCCTTCACCATCCTCACCTTCCAGAGAGTTGTGTTATGATTTATGAAATGTACTCATAGGTATAACAGGAGCTCTGTCAGTTCTTTGATGTAATGTTAAGGAACAGAAACATCTAGTGGCAGAAAAGGGGAATGTGAGATTAAGAAGGCGGGAGAGTAAAGAATCATCTTCTTAGCAGTATGGATGTCAAACAGTTGTGGAACAGATGCACACAATGTTATTGTAGCTACACTGAGACAAAACAGGCAACCTTATTCTCCATTGCCCAGCTAATCCTGCTGAAAGAAAAGGTGTTGTACAATAAGCATATAATAAGCCACAAGCAGAGAATATTACATCCATCACCATATGGGAGACAATTTCACTACATTCCCAGACCCAAAAGAACAGCAGAGTGGGTACAGAGAAGTCCCAGTGCATGCAGTCATCCTTGTTTCAGCGGAGTTTATTAGTTCTGCCTCCCTGCCAGCTGTGTGGGGTTTGGGCAGCTTTCTGCAAAGCAACTCAGTCGTTTCTCCTAAGCTTCCCAGAGCCAGCAGGGCTCATTACCTGGGACATGGCAAAAATACACAGAGCTAGTGCCTGCCTAGTACTGAGACTGACCTGATGAGCTTGCTCAGAAGTTGGTGCTCTGGATGGACCTCACAACTGATGCTGAACCACAGCTAATAAGCTGTGCAGCTTTGAGATGTGCTTGAATTGCTCTGCCTGTTCTTCTCTTTGTGGGGACGAACTAGGAACGTAGTGGATGGTAGCAGAGTGGCTTTTATACCTGAGCTGTACCTCACAAGTAGTAAAATTGTGCTGCTGCTGTGTTGTATTTCCCAAGTAAACAGGGTCAATATTCATTCCTGCTCTTCCCGTTTTCTGGGAAGCATTCCTTTTTCTGAAAAAAAAAGCTACCAGTTTGGTTAGGTTTTATGGTTACTACTTCTGTGCCCCTACATTTTACTCAGTAGTGTTAACGGCTGCAGCTGCACAGTGCAAGGGTACCTGAGCTGCTTTGTCAGCTTAGATATGACAGGGATTATGCGTTCAGTGCCACGATATATATATTTTCCAGAACAAGGAACTTTGAGACTCTTTTTCTCCCTTTTTCCTGCCTACAGAGTTGGTTTTTAATTTTATTTTTTTTTTGCTGTTGCTCTTCCCAAATTGTTATTTTTGGCTCCGAGTTTCTTTCTTCTTTCCTAATTACTTTTACTTCATCTAAATGCTTTAAAAAAAATTTTTTTTTAGAAGTTGCAGTTCTTTATCACAAATAGCACTCCTTTCTCAGTTCTCAGGATTTTTTTATTTGATTTTCCCTGATCTTTTCAATTTCTTTCTAATCACTATCAATTTTCCTTAGAAATTCTTTTTTGTTTTTTCTGTATGTCTTTTTATTTTCATATATGATGCTTTTCTGTATTTTTTCCACTTCTTTTCTTTCTCTCTAGTAACTTCTCCTGTTTATCTGTATCATGTTTTGCCCTATTCTTGCTTCAGTATTGTCCTCAAAACTTCTTTTCTCCTGCTCCTTTTCATATTGAAAAAGGTTCAGTAAAGGACTAGAATGACACCAAAATAAGGACTTAGCATTGTAGATTAAACAACAGATGGCTGAAACTAATGTATACTCCTAAAGTTAGAAATCATTTGACTCTAAACCCAAAGTCAAAATCCTGAGTTGGATGTCTTGGCACTCAGTTACGTGCACAAATCTGCTAAGCGTGGTGAATAGCAGATGCTGTAAACCAGCCCTTACTGGAGTACAATAGGAAGTTATGTAATTACAACCATCTTTGCTGCCTTTGGGTTCTACCTCTGTGTCACCAGGCACATCCAGACATCTTGCGGTGTGGAAAGGTCCCATCAGAGTGGAGATCACTTCTATTCTGCTCTCATAGCTTGTCACCGAAGAAGACAGCTGATATGCACCAGCATGTAGGCAGGATACCCAGGTAACAAGTTTTCAAGGGTGAAATTCGTGATATAAACATGTTATAGAAGTATCTTAAATTAGCCAGAAAGGCTGCGCATCTGAACTAAGTTCAATGAAAAGGGATTTTAAATTTGAAGGTGTCAGTGGCATCTTTCAAAATCTATGTCAAGTTGCCTTGTCAAAAACTTTGTCTGATCACCGTGGGTTTAAGTCAGACCTTATGAAAGTAGGTCTACCTAATTTACTGTAAAAGGCTAACAGGAAAATGATTATTCTCTCACTAAGAGAGAATGTGTTCAGTACATACTGGTACTTGAAATCTGTCCTAGTCAAACTTTAGTTTTGGTTTGGAAAAAAATCCAACCAACTAAAGCAAAAAAATCTGGGTATCTTCCTGGACAGAGGCTCTGCTACACAGAAAGACCTAGTTAGAAAAAAAAGACTTGGTATGTTGCTATTCACTGGAGATTACACTAGGGAAGATATATATTCTGAGTGGCAACCAATACACTTTTTACAGTGACATACGTGGATGCACAGCTGAATTGACCCTCTGGTGAACCAGTGAATTCAAGGGAGGGTATTATTTATTTATTTGTCTGATTTTGATTTTATTTTTATTTAATCAAAGAAATAACTCATAGTAGTATCAAATAATTCCTCACAGTTTCCTCAACAGGATATATTTCCGCATTTTAGATTATTATGTTCTTCTGGTTACAGACACTAGATAAAAAAGCAAACCTAAACAAAAGTAGCCAACTAGAACACTTCAGATAGTTTATAAACATCTGATTATGTTGAATTTAAGTTACAAAACTTTATATTGTCAAGGGTAGTTTAGTGGAACAACTAAATTAAAGAAGCTTCAACAGTAAGTTGAGAAAAATGGTTTAGCTTTAGTATATCCTTACCCATTTACCAACAGATATTTATCCTACCATTATCAATAAGAAAATATGAGGAAATAGGAACATATAGGTAATAAAAATATAGTATATGATCTAGATAAATGAAGCAAAGAGAAACAAGCTCAGGATAAAAAACATCTACAATAATTAATTCATAGTGATATGGGATATGGTCAAGTTAGATAAAGGTATCAGCCAGGTTAAAACAGTTTTAGTGAGACTTACAAGGTACTTAAGATGATGCAAAATGTTGCCAGGGTCAATGGTACCTGGAGAAGATGTTAAATTGAGTAAAATGAGCCGTGAAAGAACATTGTTAACAGCCTGAAAATGAAGGACATTGCAAACATTTTCAAGGGCAATATTAGTAGAGCACTCTCGTTTTAATTTAGCGTTATTGCTAGGAGATTATCGGTATGGAAGTGAATCCATAACAATGTTGTGAAAACTCTTTCTTCCAGCGCCCCTGAAGGAAAACTAATAAACTCTGTTTACTCATTACCCATACAAATTACAAATGTTAAAGTACCTGTAAATTGAAAAAGGTATTTCTTCTACTAACACGGAAAAAAATAAAAGAACAAAATAAAATAGAAGAACAATAACCTCATAAGCTACTGCTTAGAAATATAGGATACATATATCCTATCCACAAAATATAAAAGGGATTAAAGTAATTGTTTTAGAGGAGTATTATTACAAGGGAAAAATGATTTACATCAGAAGTGTAAAAAGTGTCCTAGTAGATTAGTGTTTCAGCATTAGTGAATGTTTGGAACAATATAAAAATTTTATGGGCTAGAATTCATTTCCTAATGATGAATGAAACAATAAAAAGTGGTTTGTATTTGTTATTTGTCACAATTTATAGTAATGTGAATAATTGTTCCACAAAAGCCGCAATAACTAACAATGTTCTTGCAAACTAATTTAAAACAAGGTCAAGTATCTGTACACTAAGTACATCACCTTAGGCATACCTTGCTTCAAATGGTTTAAATTCTACCTGTGTTGTCTCTGCTAGTATTTCCTGTTAGGATCTTCTCTTGATTTTATGTCCTCCCAGTAGAAAAATGAGCAACTGGGAATAGAATTTTAACTCTGAAACGACTACAGAGTAAACATAGTAAATCAACATAAATCTATGTATTTCACTCATATGCTAAAATTTTCTGTCATAAGCCTAATCTTAAATGTTCAGAAAAGTACCGGAATCATAAGACCATATTTAAATGAAAATATATTTTGCCTAAAGAACAAAATTATATCAATTTTACAATTTTTTATCAATTACATATGAACCAATGCCATCAAATGAAACAAGACTGATAATGTTTGGGGTTTTAAACAATGTACAGATGTAAAAGCAAAAACATATTTAATACTGACTATCTTTGGCACTTCAATATTTAGATTTTCAGCCTTTATTTTTCTTTAAGGACATCATTGAGAAAAGGTTGATATTTGGCCTTTGCAAATTAACTTTCCTTGAGGTTAAGTGATTCAGATGTTCACAATATCCAGTGACTTTTGAATGTCTTATTGTATTTAGTTCTAAAACAACAGAACATAAATATCTAGAATAAAAAAAATCTATATCTTTAGGATATATTTGAAAACCTCAATCTTTATTTAGATTCATATTCTCCTCTTCAACATTCCAAATAAAATCTAGAGTTTGTGTTTTTTTTTTCTGAAATAAGGCAAGTTACATTTCCTAAGAAGAATAATTTAGTAACTGACATTTTAACTGCCATACTTACCAAAATATACATAAAACTATGAGAATTTCAAAGATTTTATAGGAGATAATCAGTGCTATTACAGCGAAAGTTTATATTAATTAGTAATAATTTGAAAAATATGTTAATATGTAAGGTCCTAACAGAGTGATCATATGATGTTTTGCTGCCTTTTTCATGTGTGGTATATTTGCCTAGGTGTACTGATATGATGGTTGTACTTTTATTTAATTTTTTCATTCTTATTTTCACATTCATATGTAACTATTGGGCTTTTTTTTCAGTCAACATATGTGGGCTCTAGATACCACAGATTTAAGTTTATTTAAGCAAGACGCATTGTTATTTAACTCAAATAAAATATTTTCTTTACAACCATGTTAATAGATACAAGGGGAAAAACTGGAGGAAATTCAGTTCTTGCTCTTGCAGTTTACAGAAAATGGAAAAAAAATAATTAATTTCAGATAAATAAATAGTCATTGTAACAATACTTTTGATATTCTACATTTTCATATAGAAACTTATACGTTGGGACACAACATAACCTACTTTTATTTTATAAGCACCAGCAGTTTTTCCTATATTTAATGATGACAGGCTTACAGGATATTCATACTTTGTTTAGGTAGATATTAATTTGTCCGTGGTAAGTGCATAACCTTTCTATCTCTGATTTTTCAGTCTTGCAAACTTTTTTTTTCAGATATTTAATCTTACTACTGAAAGTGAGCTCAGTTGGTAGTGAATACATGCGAAACTAACGACAAGACTGACCTTACCACAGCAAATCTTATCTCAGACAGAAATCATTTTCTGCTTCCATAATGTATTAAAGCCAGTTATAGTAATGAGTAACAGTAGGAGAAGAACAGATGTACATTTTTCTCTGTTGCCATTGTTTTCTAAAAAAAAACTCAATGGCACTTTTAGTGGGTAAAGATTTAGTTAAAGTAATTTTATAGTGTTGTTATCTATGAATTTTAATGACAAAATCAATTTACCAATTATCATGCTTTTTGTTCCAATTTAAAGAACTATATCTGAGCTGACATCCTGTTTCTTGTATCAAGCTGATAGTGAAAGGAAAGCATCAAATACAGGGATTATAATAGAAATGCTGAAAGACCATTAAATATAGTGGTGCTGTTGGGCATCTCTCTGTTTCTCTTAACAGTTTGTCAGTAATCCTTTGCCCTGTGCCAAACAGTATTACAATAGAAAAAAAATTCAATAGAAACTGAAATGTTACTGTCTCCATTTTAAAAGAGAATTTGATATCAAGACTGTAAGAGAAGCAAATTAAACAAAAAGACAAAATCACATCAAGGCAACTGGTTTGCTACTCCTTGTATTTTTTATACTATTTGATGTTATAGATAAGCCTAAAGCAGTATTATAATTTAGAGAAAACTGAAAACTTTGCAAGTGTTTAGACTCTGGGATTCATCTCAACAGTCTCTGGTGATTTTGTTTCTTATTTTGAAAGCTTAAAGAGTTTTGGAGGTAGAAATTCATTATTTCATTATGATTCAATCAGACAGAGCCAGTAAAGATCTAATATTGGAACAGATCAGACAAAAGTCAAATAGGTCTAAATGGTCTCGTTACTTCCTAGGGAGTCAGAGATTCTTCAGCTGCTCCTGCCTAACTGTTATTTTCTGCATGCAATTTTGAACCACGATTCATAAACTGTTCAAAACGGATGATGTCCAAGCACTGTGCTCCCTGGCTCCACTTCTCAGCTGTTCACCTCTTCCTATTCCCCTGTATTGCTTCAATATACAGCTCAAGCTCGAGTTCCTCCAGCTTTTGCATGACTAATGCACACTGCACAAAACTGTCCTGGGCACCTGTACAGAAACATCAGGGGACTGAAAAACAAACCCCCAAACAATAAACCGGCTTAATTTCTTTTTTTTTTTTTTTTTTTTTTGTCTCTCTTGGGGAGCTGTGTAAAGGGCTAGTGCCAGGCTTTCCAATATCTTCTACATAAAACACTACTAGTAGAAAATACCCAGAATAGTATGCAAACATTATTCTGGGAGTTTAACGAAGCCCATTGCAAATATAAAGGAAAGCTTGTAAATCTTATATTGGATTGTAACTTTGAAGCATTATCCCTGTGAAAGGAAAGTAGTGTATTAAGACTTTTTTTTGACTGAGTCAGGACGATTTTACTGACTTAAGCGACTTACTTCATCTCATTCATTTTAAGAACTGCTCAAAAGGACAATTTATTTACCAAATTCATTTTTCTTCCTTAACAGTGATGACAGGATATTTTTGCATATACGAGAGTGGTAATAGCTTTACAAATACAAGCATTACAGATTTTTACATATATTGTAAAAAATCATGTCCTTATTCTGAATCACACTAAATCCTTCTTTTTTACTATTTTTTCGAAGCTCAAGCTCCTCAAATTTTAAGAAAATTCAAAAGTCTTTTCTTTGCCTTTTTCTAAAGGAATTTAATGACATAGCATAGCTACAAAGAAAATGTACTGAAATGAACTAAAAGAACAATCCATCAACTGCTCCAAGTGTTATCAATTCATACAAATATTTTGAAATCTCTCAATTTGTTCTTCTTTGATATTTTCAATTGTATAGTTAAAGCAAAAATTTTAGTTCTGTTTGGTGTTACATCTAGGAGTGTATCAAGAAAATAAAAAGTATGTTCACATTCTATTGAAATATTTTAAAATTGTATTTTATATTTACGATAGTTTGAATGTACAGTATAAAGTCAGTCATAAACTCCCATGTGTATTAGCTGCCACTATTATGTTTTTTTCTGGATATAATCTATGTTGGCTTCTTCCTTACAAATATGTTAGAGATTAAATATTTCTTGTGACTCTTTAATGAAGGTGTGATTTTAATTACATACACTTACTATGCAAATTAGATCTAAATCATTCAGTTTATTAATAACATATCTGGAGTTGTAAAATAATGCCACTCAAATTTCATTAAGTATGCTTACTGTTTTGAGCTCATAAAGAGTATGCGTACTTAATTATGTCACAAATTAACAGACTGTTTTACTAGTTAAAACAATGTTTCTTGTTAGCTGATTTAAAGATTAGTTAATGTGGTACAGATATAGGCACTTTTCTCTCAAAGCTAATAGGAAAAAAATCTCTTTATTAAAGTTCATTTTCATTTCAAAATGCAGATTAAGTTACACTAATTTCCCTCTTGAATTAGAATCCATAATCATATGAAATTAATGCTATGTTCCTTCATGATTTTCTGAACTGTGCATTTTCAGATGGAAACTTCTATTCTTAACTATATGAATCGACTGTTTCTAATGAAGTTGTATATTAATTTGACTCTTAAGCATAAAAGACATATAATTGAATATTTGCAGCTCTTCAGGATATCTGAATCACATTTAGCATTTAAAGTGAGAACAAATTATATCTAAATGATGTAAAACATACATTTCAAATGGAATTAATGTAATCTGTTTACTTAATGTAATTCTAGAAAGATATTTTAACAATAATTCTTCTTATTTCTATTGTATTTTATTGTATTGTATTCTCAGGTACTAGTTACTTAAAACTTGTGGTATTCTCATTTCCTAAAGTCAGAACATAAATATGTGGAAAGAGGTTGAGATATTTGTTAAAGGATTTATGGCCATCAAGCAGCTAAATGGAAATAAAAATATAAAGATGTATTTTTATTTATAAAACTAAAATGTTTATTAATTAGATACCAGTATTCCAAGCCAAATAATTTGCCATTGGTACCTGTAGACAAGGCCATACTTTAGCTTTTTGCATCAATTTTAACAATAAGTGTATATCTTTTGTATGCTTTCATCTAACCCTTTTTCAGTCTGTAATGTGGAAGGTCTTAATCCTGCAAAGATTTCCACACGATTCTGTATAGCATGAACTTGTTATACTTGTTATATAACTTGTTATGTTTATGTGCTTTATATGTGAAATATACATATTTCTTATAATTAATAAAATTTCTTCTTTTTAAATGCTGCAAATAGGTTTGTTGTCGATTTTTCTAGACATGTTAAAAAAAAAAGTAAATGGAATAGACATTGGGAAATCTTCGTATCTCCATTACTAATAATAGTACAAAACTGATAAGTATTCATGTATTATTATGGGGCAAAGAAACAGAATAAAGCAGCTTTTCTGTTTCACAAAATAGTTACCAGAGCCCAAATCTCTGTCTTCCTAAAAACTCTGATGCATTTGTGATCTTATACAGATAGGAAGACTGGAGGAGTATGTGGATGCACAAAGGTCCCCTAGGGCCAAGCAGCAGCTCCATCTGTCTGCTCTTCCAGGTTGGCAAACCCTGTTAATTCCCTCACACACTATTTAGCTAAAAGTTAATTGCTGCCCACTACCATGCTCAGACATGCTTATTCTGGGGACATTGATGTGTATCTCTCATAGAGGACTATGCTGAAATTCAAGTGAAGGGAAATATCTGTTCTACGCAAAGCTTTTGCAAAAGACATCTTGTGGTTGGAACACTGACCTGCAATATGGGAAAACACAAGTTGTTCAAACTGTCTTCTCTAAGATGGTGGAATAAGAGACAATGCTAAAGCGAGAGTCTGGATTTGAATGACTCTATCTCCAGCTGGTTTGTAATATGAGAGAGATAAAAAGATCTTTAACTGATCTCCCTAAAAGTTTAACCTAAAATGTATTTGGCTCTCCATCATTTTTCTTAAAACCATTTCTCTTATAGTTACTGTAGAGACTCTAGTAGGGGCACTTTGGGTACATGCTTTGTAACCAGTTTGGTGCAGACAGGAAGAGACTCTTCTTCATAACATCTTCTTTCAAAGTTGTCATTTGCAATAGCTCTAGTGCAGATGCAGGCTGCACGACCTCACTCCAGATGCTGTCCTCAACTATACAGGGTGTCCAGGTTGTGCCCTTTCATATCCTTTTAAATATTCCCTTCCAATCCTTGTTTATCTCTCTTCATTCAAACACAAAAGCTCGGTTACCTCAAGGGATTGGTCCTGAAATATACAATCATTTATTTTCAGATGGCCTTCTTGCTGTTCAGTGATCTGTGTGAAAAAAAATAGTGGCTGAAATTCAATTCCTGCAGCACACTTGCTCCACAAAAACTAAAACTGCCATCAATGTCATCAGGGGATTAAGGATGAGCAGGCACACTCATATATAAAGCCTGTGTTAGTAGTGTTACTACTGTGTTAGTGCTTTATGTCAAGCAACTTGTATTACAATCCGATAAATGTAATTATTCTACAAATACATGCAGCATTACAGCCACAGGTGTTAGCAGTCTGGCAATATACAAAAATGAGAATTTTTTAATGTCACGTATTGATCAACAAGAAATGCTTAATCAATACTTACTTGCATGGAAATTGAGAAAGGACATCAATAAATGTCACTTGTCTAATTTCTTTGCATTTAATACTGATATTTCTTTTAATTATCTCTTATTTAATTATTTCTTTTTATTTAATTATTAATTTATTATTTCTTTTAATTTATATTCTGCCTGGAAACATAGAGTACCTAGAATACTGTGTGCAGTTCTGGGCTCCCCAGTATAAGAGGGATGTGGAGGTTCTAGAGAGGGTCCAGTGGAGAGCTACAAAGATGATTAAGGAGCTGGAACATCTCTCCGATGAGGAGAGACTGCGTGAGTTGGGCCGGTTCAGCTTGGAGAAGAGAAGGCTGACAGGGGATCTTATTAACACGTATAAATACATGAAGGGAGATTGTAAAGAAGAGGGGGCCAAGCTTTTTTCAGTGGTGGCCAGTGATAGGACATGGGGTAATGGGTGCAAACTGAAGCACAGGAGGTTCCACCTGCAGGTGAGGGGGAACTTCTTCCCTGTGAGGGTGACAGAGCAGTGGAACAGGCTGCCCAAGGAGGCTGTGGAGTCTCCTTCTCTGGAGGTCTTCAAAACCCATCTGGATGCCACCCTGTGCCACATGCTCTAGGTGTGCCTGCTTGAGTGGGAAGGTTGGACTAGATGATCTCTAGAGATCCCTTCCAACCTTGAAGATTCTATGATTCTATGATTAGCTGCTCCAGAGACAGAATTTTCAACCTCCTTCAGGCCAGGTTACATTGTGAGCACAACTTGGCTGCCGAACCCATGGCTGGGGTTTCAATGGGAACTTTGCTTGTCTGGGAACTCTGATTAGTACAGGCTTGTCTAGGCCACTCAAAGTTTATAAGGTCCCCACTTTGTAGCTGGGCCTTAAGGACACTCCTGCAGTGCTTTAATGGCCTGAGTGCTTTACCTGTCCAGAAGTTTTTGGCTGCCTTGCTAGCTGCTCTTCCAGGAAGGGTGTGGGTCTCCTAGAGGTCTGTATCTGTGAGACCTCATGTGGACTACTCAGACATATAGTCTCCTTAGACATTTAGACTAGTATTCAATACCTGTATTGAAGTTAATGATCCTCATCTCCTCTGACTCTACTTGTTTATTTGAAATATTTGGAAAATTAGTTTTACCCAGTATTTGCTTGTTTTATGTTATTCTTGAAATTAGGAGTTTGCTTTGAAGGTTGATTCATTTTGGGTGTCTGAATAGTCAACAAAATAATTGCAAAGCTAGGTCAAAAAAGGATGAATAATATACTAGGAAGTGCTATGCATAATAATGTCTGAATTTCAGATGTAATTGTTGTCTTAAAATTTGTCTTTATGCCCAGTTTGAAGTTTGTTGTCTGCACATTTCCTGAAGGCTTGTGTTACTTAATCTACCAATTTATTAACAGTTCAAAGTTTATTTGGCTTCACTGATGATATATACATTTTGAAGGCAATTTATCATATATAAGCTTAAAGATTTGCAGATTTTTTTCTGATAGGTTGTAGAGCATAAAACAGGCAATGAAAAATTGCTTCAATGTGACTTTTGAACCATCCTGTCAAAATAGTTTATCACTGAGCTATTGGGACTAGCTTTGCTGGTGTGAATTAGTCTCTCTTTTCTTTTTTCTCAGCCTTAGAATCTCATCATGTGAAAGGGTGAATGTTGCCATATTAGTCATCATCAAGGAAAGGATCAAAAGCTTAATATAATATATAACATTAGGTACATTATTTGAGCAACATTAAAAGCAAATCACTTGTAATCACTTAAGTACAAGGCAGGAACTATTTGATAACAGGTAGCATTTCTTTGACTTCTTATTTACTTGCCAGTAAGTTTCTATACTTAGTGGCTGTGTTTGAAAGACACATATTCACTTATTTATTTTGTTATGATTCTGAATACAACTTATTAGCTTTCACACATTGTCTTTTACGCATTATTTTTCACACTTCTGTGAATATAATCAAAAGTCAGATATTTAAGGCTATATGCCACATTGCCCAAGCATTTTGAATGACTTTCTCTGTTCTATTTCTGCAAACTAAATATTGATAGCGTATCAAAAATAAAGTCTTGTTTTTCAGCAGACTTACAAAAAAGTTCAAAGTTAACAAATTTGCATAAATATACTAAGGTTGTAACCACTTGGGCAAACTATTTATATTCTTTGATTTGCATATGTAGGAACTTTTGAAGAACTCGGGTACAATGTAATAACTGCTCTGTATGTAGAAATCTTAGAGATCCAAATCTCTAATAATTTTCAATGTAGAATTCTCATTGAAGTCAGCGTGGTTTTGAACCCTTATCAAAAGCCAGAGTGAGCCACATTTCCTTTGTTTCCTTCTACATAATAACTTCCCTTATTTACCACAACCACAACATTGAATTTAGAAATCTTAAGAGAAAGACAATTTAAAAGTTTGAATCCTCCCTAAAATAAATTCAGTCATCATTATATATGAATAACAAGTTTTTTGCTTAGAAATTTAAAAACAATGAGAGGAGTTATGCAAAACACTATCTAGAAATTGAAGCATATTGACTCCAGAAATTGAAGCATATTGAGCATGCATTCCCACTACCTCCTAACAGAGATTGCTTGCCTCTAGTACTTAAGTCACTCAATGAAGAAAAGTATTCTCATTACCAAAGTAGACTCTTATTAGCAAAGTGACATTGTCAGTTTTATTAAAACAAAGTATTTACAACTTTTAAGGTAATCAGGATGATTGGGATGCTCTGCAACTTCAAGTATTTCCTCAAGTAGAAGGCAGCCCAGATAGTTTTCAGAGAAAAGCTGTCATAATAGGTGGCATAAATGCACCTGTCTTCTTTTGAAAGGGAAATATGAGCATGATGCATGTGCATAAGTGAAACTGCTACGAGCTGCACCATGCCAACTAGCCTCAGAACCAGAGGACAATTGTAAGGCCATATTAATTACCAGAATCAACTTAATCTTTTAGTACTGCAGGCTAGAAACTGCAAATTAGTATTTATATTCATAAATAAAAATTTGTTGTCATATAATCTACAATAAATTTCCATAGGAGCATTTTATCAACATTTGCATACCAAGTCTTTAAACTATATTAAATCATTTATAATAAAGATAATGAATAGAAAGAACTAAAACTATACTTGAGATATTATTCTTTGCAAAGGTACTATTCAATGACTTCATCTCTTCATTCTCTTATTAAATTGTTGGCAAATAAATCCTCATTTTCATTTACTGAACAGACTGGATGAAAAAATGTAAAATTTATATCATGCCTAGTGTGGTATGTGTTAGCACATAAAGATATGACTAGTAGTGTGTATTAAAAATAATCAACTATATATTACTATAAAGACATTCTTTCCATTAAGCAGGACTGCCACAGTAGCAACGGTTTACTGCTGTTCTGTTGCTGAATAGTACACTGATACAAAGGCACTGATACGTGTTATGAGGGCCATGCCCTTCTGCCCTTCAGTTAAACCTATGCTCCTCTTTCCAGATGATATCTATAAACTTGAGGTATCACAAATTTCAGACTATGGTTGAATTCAGAATCCTATTACTGAAGAAATAAAAGAGGTTTTTTATAAATTACTAATTGTGATAATCTCTTTACTGTCTAATTGTCATATAGTCTTAAGATTGAAATAGATTAAGCTGAACTCAAAAGCAGGAGTTGAATACAGCAGGATGAACACTTCGGTTTTAACTTGATAGAAAAGAATTTTGACCTCTCATACTCTAAGGAGTGAATATAGTGTTTTACTTCTGCATCTTCAGTTAGAGTATTGTTGGTCACTTAAAGATGATTTTCTGATTCAGGGCTCCTGACTTTAATCACCTAATTGTGATAAGATACAGAAAGAGGCATTTGAACAGGACAGCTTAGTCCAAGGGCATTCTTAATGAACCTCTTTAAAATGGATCTCCTTTTTATGAAAAGGTTCTAGGTAATGGAATATAAACCGATAGAATTCTGTATGATTTGGTAATAACAATGTCTTTAAAAAAAAAATCTATGGATATGTTTAGAAAGCACTATAAAAGTAAAATATCTATTACATTATTAGGACTCCTGGGTACCAGAAAAATCCTTATCCTAGCTATTTCTAAACAGTAGGCTATTTTACCAAGCCCTAGTGGTTCCTGTTATTTTTCCGTTTTGATGACATTCACAAATTAACGCTCATTTTATATGCATGCAAAAAATGCAAACTGTTTGCATTGCAAATAAGTTTATTGTTTGCTACTTTTTCTACTTTCTCAGTTTTCAAATTATTTGGAGGAAGGGTTTTATAAAGCTAAAAGTTTACCATAAGGAATACCTCCAGTGTCCAAAGGTATGTATAGTATGAAAGTCATGGTTTCTATGCCTGGATTTTGACAAACCACTTGGACTTAAGCTGATGAGCTGTTTCAGTAGGGCCTTAAGACCCAGGAGATTAGTTGTGACTGGGAACACACATCTTCTTGCTTAACTTTGTTTGCTTTTCTCCAAGACTTGCTAAGTAGCCTGAGTCTGCACTAATCCTTAAGTATCTACTTTTGATAATTCCTGTCAGGGAAAGGATAAGGATGAGCATAATCAGTGGTATCACTGGCACCTCCACCAGGAACAACAACCTGTTGCTTTGCTGCTACTCTGCAGAGGAGCTTGCTGACAAACTTAATGGAGTCCATACTACACAAGTTAAGTACTTTATAGTCTGCATTCATTTCCCTGCTTTACGGCACCAAGTGGTTCCTGTTATTTTTATATTTTTATGAGATGTATAAATGAATATTAATTTTATATATGCACGCAAACAATTTTTGAGAAGTACTGAGTATTGGCTAGGCTCTCCTAATCAAAAGTTATTACATAATCTTGCATCTGAGGGAATTGTGGACTTCTTTACATGTTATTTTTCCAAAGTAAATTCTACCTTCTGTTTTCCTGCGTAGTATTTTCTTCACACATATATGTAGAGATGGGAAACTTTGAGACTTCTTTTACAAAGACAAAATTCTGCCAGTAAATATTATAAAATAAAAAGGATAAAGCAAATAAAACAAAGGTCTCTTTTAAAACAGACGATAGGGCAGCATATGGTGAATAATGTTCATCTTCCACAGAGAATAAGAGTAGTCATAGTTTCAAGATGCTTTTTATTTTACGCAGAAATGTGAAACACCGAAATTATCACTTTGCTGAAGAAAAACCCACAGAGACCTAAGGAAGCACACAGGCTGAATAAAACAAGAGTCTAGAAGCAGACTCACTGCTGTTCTCCCAAAATACTACGTTTTCCTTCCAATATGGGCACTCTCTCAAATAGACACTATCACTGAAACTGCATAAATATTAGCAAATTGTGTAAAATGAAAATAAACTATTGTCATGGAAAGGTTATGCATAAGTGACAGCCTTTATAAGGAGGTGAATTCTGCAGGTATTAACTGCTATATTATAGAAAAAGACATTGAAAATGGAACTTAGAATAAGAAGAGGGTTACAAGATTATCAATTTTTTTTTCTACTACAGGCAATTATATTGGCAGTTCATTATATGAGCAGTTCACAAACATACTGTACTCTCTATTAACAGCCTAACAGCCATTAACATTCCACATTTCTTATCCTTCACCCATTATCCTTCACCCATTGCTTTTTTCAAAAAAAAAAATCACTGCTCTGACTATTATTCATCCTTTTTTCTCTCACTCTTAGTATTTGTCATGAGGTGAAACCTACCCAAAAGCAAAGTTGGGATCAGTGGGACCTTGACTACATACACTTAGCTTTAATTAGTAGATTAATCCAGCATGTGCTTGAAAACAAAGCAGTGAGAGACAAATGTTCTGTAGTTGTTGCTGATTTCATGGGGTTTTTTTTGGTAAGATATAAGGACATGAATCCAAGAGGGTGGCCAAAACTCCACTGACAGCTGTTGTATGGCATTAGATATGGAGAAAGCCTAGAAGCTTTGCCTGAGACTACCCAAACAGTGAGGTCCTTGTAACCTGCCGATCTAACCCAGAATTGAGTAAACAGTTGAAACAATAGCTTTTTGGTATGCAGTGGGGGTCTCCACACATGGATATCTTGCCAGGATTGAAAAGGCCAAACCTCGGGCAGACACATGGGCCCGAGCCATGGGGCTGATTTGCCCTCCTATTCCTTTTCTTGCCAGTGCTATCATTCTAACTAACTCCCTGGTGATTAACTCCTCAACAGATTTACTGATAGAGTTTATTTTTCTTGGGAAATTGAGCCAAGCTCTTCCAGTCTTTCCTTGCAGAACAGTCTGCCTACTTCTCTGATCTTCCTGTTGTTCTATTTCATTTTAGTCTTTTGCAAACACATGTAATCAGAATGACAATGATTCCTATCAAGGGAACAACCACTGATGTTAGACCACATGGTGCAGGGTAGCTCATGTCCACGTTTCTCAGGCCCTCTGGAACTGCTGTAAAGGTCCATACTGCACAGCTCTTGCTGCTCTCCAGGTACACAGGTCAAGGGGAGGGGCACTGCTAGACCTGATACTAGCAAAGAAAGATGGTCTAGTTGGAAATGTGAGGTTTGGGGCAGTCTTGGCTGCAGTGACCACGAGATATTGGAATTCATGATCCTGCATGGAGGAAGCTGGGCAAGAGGTAGGATTGCAGCCTCAGACTTCAAGAGAGCCGACTTTGACCTCTTCAGGGGTCCTCAGAGAAGTCCTGCTAGAATTTGGCTAGCAGGAAAAGGAGTCCAGGAGAGTGGGATAATATTCAAGCAGTACTTTCTCTAAGATCAGGGTTGGCGCATTTCTACAAGAAAGAAGTCGAGTAAGTAGGGCAGGAGACCTGTATGGATGGACAAGGAGCGGCCAGGCAACCATAATGAGAAAAAGAGAACATACATTACATGGAAGAAGGACCAGGCCACGTGGAAAGAATTTAAGTGCATCGTCAGAGAATGCAGATGTGCAATGAGGAAGGCCAAGACCCATCTGGAATTAGACTTAGCAAGGGATGTCAGGGACAAAAGGAAGGGCTTCTATAAATACATTAGCAGCAAGAGAAAGACTAGGGAAAGTGTTAGCTTGCTGGTGAATTGGGAGGGTGCCTTGGTGACCGAGGATGCTGAGAAGGCAGAGTTACTAAATACCTTCCTTGCGTCTGTCTTTACTGCTAAGGTTACTCCCCAAGAACTGCAGAATTCAGTTAAAAGAGAGATAAATGGGCAAGAGGAAGACCTGCTGGTCGAGGAAAATTTAGTTAGGAATCACTTAGGCAAACTAGCAACCCATAAACCTATAGGTCCGGATAGGATGCACTCAAGAACACTGAAGGAAGTGGTGGGGTTATTGCTCAGCCTTTCTCCATCTTCTTCAAGAGATCTTGGAGAGCAGGGGAGGTGCCAGTGGACTGGAAGAGAGCCAAAATCACTATCGCTGCAGTCTTCAAAAGAGCAAGAGGGAGGAGGCGGGTAAGTAGAGGTCAGTCAGCCTCACCTCTGTCCCTGGTAAGGTGATGGAGCAGCTCATCCTAGAGAGCATCCCTAGGCATATGAAAGGGAAGGAGGTGATCAGGAGTAGCCAATGGGGATTCACCAAGGGGAAGTCATATCTGCCGAACCTGATAGCATTTTATGATGGGATGACTGGACGAGGGGAGAGAGGTGGATGCTGTCTATCTTGACTTCAGCAAGGCTTTTGACACCGTCTCCCATAATATTCTAATAGGAAAGCTTGAGGACTGTGGTCTGGATGAGTGCACAGTGAGGTGGATAGAGAATGGGTTGGATGGTAGATCTCAGAGAGTGTTGATCAATGGGGCTGAGTCCAGTTGGAGGCTTGTGGCCATTGGTGTCCTGAGTGCTCAGTACTGGGCCCAGTGCTGTTCAACCTGTTCATCAGTGACTTGGACAAGGGCACAGAGTGCACCCTGAGCAAGTTTGCGCATGATAATAGCCTGGGTGAGTGACCAACACTCCCGAGGGCTGTGCTGCCATCCAGAGGGACCTGGACAGGTTGGAGAGTTGGGCAGAGAGGAACCTCAAGAGGTGCAACAAGGACAGGTGCAGGGTCCTGCACCTGGGGAGGAATAACTCCAGACACCAGTACAGATTAGGGGTTGACCTGCTGGAAAGCAGCTCCACGGAGAGGGACCTGGGAGTCCTGGTTGACAGCAAGTTAACCATGAGTCAGCAGTGTGCCCTCATGGCCAAGATTTCCAATGGCATGCTGGCCTATACCAGGAGGAGTGTTGCCAGCAGATCAAGGGAGGTGATTCTGCCCCTCTTCTCAGCTCTAGTAAGGCCATACCTAGAGTAATGTGTGCAGTTCTGGTCTCCCCAGTACAAAAGGGATGTGGAGCTTCTAGAGAGGGTTCAGCAGCAGAGGGCAACCAAGATGATTAAGGGACTGGAGCAGTATGAGGAGAGACTGACTGAGTTGGGCCTGTTTTCTCTGCAGAAGAGAAGACTGAGAGGGGATCTGATTAACATTTACAAGTACAGAAATGGGGAATGTAGGGAGGAAGGGGCCAAGCTCTTCTCAGTGGTGGCCAGTGATAGAACAAGTGCAATGGTTAGAAGTTGCAACACAAGAAATTCCATGTGAGGAAGAATTTCTTCCCTGTGAGAGTGGCAGAACCCAAAAACAGGCTGCCCAGGGAGGTTGTGGAGTCTCCTTCTCCAGAGGTCTTCAGAACTCGCCTGGATGCCATCCTATGCCCTGTACTCTGGGCGTCCCTGCTGCAGCAGGGAGGTTGGACTAGATGATCTCTAGAGGTCCCTTCCAACCTTAACCATTCTATGATTCCGTAATTATTACTTTTTGGGCAGGGAGGAGGACAGGAAAGGGGACGGATATTTTCAAGTCAGTGTTGAAATAATGTACTACTCATTAGAGTTAATATGTTCATATCCCAAGCCATGCACAATTTTTTTCCTGTTTAGATGCAGTTTGTTTGCTTATGCAAAAACAAACAACTAAACAAAGTCCCTGAATGACAATATTCAAAGGAGCAGGGTCGCATGATTCGATAGCTATTGTTTGACCATAAGGAGGTATCCTCAGATGGGCACAGTTAGGACCTCTTAGTGGCTCTTCTGCCACTTTCAGGAAAAATACAGTGAAGGAAGTGTTGACAGTGAGGTCATTCCAGCTACACTTCATTTTCATAAACACATATCAAGAAAGTAAAATTGATTGTGGAATTTTTTTCCAGAAAGCAAAGTATTATATTGTGCATTTGATATTTTCCTAACTTCATGATTACCATCGATCTTTAAAAACACTGGATTTGTTTAACCAAAATTTCAATTTGCTTGTACCTGGAAGAAGTTCAGTCTGCTAAGGATGCTTTAACAATTATATATAATTTTCTTCAATTTCTAAATGAGGATCAAGATGCTATAGCTATTTGTCAAAATGACCCTAGAGCATATTGAATGTCGCTGGTTGCCAGTAAGAATATCTCTCTGCTTCAGCCTGAAGGTAACCTTAGACAAGGTTAAAACTGATACTTGTGGTGTATGTGTATGTGGCTTATATAAGAAATTGGTATAAGGAGAAATGCAGAAGCTACTTGTCCTGGTGTGGTCAAACATCTGAGGACAGAGTAGGTCAAGATTTCATGTGACTAATTCACTCAGCATAGGACTTATAGGACTATCGCATGAGGTCGATATGAGGACTCAGGTATATGCTAAGAAGAGGATGGGATGCTACAGTCTTAATTTGAGAATAGCAATAACTACACCACACAATATCTACATAGCCCTGTACAAGTAAGAGTGAAGTGGAAGATATAAACTGTGTCAAGTAGCATCCAGGAAAGAAATCTGAATGACCATGGATGCAGTGATTTACTCCCAACATTAGATTTTCCAATGAATGGCTTATGCATGGAGCTTACTTGCAAACTATTGGACTAGGGAATACAGGAAAACAGAAAAGATTGTTAAATGTCAAGTGGTTTACCTGGACATTGGAAGATCTCTTTTATGCTAACAATTGAAAGATAAATGCAGCATAAAGGACACCATTTCTGCCTCCTTCACTGTGCTAGCAACTGTCCTAATTTACCAACACTTTTGCTTTAAAAGCAAAATGCACATTTAAAACTAGACTAAAAAACAAACTTCTGGGCACATTTTTAAAAAGATAGAAGAAAGAACCATATACTTAATATGCTATGAAATAAATGACGGTCTGCAGGCTCATTAAACCATATTAAGAGAGCACTGAACCATGTTACTCATTTCTAGAGCTGCACAGTTTCGCTATCCAACTTATGGCCAAAACTTCTACTAGTTAGTCCACCCTAGTAATCTGAAAAAAATCATGAAAAGAGATAGTCATTTAATCTTAGATATATTTCCAAAGATGGAAGACTGTTCTTCCTGGTGCTATATAGTGCTCTGCAGGAAAAAATGAACAATATGCACTTAAGATGAAGACATTCATATTTTGTCATAAATTTATGCACAGATTTTTGGCCCTAATCATTCAGATTTCACATAGTTTCATTGAAATGGCAAAACAGCATATGTAACAGCATTATGCTAATTTCAAAAACAGAAGTTATATGACCTATCAAGTAAATATAGAAAAAAAGATGCATGTACATGAGTTGCAAAACACTCCTAAGAATATATATGCACAGGCTCTCACTTGCATCTCACAAGTCATAAGACTGTTGACAAATGTACTTAACTTAGCAGACTATTGAAAACTAAAATATTAAGTCTATTTGCAGATACCAAGAGCATTTCACAGTTGTCCTTGTTTGAGTGACACTTCTTTCTGAGAAAATTAAAAGACTGATCACAGTTAATCAAATTTTATGAGCAAGTCTTTCTTCCAGATGAAAATAGTTGGCTGTTTAAAGGATCAAACATATCTAGGTGTATCCATTTTTTTTAATTTCTGATCTCAGTAGAACATTAAAGCAAATTATTCAATATTTGCTCTCACTTGAGGCTACAGAAAGATATTATTAGAAAATATTAAGTTTATGATGATGGCTTTTGAGAACTGTTCACAGCTATCTCTCTGTATTGATGCCTTATACCAATTCATTTCTTCCTGTGGATTTTTGTATTTTACATTTTACTCCTTAACTTTGGGTATGTGTGCTTTCAACAAAGTTATACTGCTTTGGATAATTATTTGTGGATTATGTCTTGGGAAAAAGACAGTCAGGAGCTAATGAAGCCCTTTACTTACTCTTGCTTTGTGTAAACATTTCACCTCTAGTGGAAGTCTAAATAAATAAAAGCAAAACATACTTTCCCTAGTTTTATTAATATCATCTCTCTCTGTGATATACACATGGAAAATGCATCAACAGTTTCTCAGCTGTGATATCCGAAACTAAACAAATCATCTTCTGCGTCTTTCTACAAAAGCCTTACCATCATTTTCTGAGTTACAGTCATGAAAAATGAATGGATAAACAGGTATCTGCATTTTAAGGGAAAAAAAAGAATATATATATAAATAATAATCTCTAAGGAGGAATTAAGTTCTAGTTCTTAGTAGGACCAATGATGCATACTAACCTGAAATATGTGCTAACCTGGTAGCACATAACTTGTCAATCTGAAAGAAATGGATGGTGCATTTTAAAGCACAGAAAAAACATCCTCTTATTTGGCAATCATTGAAAGTTACTTTTAATTTATTCAGTAGGATGGCATGGTTAATAAAAAAAAATATTTTTTAATATCCTACAGCTTTGAAATGTGCCTAAAGCTTCAGCAGAGATACTTGACTGATAATATAAAGTTCATGGTTTATTCAACCACAGCAGCTGTTGTAAACCCTGGGTTGTCATTTATTTTCCAGCTCTTGAAAAAGGTTTATAATCTGATTTTAAATGCAACACATCTTTAGCCCTCAGATCTGTAGCAGAGTCACACTGACACTTTACTAGTCCCAGAAAAAGAAGAGAAAAATATCTTGATGGTAACAATGAATCAAATTGAAAATAACTGCATTTATTTTAACTCCTGCTTTCAACTCTTTAGTAAAAAGGAAAAAAAAAAAAATGTCTTCCCAATCTACATTTCTTCAACTAAAATGAATTGTTGGTAATCAAACAAAGGGAAGTAAAATCAGGAAGGCCTAGATCATGCACCAACTTGGAAAAAAAAAAAAAAAAGGAAAATATGTCTCAGTATATTAGATTGGATAAGGATATGCTTTTGTTCTAATATCAAATATGAAAATTGCTAGCAAATGTCACCAGGTTTGCGCCTCCAACATAAAAAGACAGACCTCCAAATATTTGTATCTATCAAAATATGTAATTTTGATTCCTGAGAATTTCCTGAGAATGCTTTACTATTTCCAGATACTTTCCTGGCTGCAATCATTTCACAAATACACTATCTAAAGGTAAACCTATGCCTATACTACACACACGTCTAACTCCATATCTAAGCACTACAGTATAGAGATTTTCCGCCATTCTAACAGCTTCTTTGCTATACCAACTAAAGGCAAATCAGACCTAAGGTATTTATCCATCTCCAAACAAGACTGATTTTGAATGCACATCAGCATTCCTTAAAAAATAGATAGAAGATTTTCTATATTTTATGTCAATATATAACTTTTTAAAATAAAATTACAATCTCTGTCATCTTCTCTGATGTTTTTTGTAGAATTTTAAAGGAATTTAAGTGGTAAAGAAACATTTTTCCACAGTTATTTTAAGAGGTCAGCTTTTATTAAGTCTAAAAGGAAAGATTCAGTCTTAATAAAATGAAGCTTTTTTTTTTCCTGAGATAGGAGATTTTTTGCGTGACGAATAGCATAGGTCAACATTTGAAACCAGTAAAAACAAGCAGCATACTATTAGAGATTGTTAAAATAGTTATGCATATTCGGCACTGTGTATTGCATACTATATAATTTGTTATTTTCTGAAGTCTTGGCGCTATTATTTAAAAGGTCTGGTTAGATATACCAATTTAAAAATACATACATAAAATGTATTAAGCATTTTGCATCTCCTCCTGAAATACCAGCTAATGTGCTGAAAACAGAAGAGTTTTGCAGTCTGTTGTCCATATAGAGACTAACTGGAATCTCAGTATTTACCTCTGTCTTGCTTATGTACGTAAAATTCTATCTGAAATAACTGAGATTAGATGGAATTTGAAGGATTGGGTCTGCAAAGCAACAGGAAGGAATATATTACAGCCCTGGTGCCACTGCTAGCCCTCGCTGTCCCTGCCCCCTGGACTTTTTCCAACCAGCCCCAGCCCTATCCCACCCCACCCTAGGACCATTGACTCCTGCTATGTGTTGCCAAAGCGGTCTCCTTCACTTGCCCAGACATGAGTACATCCTTTCCTTGTCTAGCATAAACTGTAAAAGAAAAATCTGCTATAGTCCTAATCATTCAGCCTAAACGATACATTACATCCATCCACACTATGACAAACCTTCCATTGATTTCTTTCCCATGGCCAATATAATCATGCTGACTCATGCCAAAACTCTCTCTTCAAATATGTGCAGTCACATTCTACCTCTCTCAGGTTCTGCCTTAGAGTGGTTTAATTAGTAACTATTATTTAAGCATGCTGGGTTTCTGCAAACTAGTAGGTCAATAAATAAATAAGTTTATTTTTATATGTATTCATTTTCAAGAGGATAGAATACAATATAATTTTTCATTATAATTTTAAACTGTATACTTTCTTTTAAGCTTTTAAAAACATATTTAGGATATGTAAGCATAATGTCCAATCACCAAAGGCAAAGACACTAGACTGTAGTTATGTTGCAGTACTTAGAAAATCATTTATTTAGTATCTTACATATGAGTTTACAAGTCAAAATCAGAAGAGCCTTTTCTTTTATATGTACAAGTTTTTACATATATATAATCAAAAGTTATGGAATTTTTTTTCAATTAAGAACTAATTAGATAGTCTTTTGCTGACTGATCAGTTTACTCGGTGAAAGGAATTTAATGTTATAATTTTCTTCAGCTGGTTAACAAAAGTTTATCAAAGTCACCGATTAAAAAAAAAATCTTTAAAATGATGACCCCTCACATGAACTACAGGCAATTAGAAATATCTTTTGTGATGAAATTACTTCTTTATCTTCATCTGGATAAATCAAATAGATTATTTTTCTGTCTTTCTATGTAAAACAGGATTCCTAGTGTTCAGAATGTCTAGTTCAGATTTTTTTTATGTATGTCACCAGAATAGTCACTTCCACAGTAAAGTTATTCCTCATGCAGATGGAACTTCCTGTGTTTCAGTTTGTGCCCAATGCCTCTTGTCCTATCACTGGGCATCACAGAGTCTGGCTCTGTTCTCTTTATATCCTTCCTTCAGATATTTATACACACGGAGAAGATCTCCCCTCAATCTCCTCCAATCTTGTTCCAAAGATGACTTTAGTAAAGGTGTCAGCACTGGAATTACAATGTTGGGTTTATAATCAGTATTCAACATCCATAGGATTAAAGTTTCAACTGAGCACATGTGGGAGCCTATGAAGTTCAGGGTGTCTTGGTGTACGCACATTATCAGGATCTAAAATGTTAAAGATAGCAGTAGGAACAATCAGTTGATATTTCAGAGATGCCACTATTCCCTGGCTTTTAAAATGTCACAGGAGCCTTTGACACTGGGTCATAGGTTGCCTATCCTCTTTTCTGCTGTACAAAATAATGATGGAAGCAACAATCAAATCAGCCACATTCTGCAGTAGAAACACAAGATGCATTTTCTGATAAAGTCTATCCTGCCAAGACAACCATGGCCTTAACTGTACTGGTAGTTTGAAATCCATATCAAAGTCTAGTGCATTTAAGTATCAATTCTTATCTCTTACTTGTCTGGTTTTGATTAAATGACAGTGCGGCACAATACTGTCTTTCTGCTACCATAATCAGGACAAATGGATATTTGGATTTAGCGTCATCTTTTGCCTTTGATATTTTTCTCTTGGGAGGTCTATTCTGTTTTTCTCACACTACTTTTTTTTCTAAAACATTTTTGGATTATCCTCCTATTGTGTACATGATTTCCTTCATTTCAGATGAGTATTTCTACGTCTTTTTTTCCTGAGTTCTCTCCCTGCAAACTTGTTATTTTTCTTTTTATTTCTGATTTATTTATTTTTAAGACCCCTTTTCATTTCCTAGAGCCCAGAAAATATATTTTAAAAAAATTACTTGATTTTTTTAAGAAAAAATATTTCTCGGCTGCAAGTGATAAGCTAAATGAAAATTAAAAATTCCAATCTTCAATTAGTCTTTCCATTTCCACTAGATTTTCTCCGCTCACACGAATATGGCAGGCATCTTTGCTACATACCTTTTATAAAAGTCACAATGATATTAAGAGTAGATTACACTTGCTTTCATCTACTTCAGGAATTTTTTTGATCTTCCCAAATACAAATTTTAAGATTGGTATATTAATTAGCTGTAATATTTGTTGTGATATGCACAAATTTTGATGGTATGTCTGATTACTGTTTCATGTATTATAGACACTTAAAATTCACCCATAATTATAATTCTAAATATAAGACCACAACACTATCACAGCAATAATGCTAGTCAACTGTACTACCACAGGCAAGATTTCTTTTTTCCTTTGTAATCTTTTTTCCTTTCTTTTTCTTTTTAGATTGGTTCTTGCCTTATCATATCTAGCGTTATTCTATATAAACTTTCTCAGCATGTGGCAAGGTCAGTGTTGGCTAACACCTATAGAAATGAGAACTGAAACAAAACCTGTATATATAAAAATCTTCTAATTCAGAGTATATTTATTTAACTTGTGAATTCTTGAAGCCAATGGTAATTTCAGTGTTTAATTAATCATTTTACTGCATAAATAGACATTCATCTTAGCAAGAAAAGGATAAGAATGACCATCATTTTTCATAAAAAAATCTTACATCTATATCTATACATTATCTGTATAGATCTATACATCTATCTATACATTAATATATAGTTTGTTATGATTGGATAACTATTTTAATAATATTTTTTCAGTCAAGAAAAAAGGAAATATGAGAAAGTGATGGCCTTTTTGGCATCTGTGTTACATGTTTCATTTTACATGTTACATATGAGATATAAGCAAGCGCATGAAATATTTCAGTGCTCAAAAACATAACAGCTTAAGAGGCCTCAAAATGTCTGAAAGACATTTTCAAAAAAAAAAGCCTTCAATAGGCCATTAGGCAAAAATATATTCCCATGGAAAAGCTTATTAGCCTCTATTACACCAAGGTGAGTAGAGAAGCATTTCTTTAGAAATAGTACTGCAAATTTTCTACCTTTTATATTTTATGAGCTGCAGTGGATGAAGAAGGACAAGGAGAGATACATTCCTTTCTGCTGCCAAATCTGAGTTTCATTTCTTTTTCTAATCCCTTTTTAAACTACAACTGTTAAAAAGTATTTCATTTGGGACAATTGAATTACAAATTACAAATGAATTTTGATACAATTTGATACTCCATTACTTTCTGCTCCCAACATTTTTGCATTTTAATGTCTTTCTTTAATGATTCTTATGCATTAAACAGAGATTATCTTCAGGCATATCTAGTCTGTCATAACTTTGCTCACATTTTAATTCAGAATCCTGATCCTCCTTGATTCTCATCCCATAATTTCCTGTGCTAAAGATTCATCCATTGTCAGTCTCTCCTTTGCAGTAGACTATTCCTTCTGTAGCAGACTATACTAAAGCACATTTTTAAGGAGAATTCACTCCCAGGAATTTCACTTCCCAAGAGGAAGGAGAATAGATGTGGACAAAACTGGAGTTGATTTCTTAGTCTCAAAGAATCCTAAAAATTGTGAGTACATAAAGACTTGGTATTCTCAAATGCCCACACAGCATCCTTATATCATATTTCTGCATATGCAAAGAATGCCTTCAGTTTCATTTGAAAAAAAGGCAAATTTTATAGACCAAGAGATAGTCCTACAACATTCAAGCACTTTAAATTAAGAAAAATCATAAACTAATACACTAATAATCATGAGCTAAGGTCAGAAGGGCAGCCTATAGGGTCAAGACAACACTCATAGGGTCTAGACAACATCCAGACAAATACTATAGGGCACAGACATAATGAATCTGATCTAGACTATGATAACCCTATACAGAAAGTGTGATCCATGCTGATCCAGTTGGTTCCTGGTAATTGGAGTCAGAAGTTTCTCAAGTCATATTCAATTTTCTTTTTCTCTCAGGAAATCCTATGAACTTGACACTAAATGGTTAGCAAGGTGATCAGACATTCCTTTCTCTTGCTAAGTTGAACAGGGCAATAATGACATTCGTAAGTGTTGGAAAATACTTATAATGAATAATGAATGTGTAGGGAGTAGTCTTGTCTGAGAATTTGCAATAACCAGTGTATCAGGATAAGTCTAGGAGATGAGATGTGCACTCACCCAGGTAAGATGTAAAATCCCAATTTTTTATATTTGTAAGTTTAATTTCACAGGATATTGTGGGAACAGTTTTGCTTTAGACTATAGACACCTGAAATTGAATATCCATAGACTGCCAGCTCTATATTTCTCTAGATTTCATTGACTATCTTGACTAGGAACTTCATCTACTTCCTCTCACATGAGCATTTAGTGCCCTTATATACATTCTGGAGAATGAAAGAAATTTACAAATACAACCCTGGACCAAGAGAACACTTACACTGTTACTCTTGTCTGACTTACAGAAGGAGTAGAATACTTTGGGGCTTCTCAAGCAGTATTAGATGTCTAGGAAAGTGAATTCCCTTGTTTCTCAATAACTACAAGAACTTAGGTACAAACTGACAAACACATGCTTGCATATAGTTACCTGAATCGCTGTCACAGAATAATACACTCCTTAAGGTTGGAAGTTTAGTCTATCTATCTAGTCCAACCTCCTGCACACACAGGATCACCTACAGCATATGGCACAGGGCTGCATCCAAGTGGGTTTTCAAGATCTCCAAAGAAAGAGACTACACAACCTCTCTGGGCAGCCTGTTCCAGTGCTCCGTCACCCTCACTGTCAAGAATTTTTTCCTTAACTTCTCATGGAGCTTAACTCTTTGAGCTCTGCCATACAGCCAATTCTGAATTCACCTTGCTATCCACTCATCTATCCCACACCTCCGGAACTTGCCCAGGAGGGTTTTGTGAGGGTCCTTGCTGAAGTCCAGATAGATGACATCCACCACTCTTCCCTCATCTATCCAGCCAGTCAACTAACTTCTAATTCAAACAATTGCAATTTATATACAGCTAAATTCATGCTTATGAAATAGATATTAAAAAAATGAAAATGGAAAACTAGGAAGTTTTAAAAGATTGTGAAAAATAATAAACTACAACAGACGGGTATGTATAAATAGTCCTACTGTAGATAAGCAGCTCTGCTAACTAGAACAAGTGTCCAAGCAGACAGCTGTTGAAAAGAGGTTTATTTTTCATTTCATTTAGATTAGATCTGGAATATGTTTAACTTAAATACATTTTAATTGGAAGTGATGGTGTTCATAAAATGGCTTCTATCAGTGTAACTAACAAAACTGGTTTTAAGACTCATCTATGGGAAGTAAATGCAAATTTCAAGTGCAAATAAAGATCCGCAGTGTACCACTTCTGAATGGGAAGCTATTGTGCTCTTTACAGTTTCTTTCACAACTTTCATAATGTCTCATTATTCCTTTTAATGATATCAAAGCATCATTTAAAAATCCATTTTAACCTAATTTGTAAAATTTGAAGTCTAGCAAAATTTAATGCATGACATTTCTAAGTCAAAATAAGATGTCAAAATCAACAGAAAGTAAGAGTGGATAGAGATAAATGCACATAATTAGAATTAGTTTCAGAATACGCCAGGTTGTAAGAATGAGGGCAAGATAGAAGCATTACTGTAAGTTAAAGTACCCCTGACTATTTGAATTACACTGAGATATCCTTTCTCTTGTAATTTCCTGCATTTCAGAAGCCTATAGGATAAAATTAACAATACAAAGGATCAGAAAACTATGGAAATATGCACTATGGTTCAATCAAAATAAAATACATAATAGTATAAAAAGTCTCTAAGCTCTAAATTTCATCCATCCCTTTTCCACTTTTGCTTTTCTTCCATAAAGCTTATTTTCTTTTTTAGACTATTTTCTTCATTTTCTTTTCTCTCTAATGCCCAACCAAGATGTCTTTCTCCCTTTAGTATTCTTATATTTTAATTTTGCCTTGTCTTTCTAACCCAGCTGCATACCTCACAGCCTTTGTCACGCTTTCTCAAAGTCTTTCCTGCACTACTCCAAGCTGTTTCCATGGATTTAACCTTCATTGTTTTTTTTTAATCTCTGTGGGGATATTGTTGCCATCTAGAACAAGTGGAAATAAAAAGAAAGAATAGCAATATTCCCAGAAATTCTTTCTATAAATTCAGTCTATGTAGAAAGAGATTCTCAGTGCCCCAAAATAGCCTAACAGTAATCAAAAGGGACTTTAGGGAACTGAGTCAAAAGATCAGGATCTCAGGCATTCAGGTTACCTTCTCTTCCATTCTGTCTGCAGCAGGAAGCAATATATATATTTATATTTATAATATATATATATATATATATATATATATATATATATATATATATATGAAGATACTGTCCATCAACATGTAGTTCCATGGCTGGTGTTATTACCAAAACTCTTCCCCCCCCTATAAGAAGCCTTATATGGCACCAGGCATGCTGGTATCAAATGAGATTCAGCTGTTACAAAGGGGGAAGAAGGTCCTAGGTCATGAGCTATCAGGTTTCATCAACAAGGCTTTAAGCTAGATTTGATAGGGGAGAGAGGTGAAATTGGAGATGTGTGTGTGATTGCAGGGCCATGGTCATACTGCAATACCTGAGACATGGTGGGACAGCTCTAATGTCATCTGTGGCCATGGGTGGCACGAGAATTTTCAGGAAGGACATGCCAAGAAGTTGGCAGAGCTGCTCTTTACATGAGAAAGCAACTGGAATGTAAAGAGCTCAGCACAGGTGAGCACCGGTCTGTGGGTGAGAATTAAAGGGTAGGCCAGCAGGGAGCAACACTATGGTAGGAGTTTACTACCTGCCTTCTGACTAGGAAGAGGAAGTGGAGGAGGCTTCTGCAGGCAGCAATGTGCCATTGTGTCCACAAATGCCAATGGGATCCTGGCTTGTATTAAAAGGAGTTTTTCCAGCAGGTCAAGGGAGGGGATTCTGCCTCTCTCCTCAGCTCTGATGAGGCCGCACCTGGAGTATTGTGTGCAGTTCTGGGCTCTCCAGTATAAGAGGGATATGGAGCACCTCAAGAGGGTACAGCGTAGAGTAACGAGACTGGATCTCACATATGAGTTAAGACTAAGTTTTAGGGCGTGTTTAGCCTGGAAAAGGTTGAGACATATACTTATCAACATATACAAGTACCTGAGGGGACAGTAAAAAGAGGATGGGGCCAAACTCTTCTTGGTGGTGGCCTGTGACTTAAAACACAGGAAGTTCCATCAGCATATGGGGAAGAACTTCACTGTGAGCGTGCCAGAGCCCTGAAACAGGCTACACAGAAATGTTGTGGAATCTCCTTTGGAGATTTTCAAAACTCACTTGAATGCAATCCTGCGCCATATCTTCTAGATGTCACTGCTGGAGCAGAGGGATTTGACTAGGTGATCCCTAGAGGCCTTCCAACCTCAACCAAAGTGTCTTGAGACACATGATCTATTTTAATATAAGTGTATATATTTGAAAACAAGCTAATCTATATACAAGAAAAGTTAAAGAAATAGAAAACAAGATTTTGAATGGACTTCTAGCTTCAACTACCAGAGTCATGAAAAATACTATCCCCCAAATACTTGATTTCACTATATCCAAAACACACTGGAGAATTTTAAGTTCCTTTGGGATTTTCACATTGTTTGTTTGTTTGTTTTTCATATTCTTAACTGATTTGACCATACTGATGCTCCCAAAAGGATTTTTTTTCAACAATTATATTAGAAGCCTTTGCTTAGAACTGTCAATGTCACTGTTAGAATGTTTTAACTTTTTCTATGATAAATTCTTTAACAGTCGTCTTAAAACACAGAATCTGTTTGATTACTTAAAAGTAATTATTAATGTGGAAAATTGCTTTGATTAGTTCTAAGCCATATACTGCCTATAAATTCAGAAGTACTCTTATATTTAAATTTGTATTTATTGTTTTTCCTGTAGGCTTAAAAAAAAAGGCTGCGAGAGCTGGGCCTGTTCAGCCTGGAGAAGAGAAGGCTGAGAGAGGACCTGATTAGCGTCTATAAATACTCAAGGGAGGCAGTGAGGAGGATGGGGTTGGCCTCTATTCAGTAGTGGACAGTGATAGGACTAGAGGAAATGGCTTCAAACTGAGGCACCAAAAGTTCCACAGGAACTTAAGGAAGCATTTCCTCACTGTGAGGGTGACAGAGCAGGCTGCCCAGAGAGGTTGTGGAGTCTCCTTCTTTGGAGATCTTTAAAACCCACCTGGATGCAGCCCTGTGCCATATGCTCTAGGTGACCCTGCGTGTGCAGGGGGTTTGTACTAGATGACCTCTAAGGTCCTTTCCAACCTTACACATTCTATGATTCTATGAATGCCAAAATCAATAGGACAAAATAGGAATATCAATAGGAAAATCAGTAAGACAAAATCAGCTTACAGATGTGGATGGATAATTACTACTACACCAAAAAGTCTTATGTGCAGATCTAAGAATGCAATTTGAGTCACTGAAACAACCATTATGAGAAAGTAAAGCACAGGTTCTCAATCCTTTTCCATATTATACTCTTAAGATACTGCTCTAAATAAGAATGCTGTAATACAATTAACATTTCACAGTAAATAGCATATTGCTTTGCTGTTCCCTAAACAGCTTTTGCTGACAACTGTCATTGATCTAGATAAACATTTGTACTGAAACAGTAAGGCAATCCCATTATTCTTATAGCTAAGTACTTAGAAGCCAAGAAGTGCACTGTATTTTACTCCTGGCTTTCATATCTGAAGTAGAAGTACATTGGCAGATGTTATTATACCAGACTGATGAAGGAATTCATACAGAAAGTATGAGATATTGTATTGCATTTGAAAGGCAAACAGCATAGGATATTATTTCTGCTCAGAGTAGATGCACTCTGCTATGAACATTAAAAATGGCATCTCATTTTATTAATCCAACCTTCAGACTACACATCTAATATGTTTGTTTATGAAGTACTTCAATTTCTGTAACATAACATCTAGCTTTTCCTTACACCTTGCAATAATGAAGTATCTATTCACAGACCTTTGGTTTACTTTTGAAGTGAATGATCCCTGACATTATTCCCTTCCTCTGTAATTAACCTTTTCTTCAGTAATAACAATTCTGATTAAATTAGTATGCTGAACTATATAATATTTAATGGTAAGCCTGTAGCTGTTGACTTCAGTTAAAATATAAACAAGGTAACTGAAACAGATTTCTGTCCATATCATGTTATTAAGGTAATTATAAGCATCTTTACAGAAGTACAATCTTAATAGAACTTAAACTCACTTTCAATTTGAACAACTGAATTTTGTTAATAACACACTTCAGATGTTCCATGAAACACCTAAAATGTAAGGAAGTAAAGGGAACATAGTTTTAATTAATTCATAAATAACTTATCAATATCTTTAGAATATCTGCAAGCAAATAATTTATTCAAATTATATTTAATATAATTAATATAACCTTATGTTGTATTATATCCAAACAAGGGAATCATGGCACCTTTTTGCACAGAATCATTAAAGTAAATATTACTAAGACTGTATCCCTTACCTATACAGTTAATTTATCTAGTGTATATTGCAGCCTAAAGTGTATATTGTGTGTATATATATCTATTATATGTATATGAACAGATTGGAAATAAAGATATATATATAATATATATATTCATACAGATATACATATATGTATATCTATATATAAGTGTGTGTATATATATATAGTTTATATTGCTTTTTACAGAAATCTTTATTTCCAATCTGTTCATTTGTATTATTTTAAAGCACCTCAGCTGCCATTCACACTCCATTTCAGCTTTCATTCCAGGGGCATCTGTTTCTACGTACATTTTTATTTTTTCAGTTTTATGAATGAAATATTTCATGGAATCACGGAATCATAGAATCCTTAAGGTTGGAAGGGACCTGTGGTTATCTAGTTGAACTAGAGGTTATCTAGTTCAACACTCCTGTACACGCAGGGTCATTTACAGCATGTGGAACATGATTGTGTCCAAGCAAGTTTGGAAGATCTTCAGGGAAGGAGACTCCACAACCTCTCTGGGCAGCCTGTTCCAGGGCTCAGTCACCCTCACTGTCAAGAATTCTTTCCTTAAGTTCCTGTGGAACTTTTGGTGCTTCACTTTGTGGCTGTTTCCTCCATTTCTGTCAGTGGCCACGACTGAAAAATGATAGGTCCCATCCTCCTCACTCCATCCTTTGAGGTATTCACAGACACTTAGCCTCAACCTTCTCTTCAGGTTGAACGGGGTCAGCTCTATCAGCCTTTCCTAAAGAAAAACCTATTCCTATTTGGCTTGCATAAGCCCAGTAATTCATTTTCAACTGTGTTTCTTTAATTTTTTTTTCTAATATCCACAGATGGATACAATAATCCTTTTTAGAATCAGATTGGGTGTCATATAAGACAGACAGAAGACACAGCGGACAAAATCTTCTGTACTCCCTACTAGAAGTAGAGATCTGAGGGTGCTGTGTAGCTGATTAGCCACACAGAGACTGTCCAATGGGAAATAAACAACAGGATGTCCAATGGAGGGTCAGCAACAGTGGTAAATCACTCACTTCGGATGAACTTTGCTTGAATTTTACTCATTAAAATGCTAACGTGCATGGCCACCCCTAAAAGCTATCCGCCTCCATCCAGCTATTGCCACCCATCACTGAGCATGCAATAAGTAAAGTAAGTATGAGTAGAGTCGCTCTAGCTCCACCTGAACAGAAAAAGAAGATAAAAGGTGAAGTAAGGAGCAGAGAAGTAGGGGGAGACTCCATTGCAACTCCTGCAATTAGTCCACAGGCTGAACCTCTTTCCTCCCAACAGATTGAGGCACCGGCTGACGAGACACCTTGAGCTTGAGAGTCCTCTCCCATCTTTTGGGGTGAATGATTATTGTGCATTTGTACATTAAAGCTAGCTAAGAAGCCCATGCTGTCGGAGAGAATTTCCTGTCCTGACATCCCAAACCTGCTTTCTAAAAGTTGCATATGAATAAATGATACTATCTGTGAAGTCAACTAATGGTTTTGAAGGATGTCTCTAGTCGACACACTGTGAATCTGGTGCTGCTAGAGGCGGGCCTATAGCTACCACAGTATTCAGCATCCCCATTAAGAGATTAGTCTAGCTGCCTCCTCAGCTACCTCTGAGGATCGGATGGAACTCAAGAGCATTCCTCTCTCACCAAATTTGCCCCTGCCTTCAAACTGAGTAGTTTCCTACTATGAAAAATAACTTAGAGGCTTCTGAAAAGGCCTTTCCCAACTACAACAATTTTATGGTGCAATCCAGCACAATTACATGTCTCTCTCTTGCTCTCCCTCCACGTGCTCAGCCATGATGTTAGTGGAGCTGCCTGGCATATGCATCCTGGCCCCATCACTCCTGTTGCCCCATGAGACAGCTGCAGGTGAAAGCGCTGTGCATGGCTCACAGTGCCCTCATCAGCAAGGAATGTCACTGCCTAGGAACTGCTTGCTCTGGGAGGGCAGCGATGGCTGTGAGGGAAGAGAGGTCAGGGGCTGTGCAAGTGCACGGCAAGCACCTGCTGCCCCCGGCACCAAGGGCTTTCCTGAGCGCTCATGGCTTTGTGCTGCCGAGCCCAATGGTCCTTGCTGGGCTAGCCCAGGCCTTCTGCCCAAGGAAGGGCTCTCGACTCTCATATGCACCTGCGTCACTCTCCAGCATGTCTCCGAAGGAGGAGGAGGATGTTGCCTCCACTCTGTGCTTGGAGGGAAACTGCAGGGGGACAGCAAAAGAGCACAGTTGAGTGTCCTCAGCTCACCGAGCTCAGTGGCCTCGTGCCAGGCACACGACGTGGGGAGACTGTCAAAGGCCGCGAGTGTCAAGGGATGGATCCTGTGGTTGGTGGCTGATGGGCCGATGCTTGTGATGGGGCCCTAACAGCAGGGGAGGGATGGAGGCCGTGAAGGGCTGGGTGCAAATGGTGCCAGAGGAAGGAGTCTGGGAGGGTGGCTGTGGGAACTGGCTGCTGCTGTAGCTGGCCCTTTCCCTCCTGGCTTTGCATCCATCCTCCAGGTTTGATTGCCATGCAGGGCACGGAGGAGGTGTCACTCCTGGTGCCTTAGGCGAGCTGAGCAGGAGAGCAGCAGGCATCTCCCCTCCAAGCGGAGCCCTGCTGGACCTGCCCTGCCTGCTCCCTTTGGTAGCCAGTGCTTGCTACCTGCTCCTTGCTCACCTGGTACTGAGGCCCTTGGACCTTGGGTGAAACTGCTGGCAGCCTGAGGTGGGCAGAGGCAAGCTTCTCCCCTTGCCTCTGCTCCTTCTGAGAGCCTCCAGCCAGGGGCCACTCTTCTTCCTCGTTCCTTAAGGCTACAATTGGGGGAGACGTGCGCCCTGTGAGGTGCTGGCAGCCTCTCCTTCAGCAGCCCTGTCCTTGCTATTGAGGGAACAGGGCACCTTGTTGTTGCACACATGGGTCCCAGATAAAAGGCTCTGCAAGCTCAGCCGGACCCAGATGCTGTGGACAGAGGAGATTTCCTCCAGCCATTGCTCTTCTGGCAGTCCTTTACCAAGATCCTGCAGCCTGGCTGGCTCCTCTCTCCACTGACCTTGCTCTCCCTGCAGCTCTGCCATGACTCTGGGCCCAGCTGCTTCCTGCTGCTCCTCCATGAAGGACGCCTGCTGTGAGTGCATTGGTGGTGTTGGTGGTGCTGGTCCCAGCCTTGGGCACCTATCCAGGAAAACTGACACGCTTCCTGCCACGAGCAGGGGCAGCAGGTCCTTGCTGAAGTGCCAGAGCTGCAGTCTTGGCCTGTGGTGCACTCTGGTCCGGCGTTCTGCTTGCCATGGGTGCTGAACTGAGCGCTCCTGGCAGAGGAGCCTGGGATGCGGCCATAGTGCGCTCTAGCGAAGCCTCAAATGGCCCTGGTGGCGCCACAGGGCTCTCTCCGCCACCTCCACCTCTGTGCTCTCGTCTGGGCCTCCATCAACAAAGAACTGAGCAGCTTCCTGCAGAGAGGCATCGGCCTCACGCCTGGCATTGTGTGGAGCCAGGCCTGGGCTCTCAGCCCTCTCTGGGCATCCATGTCATGGAGGTCTGGAACAAGTGCAGCAAAGCCATACAGAGAAGGAGAAGGTGACGAGGAGATGCTTTGGTCCATTTTCACACAGGCCCAGATGTCACTGTCTTCTGCAGAGTCACTTTAGACTGAGTTCTGGCTCTGCATGAGCATCCCTGGCCCTTCACAGCTCCCCTGTGTGTTTGGTGGCCTGTCCCCAGAGCCACTTGTTGGGCCAGTTACGGCTCAACTGAGCTTTCTGCTGCCACAGCTCTCATTGCACTGCCCTGGGCAAAGGTCACAACCTCTTCATCCTTCCCTCCTGGGAGTTTATTGTGCGAAGGGACTTCTCACAAAGCCAGTGGGCACAGACATAATTGTCAACTGTGTGCAAAGGAACCTGCTTTTCCCCACAGAGAGGCTCCCAGAGAACCTGGTGTCCCAGATCTCTTCAGTCCACCACCAGGTCCTGCAGGATGTAGTCCGAGTTCTCACATGTTTGGGAGGTAACAGGGCATCACTGCCCCACATCCCAACACCAGCTTCAACCATGACCTCCAGCCTTCCTCCGTTCTGCTCTGCTCCTGGAGAAAGGGACATCTGGAATCCCTCTCCATCACCCTTGAATCCTTCCATAACTGCTCTCTTGCTGTGGATCTGACCCACATCCTCACCAGCTACTAAGGAGGCTGTTGGTCCCTCCATCCCAGTACTTGGCTCTGGTGAGGCCGCATCTCGAATACTGTGTTCCGTTTTGAGCCCTCACTACAAGACAGACATGGAGGTGCTGGAAGGTGTCCAACAAAGCTGGTGAAGGGGCTGGAACACAGACCTTGTGAGGAGCAGCTGGAAGAGCTGGGGTTGTTTAGTCTGCAGAAGAGGAGACTCAGGGAAGACCTTATCGCTCTCTGGAACTACCTGAAAGGAGGTTCTCCGCAATAACTGCAAATAGGACAAGAGGAAATGGACTCAAGTTGCCCCAGCAGAGCTTCAGATTGGGTAGTCGGAAGAAGAAATCTACATGAAAAGACATCAGGACAGCAGTGGAATCGCTGTCCCTGGCACCTTCTCTGGAATACAATCCTTCCTTCTCAGCTAGCAAACCTTCCTGTTGGGAGCCCCAAAGGCAGCACTCAGGCCTGCGGGTGGTTGCCCCCCTGCTCCCAAGGTGGGGAATTATATGAATATAGTACCATGATAGAATATAGTATAAGAATATAATGCCATGTATGTAGAACATATGATTCTATAACAGGAAACTTTGAAATATATTGCCTGAATGGTAATTATCAAAAATGCATTCATAAATTAAACCTTCTGCTCTGTGATATTTTTGTATGCTTTTTAGTATTCCTTGCCAAACCAAGTCATCCAATCCCACAGTTATCTAATTTTTTCTTTAAGCCATGAAGTTTTTTATATTTCTTGCTTATCTCAACATGTATGGAAACTGGTCCTCACTTTTGACACAAAGCATAGAATTCATTTGACTAGATGACTTGCATTGCATGGCTTATAGAAAGTCATCTGCTCTTATGTAGGCATCTCATACAGATGTCTACAGCTAAATGTCCTGAAATTCATTTAAATCCAAAGAAGATGTATGAAAGAGAAACAACAGCAAACAATTTGATGGAAGCATATGGCATACTACATCCATGGCTTAAGTTGTACTTAAATGGGAGATGGCATAAGCACACTGTCAAGAAATAAATTTGAGTAGGACAAGAAGAAAAGAAATTGGAAAGCAGGTCAAAGATCCTGAGTGAAGCTATGATGAAAATGAGAAGGAAGTTACAGGAAAAAAAAAAAAAGGATCAAACAGCTGATCAAGATGAGCTAATCTAGCAAAGACTATAGCAAAGATGTATGAATGTCTAAAATATCCTCTTGGATATTTTACACAGTACTTCTGGAAATTTTTCCATAGCTGTCTCCAGCAAGCATTACTGTGGCTCATGCTTCCAGTCACAGAAATTTATGCTGTGGGAAGGAAATTGAAGCATTGTTCTACAAAGTAAAATCTGGGTCCGTGAAGTGAGCAGGGAACAAATTTTGCCCTATCTGTGCCCTGTTTTATGTCCTCTTCCATATCTTTGCTTGAAAATGCCTCTACTAGCAAGAATAGTGGCTTTTAACAGTGTAATAGCCATTCTATTCTCTCCGTCCCTCTCTGCATCAAACTTATCAGGGACAGCAATGTCTAAATAATTTTACCACTGGAAAAGAAAGCAAATTTTTAGTGCTTCAAAGAGAAACAGTCATTGCACATTTCTTTTTTAATTTGGCATGCTTTCTATAGAAACTGAGCTATAAACATGGTGCAGTTTATGAGTGAGTTATCAGCTTTGTAAATTAAGCAGATATAACAACATATTCTCTGCCTGTAGAGGAAACTTTCAGATTTGTACTTCCCCTCTTCTTTTCTGTTAACTGCTCTGTGAAGGTAGCTTCATAACAAAGCAGCTAACTCCACAAGCAAATGACTAGGACCAAAGCACTCAAACTGCCACCGCACTCTACTGTATTCTTATACTGTAGAAATGTAGTCTACTTCGGAGTATAGAGAGAGCAGCACTTATTGCATAAAACCAATCAGAGCTCCATAATTCCCTTTCTTAGCTCTTTAAGTCTTCAGTGGTATTTGATGGCTAGCCTGAAAGCAATACATTGAAAATGCTTTGCCAGTAGATGTTCCATCTTTCAGAATTTTAGATCTTAGATCATTTCCTTGAATGCTTTTTGCCCCTTTTTTGTAAAGATTACTTTGGACATATTACCACAGGCCATACTTTTTTCATCTAGTGGCCTGGGTTATATATTCAGGCTGTGCACTCCATGCATGAAGAGAGTTGGCTAAAGTGGACAGTAGGGACAGAATTCCTCTGCCTTTTTTTTTCCCACCGATACTCACCCACTAGAGAGAAACAGAAATACTCAGAAGTTAATTCACCTGTCCTTCTATCTCAGATGTTTGTTTTATGAGGCAGTGAGTCACTTCCTAAAGGTGACTCTTGCTTCTGAACACAGAGTAGGAACTAGAATAATTAACTAACTTTTGGATACTGGATTAAAACAGAGAATTCTTGCACTTAAACATATATTTTACAGTATGTTCTGTCTGCATTCAGAATCTACAGATTTGAGGAAAGTACTACACATTTGATATGTCAGTCCCTTCTTTTAAAGTATATCTAAATTACAAATGTGACTAAAGTATTGCAGCAGCAGTTAGAAGGCAATTTTGAATTCCAGTCCATGGTCCTATAAATGCATTTGTCTTTTTACTTACACAAGGACCCAAGCCAAAGATATCACATTGCAGTTGCTTCACAAAAAGTAAAACGCCTTTAAATCATAATAAAACTCTAATTACCTGAGGGGTGTAAGGAGGAGTTTTTCACCCTGTCTTCACAGATATCATTGGTGAGCTCCACCCAGACAGACTTACACTTTCTAGGGATCATGGAATTTGTTTATTTCTCACTGAAATACTTTTTGCTACCACTTCTTATGATTAACCTAGTCATTAATGCATATCAATATCCTTGAGTCAAAATAGTTGCTTCAAAAAGACTGTTAATTTGCATTTAGTAGTGCTATTCAGTGATTCTGTAACTCCAGTGGCTTGATGTAGTTATACCTGATTTACATCAGAACAACTGCAATCAAATCACTCTAGTGTATCCAAAAGCTTTACAGGCAGGAGGACAAAACCCTGTTATAAGCAAGTTCTTGAAAAAAACAAGTGAGCAACATTGTTTAACAGAAATTCTCTTATTGGCTAGTTTTAGGAATAATTGGCAATATAATTAATTAGGACTGCTCTTTATATAAATAATTGAGATGACTGGTTTAAAATAGCATTTTGAATTAATTTTCTGTAGTTCAGGCTAAGGATGATCTTGGAAATGGAAGTGTGTTAGATTTTTAACTGGTATGTCATCTAAGTCCATAAATGTCAGTACAGATAATGCAGTATAGTTTTCCAGATGTATATCAGCTAAGAATTTTTTTTTTCCTTCCCTAGAGTGGATGGGTAGTTTGCATAGATTTGACTTGAATTGCCTTGTTGACTCTCTGAAGATGAGTTGCTCTATGCAATGAAATTATGCTGATAAAGAAGAGATATCAGATAGTCCTTAGAGAAATTGTTTTGTCAGTCACCCAGATTTAATTAGGCAAAGCTAAAAGAGAAGATGAAAAAGAAAGCTTAGCTGACATTGAAAACTATTATTTTTAAGATTAGAATCCCATATGACTTGTTACTGAAAAAATAGGGAAATCATTTTATATATGACTATAAAAATAAAATGTTTTCTTAAAATTGAATCTGTTTAATTAACTGAGTAACAAAATAGATATGGATCAGTTCCTTGTGAAAGTTTTTTTGCAGTTCTCTTATGAGTCAGACTGTTCTGGTTTTACAGTGCATTTTAGCAGCTGTATTTATTCTTAAGATTACAGTTAGTACATGAAGTATCTATAGAGATAAATGGTTAGTGTCCTTTTTTGCCCTTAGAGAAATACAGATGTCACTGGAAACTTTGTTCAGAATATTTTCACTTGTACTAACTTTACGCTCACGTTGAATTCCCATATTTTCTCTTAAATTTAGTATAGGTAAACACATAACAATGATTCGCATATGCAAAAAAATCTTAGCTTTACTTACAAAATGATAGCTTTTAAATTGATGATCGCCATGCAGGAACAAGATCTTTACACTCCAAGAATTTGTGGCACCTTTAATTTGACTTTGCTATTTTCATGTTCTAATGCAGAATCTTCAGTCTTTGCACATAAAAAAATGCAAGAATATTATTTCAAAGAAAGTGATTATCTTTTATAAATTGTCTTCATAAAACACTAGATAAGAGTACTCTAGGCACAGAGTTTTCACATTTTCACAGTAGATCCACTGGCCTAGCAAATAATGAAACATGACTTTTTTTTTTTTTGAAGGAAAGAGAGCTACAATTCCCCATCTCTTTCAAACACCTTTGAGAGGCTGACCTTTTCTTAGGAACATATAGAATCCAAATCCAAAATTTCAGATAATACAGATGAAGATCTCATACTCTAGTATTAAGTTTTGATAGAAATTCTTTGCTGGATATTTCCCTCTACAATCTCTGGTAGAGATACATAGTCCTTTTTTCACTTAAACATTGTGATTGTAATAAAATTTCTAAACACATGATTTGTTATAACATGCTAGGCATAAGGATATAATAGAAGGATAGTAAATTAAGGGACATCCTATAAGGGGAACCTCTGGAAAAGATATAATATGATTGTAAATATGTTTCCTAAAATCCCTATTTTTCTGTCATTATTCCTTTTTTAGCAGTACTTAGTGTCATGATTATGATTCCCAGGTGAGTTGTACATGCCACTATGCCAGATGTTCAGTTTAACTTAAATCAGAGTTTGGTTTAACTTAAATCACAATAATGACACAATTTCATTTTTCAGTACTGAAATGTCATTTCAGGAATATAATATTCCATTTTATTATGTGAGCTGTAATGCCTCTGAGAAAAGATAATTTTGTTTACATATTTTCAACGTGGAAAAAAACTCACGAAATAAGACTTAGTAATAAAAGTCATTAAACTGAATGGTTTCTACCATAAGTTACAGTACTTGCTGTACTGATAATGCAGTAACAACCATTCACCAGCTAAACATTTTGTAGAGGTTTTATATTAGAGAAACTGCCTCAGTATGGATGTTCAAATGCTCTTGTGTTTTTTGTTTTTTTTTCTGAGTTAATCATCTATGCTGGATATACCATGGACATAGAATAACTAAATCAAGTTGGATAGCCAAATGGTCATTTAAAATATTTTTCAAGAACAGAGCCTTCATTGTTTTTCAACATAATTTATTAAAATTTGTTTAAAGTCCTATGGGAAACATTTCTTATAGCTAAACAAATATGACCATTTTACTTAGCTGTTTCTTCTGTTTTACTACATATTCCTACAGAGAAAAGACAATGAGGAATGATGGATAGTATGTAAACAATGTATAGATGTTAATTGATATACTGCTGTGCATCAACTTTAAGAAATGACAATCATATAACAACAGGAGTTTGGCCATTTTTGTCACTAAAATATCAATGTTGCCTAGTGAAGCATTTCTGTCCCTTTTAAAACCTACATGAATTTAGTAGTTTTGAAATTTGCTGGTCTGAGACTTTCTAAAATAAGTGTCTCTGCATATCAGTACAAAGTGGTATACTCAAAGCTGTTTGTGTGCTCAGATCCTAGACTGTCCTCTCTATTTAAAAACAAAAGCAAATCAGAGATTAAGGCATATGCATAGCAATGAATCTTGTTGACTTGATGTGCCTTTTGAAGCTCAACACTAAATAAAGCTAAATTTGCAGGAATGAGCCATGTGTCAGTTTAACTAAGTTTCATTAATGAGGCTCAAAGGCTAAATTGAATGATGCAATTTCGAAAAAGCTAAGCTCTGCAAGTCTATAAAAATTCTTTATGGATGAATGGTGACGTGATGTTTTGAGAACTTTCCACATCCTTAGTAGGCATAAACAGTTTAGAGTGATAACTTCAGTACTGGGCAATCCAAATGTCTGTCTCCCGATTGTGCTTCCTTTTGTCCGCTATAGTTCTGTAATGCTCTTCCATAAAGTTTGGTGCCTAAAAAATATCCCAATATGGCCTTTGTGCCGTATGTCCTTTATATCATATTAGATACCAACATTTAGCAATTGAAATATTCTAAAGTTCATGGCACATTCTAAGTTTGGGGGTAGGATTCATGCTTAAATGTAGCTAATTATACTTAGTGCATATCTAATAAGAACAGTGGAATTCAGATAGCTGCTTGTCACATCCTGAGGACTTGATAGTTAACGACATATAAAACATTGAATTATCTATCAGCCTCTAGGTTGGCTGTAAGATATATACATTTCAATTGAATTAAAGCTATAGAAAGCCAGAAAGCAGTAGAAAACTATTACCATATTAACATACTCATCTTATATGTTAAATGGAAGGTCAAACAGGTTTGCTTAATGCAAGAATATTTTGATAACTATATAACTAAAATTACCTTGCATTTATTTTACATGAATAGTAAGGTAACTAGAAGCTCCCTAATGCAAAAAAAAAAAAAAAAAAAAGTCAAGCACAGGCCTGGAGTGTTAATATGCTTGCATTAACACATTATTCATATTCCAAAGACATTCTGGAGGTAGCAAATGTAGCAAATGAGTAATTTTATGAGAGCCAAAAAAAGAATGTTATTCAGGCACTCGCAGACATGATAGAGTTAAGCCAGAGTGGTGAATTGCAGATTTGGAAGAAATGCCCACTGTCTATATCTGGACATAAGTTATGTTTTAGAGAATAAAGGAAATGAATTTGAAAGGATCTGGAAACCATTTCTCAGCAACATGGGAAGGGATTCTTTTAATTCTATATCCAACACTTAAGAGCTAGCATATGGCTTAACAACTTGTCTAACATTTATAGATGCTGATTATCTAAGATACAGGAATTTTTTTATTATTCACCCTTTTATGATTTATCATTTCTATTGCTTTTCTTGAAGAAATGTGAAGCACAATGCAAAAGAGATAACAATAAGAATTATCATAGAATCATAGAATCTTCAAGGTTGGAAGGGATCTCTAGAGATCATCTAGTCCAACCTTCCCAATTCTTACCATACCAAGACTTATTCACGCAAGAAGTTTCCTACTATGTAGCTAGGCAAAATAAATACTGATGAACCTAAGCTTTTTAAAGTGAAAGCTTAAAAATATTGGCTTCAGTACAAACTGTTATTATACAGTTACAACTTCTTTATTTGAGTTAAAGGGTAATTACATTTGTTAGCCATTGTCCTTTGTTTCTGAAAATATTACTGTAAGTTTTAATAGTGAACATTTTTGTGTTTCTTTCTGTTTGGGAAATGCTGAGGCCATACATTGGTGATTTAACCCATTATACATGTGCCCACTAACTCCAAAGAACTTGAACTTGCTACAGGATTCTATATTTTAAATATTTTGCATTTCGTTCAGTAATATTCTTTGATGCTAATTTAAATCATTCTGATATTTCATAAACTATCTAGAATGTCATCAGTTTCAAAAAAAATGAAATAAAAACACATTTGGGCAGAATCACATGCAGCTGCACAGCATATGCAAAAGACACTGTGTATTTGTGTTACTATATCTAATCAACAGCACAGTCCCTTCCCAGGTCTAATGCCCCATTAAATGGACGAAGAAACTGTAGCTTGTCGTAGTGTTGCTTAGGCTTCCCTTGATCTCTTCTATTAGAAGTGTACAGGCTCTTAATGCATGAGATTACTTGTGTTTGCAGGCATGAACCTTTGCAAAACGCGGGCATAGTGGATGATAGCTTGTACAATAAAAAAGATTTTGTATGGTCAATATTTTTATTTACTGGTCCTCTTCATCTTAGAGTAGGGCGTCTGTGATTTTACCAGGTTACCAAATGATAGATTTTTACATCCTGGAAATACAGATTTCTCCTCAGAAGCAGCATGTAGTTTAACTAGGAGCATAAGTTCAGGGTCTGCTACCTCTTTGATAAAGCCTCCCTTGAACTGCCTTAAGTCTCTCCTCCAACTTTGTGTCCTGAGGTTAAGATCTGCAAAGGGGAAAAAAAATGCACTGAAATGATTTCTCTCTCACTTATGGCTGCTTCTAAAGCCTCCTATGGCATTGCTGTTGATCAGAGTGTCAATAAGTATTTCATTGGAGTATTCTTGGCAGCCTAACTGCAGTAACCATGTGAAAGCAAAGCATAATGGAACTTTTATGTTTGTAGTTACTAATGAATATGGGAGTATTCTTCAGAAACTGCCCTAACAATATCAGAAGATTTCTCATCAACTTGAACTCCCAAAGATTTGGGGACTGAAGTCTTATACTCAAATCATTCAGCTAGCAATTACAGGGTATCATTTATAGTAGCATTTTCAGACAGAAGGAACACATATATTCAGAAGTTCATTATTAGTAACCTAATAGAAATAAAGAGGCAATCCATTTTTCACCAGTTTTTACAGGATTTAAGGCACAGTAAAACATTCAATTACAAGTTTCATGTTTTGCCAGCACGAACAACTTGTCCATTCTGATGATGTTTTTTTTTCTTCTTTTAAAATGTGGCTATTTTAAGATGCAGTGTCCTCTTTGAATCTTCTCTGTGATCTTCTGTCTATAGTAGGCTTTCGTGCTTTCAGAAAGACCCTCACCTCTGTACAGTTATGCATTCAGTAATCTTCCATTTGTTTACATCCACAGAAATAATTTTCCCATCCATTTATTTTTAAATACTATAATATCATATTTTGTACAGTCTTACAAACAAAACTGCTTGAATAGCTTGTCAAATTGTCAGCTAAAATGATGTTTCTGTGACTGAATTTATGCCATTTAAAATCCCACGATTATAGACTTTTCAACTTACTCCTGCATATAAGATGGCAAAGACGGTACCTTTGAAAGCCTATGTTGAAATATTTGTGGATAGACACACCACACTAACCTAAAAGCATGAAAAAAAGCAAATTCAAGGAAATATGGTTTTACCAGATATTTGCTAGGAGTTACGTGATTCTTTTTGTACATCATCTGTTACTTAATGCACCATTACACGTATTTGCATGTTCAGAAGAGTCTACAATCAGTCGACTATTGTCTCCTGCTAGTGTTCAGAAGCAAGTCTACAGGACCAAAGGTTAACACACTGACATTTCTTGTCATTAGGTAGAACTTTATGATATTAGCTTTAAAAAATTGTAAATAAGTCAGTGTTTCAAAGAGGCTTCAGCTGCTGAGGAAAGTTCCCTTCCTTCAGATACAGATGTAGAATTTTGATTTGTTCACCTCTTTATAGGCCAGTGGTTGCAATCTGATGTTAATAGTATGGTTCTTCAGTTTATGTGACAGAAACCTATCCTACCACTTCCGAAAATCTCCAGCTCACATACCCAGTGTCTGCCCAGCTATAGACTGATGTGCAAAAAAAAATCACAGTGATTATATACATAAATATATGTGTATACTCTGGCTTTGCAAAGATATGTGACATGACATTATTTCAGCAAAGCCAAAATGATGAGTCTGAAGGGAAACAACCCAATCCAGTTTCTATAACAACTGTGAAAGTGCTCCAAATCTTTTTCATCAAGATACAGAATCTACTGCCACTTTACCTAATAGCTTTAATCTAGTGAATTAGTTTAAGGAGATAGTATTATTAGAAACAGAGAGCAGCATGTTTACAGAAACGGCATTCACCAACAGCTGCAGCTTCTGTGCACCACTGTAAATGAAAGCTTCTAACAAGTTTCACAACATCAATCCAAAATCCTATCTCACAGTCCTGAAACAGAAACTAATTTTCCAGAATGGAGATTCTCTAGCTTGACTATCTCCACTGATTGATTATAATAATCTGCTACATGTTACGAGCTGTTAGTACATCTCTAGTCATCAACTGAATAAATATGCTGTATTTACCACGTGATTTAAATTTTATTTTTTCATTTCTTCTTAGCCGTAAAATCATTTATCATTTTCACCACAAATAAGGAAATGGAGCATGGGTCAGAAAACAGCTTATGCATAGGGAATACATTAAATGAAATATATACCTAGTGTAACTGTAGTTGGAGTAATCTTAGCAAGGCATTTGTCAAATCCAAGGATCATCAAGTTTTTACTGCCCAAAACATTACATAGAAAAAAGCTGGAACATGCAAACTGCAATTTAATCATATAATTTATTAAACATAGTGAAGTGTAAAGGTTCCATTACAAGACACAGAACTGAAGCATGATTTGGATACTCTTTCTACACACATCTTCACTCCATAACTGTCAATTAGTATCAGTGGTATACAGACCTATCAGAACAAATTTATTCAGACAGTACGGACTCAGCATTAGCAACTCCTTGTTAGATGTAAACATATGGCAATGCGGACATAAATTTCACAGATTGAGAAAGTATCTAAGAAATGACAATCCAATAGCATCATATTAAATTTGATCCCCAATATCTGTGCTGCTTATACAAGACTATCAGCAGCACTCTGCCATCTCTTCAGTCCACATTGTACTTGGCTACTTAGCCAGGACATCCCAATATAATCATGATAGGATTAGTCTTGGTGTTTATAAGCAGAATGGCAAGGAAAGTCTAATACACAATGAGTTCTAAAAGTATTAACAGGAAATAATAGAAGATGCACAAACAGGAAATAATTGAGAGATGCACAATTCACAGAAAAATTTTTTTCTGCTACATTTTACCTAATTTATATTAAATATGCTTCATTTCAGTAGTATTCCCATCATATCCTTAAGACGCCCTCTATTTTAGATTTTCTCAGTGCGTGCATTCAGAACTCAGATGGAATTTTCTTTAGATATCTAAATGTAGATATTTATGTAAAGATGTCTAAATATAGACATGGTGACCAGAAATCTGTGGAAATAAAGTTGTTCAGCTATACACCCCTAGCTACACCTAGGATGTCCTTAGGTGTCTGAGATGTCTGTCTGGGCCTTGTGAACATAAAAGAGGAGTCCTGGGAGCTCCCAGCCCGGTAGTCTGGGTGGCAACTTGAGGCTACGTGAGTACTTTCTGCATCTCAAATGGTGCTAAATACCTATGTATAGGCAACCAAATCCCACCCCCAAAGCACTTAGAAGGAAGCTAATGGAAGTAAACCTTTTGAAAGAAAGGATCCAAAGCAATTCTCTAAGCTGAGGTCTTCAGTGGTATCTGGAGGTATCCTTCTGGCTATCGCTTCAGATGAACATAGGTTCCCCTAGAGACTTTTTCACGTGAAAGCCTCATGTGTTTGTCCCCAAATTGAAACACCAATGTAAGATATGGGCATGTGCCTCTTTTCCCTCCTTGATTTAACAGGAAAGAAACCTAAACATGTGAAGAAGAGAGGACACCAGTATGGCCCTCATGCTGATATGCTACATAGTATAGTCAGGTCTGGAGCTTGTCGTTCATTCCAGCTGGCACATGCAGGCATGTCTGATGCACCAATATTTTACTGCAGAGAAGCTCCATGTTCCTCATACATATTTTCTATAGTATTGGCTTTGATATTTACATGTAAACATAATGAGTTTTAAAGATTATGAATACAATTTGTAAGGATTAATAGAACATTCACAGTACAATTCTAAATTTCTATATATTTACCTGGCGATACAATTGGATATTTATTGCCAGTCAGAATGAAATTTAACACATGATGATGATTTCCATTATTTTTATGTAAATTCACATGGTGACTATTAGAGAACGACTGCATTCCTGACTAATGCAGGCAGAAGACTGAGCAATAATGTTAAATTCCAGGTATGAAATGAAAGCATATGTACGAAAAATCAGGCAAGGTATAAAAAACACACTATTCAAAGTTATAAGATTTTATGTACAAGCAGGAACATGTTGACAACATGTCCAGAAACAATGATTTTTTTTTCTGACAAAGACATTGTAAAAGGCATTTGTAATGGAAATATTGTTTTAAAAAACACTTAAGAGTCTGAACATCTATATTGTAGGTACTACACAGTGAAAGAGTGAAAAGATAAAAAAAACAGATGACAAAAGGGATTCAGTAGTTCTTAGTAAACACATTTCTTGTGTTTAAATGTTCTGAGCCTTTTATGAATAATATGATCATAGCCCAAGAGTAACCTAAGTATCTTTTGTGGAACAATAACTGAAATTACATTTTTTTTTTAACTACTTCTTAGCAAAACAGAATTTTCTTCAGTATTTTTTCTTCCCAGCATAGCACAGATTGTAGTCTTCTGCACTGCATGCATGGAATAAATCCACAATTTAGGGAAACAAGCCAATGTGTTGTTTAAGTTTTCTATTTTTAGACAGCTCAGTAAGGTAATGTCCTTATTTATGATACAGACAAAACTCATTTATTCATTTTTAAATTCCAAACATAGGCTTAAAAACAAAGCACGAGCAACCATATAATATATAGAGAGACGTAATTCAAAATCTGAATCATTTTGTTCAAAATCATCTTTTTTATTACTTTGAGTTTTTTTCTTGATAAATCTGAAATAATGATCAAAGACCACTTTTTGTTCCTTGCTTCATAGCCAGAATAATGGCTTTGCTTTCTATCCTTTGTCCAAGTAGAAGTGACCCCATGAAACCCTGGGACGCCTGCAGATGCTATTGAAATTTCCAGTAACTAAAGCATCATCTAATATTCAAAACTTTGGAGTTTTATATTAAAATGTTTGCTAAACATTTAAAATTCACCGTAAGGTAACAACATAGAATTATACAGTCCTCTCTTCATTTTTGCCATTGGTTCACACAAACCTGCAAGCCTTATTTGAATAAATCCTCAAGAAAGCTGCAGTAAGTTAAACGTTTTGAATATAATAGATTAAGCTTTGAAATAAAAGAGAAAGAAAACTCTTTTTTCCCAAAAAATACACACATTTCTGGCTGCTGTATTACTAGGTCACATCCCCTAAAACCTGAGTGAAACTTTCCATGTCTTCAGAGTCTTTAGAACAAAGCTTATCAATCAAGGTTTGATAGCTGTAATAATCATATCATGCTGGTATCCAGGACTGACATTTTCATAGTCACATGGAATCCAATTTCACCCTCTACTTTCGAAATTAGAGGGACAGCATATAAAATTCAGTTGCTTATGAGTACAGATATCAGAATCTTGTCCTAGGTTCTTTTAAAACCCTGTTGCTTTTTAATTATTATTATTATTTAAAACCCTTAGAATTCTATTTTTAATTCTCCAGTGAATGAATAGGAAGAATGTCTGAGGTTCCCTGTTGTAAGCACAGACAGCTATTTATATCCCTTTCAAATTTGAAGAATGTGAAAATAATACCGCAAATCATAAACCATCAAAACTATTTTTACAGCTACTGTGAATTTCAAAAGGATAGAACAACTCTCTTAATCTGTTAGATGAAGAGAATGATAAACAATATTTAATTCAGACTTTTGCATTAAGAGATAATAGCTATTAACCTTTTTGTCCTCTCATGCACTTCCTATTGCTCTACAGATTTTCTGGTAGAAATTCTGTTTACCTTTCCTTAGCAATATATACTTGTACTAAATTTTAAAGTCTTGGGTAGTTCAAACAGTGGATTTTTTGAAGAAAATAGCATAGCAATTTTATGTGCATTAACTTAGTAGCATATGTTTAATCTCTCTCATTAGCATTGCTTCTACCAAAGAAGCAAAATGTCAATTAGGTGTTGAGCACTTGCCAATAATACTAACATGAAAAAGGAAGTAAAATCAAGAATGAAACTGATTTGCTATTTAAATTTCTCATTGCAATGAGATAGCGCTCACAAAAGCTGGGTCACTAATTTGTTAATCTTGTACTCTTCTACTTGCTTGTTAACTAATTGCTCTGAACAACTTTCCTGCTGGTAAATGTTAATTACATAATGATGGCTCCATAGCTTTCTTCCAGCATGAAATACATATTAAAATCCCATTCTCTCATGAATATCTCCTGAATTCATTTTTCAAGAAAATGTACCACCAGTCCAGTTCATTCTTCTTAACCCATAAATACATTGCAGTTATGGGATTTCTATGCATTTTACTGAATTTCAGCTTCAAATGAGTGTTCCATGAGTATTAACTGATTAATTATTAAAGGATTGAATTTGAAGAAACAATAGAGACTCTCTTTTGGCTTTCTTCTTGTATATTCTCTCAAATAATGAAGTTCCAGTCTGTAGTATTACTGTCAATGCCCATGGAAGGACTCTGGAGCCTAAATTTGTGTTATGTTTAGCCTCCAAAAAGGTATTTCAATAAGATCATAATGTGATCATAGTGCAATTTAAATTCCAAAGAATCAATAAAGCTTTCATGCACCTAGTTCTTCTACACTAAAAATATCAAAAAATAAATCTTTTTTCTCTGCAAGCCCGCAGTCTTGATATCTGTTTCTTTCCCAAGTTGTGTGATTCTCGACGAATTCATTCTCCTTCTAAGTTTACCAAAGAAGCACAGCCTGGAAGACTTTCTAAACATCCAATTACCTGATGAGGCTTGATCAATAACAGAGATGCTGATCACTTCCTCTTACTAGAGCAGGAATTCTTGTCAGTCTCTAGAAGCTCAGTAGTTTAAATCCTGCGTGCAGGAGACAGAGTTTAAGTTGTTTTGCCTCTTCACAGGATTTATAGTTGTGCTTCTCATTTCCTAGGGGCATATCGTAACTATCAGCTACTCTGAATTAGAGTCTATAGCTGATTCAACTTGAGTAAAAGTGATGATTTACTGAGATAAAAGACACCAAAGAAATATAAGACTGATACTTTCACCAACAGTATGGACTATATATTTGAGTGGAAAAGTCTGCCACTTTTCCCAAGACTCGTTATGAAGTCCATGGCCTGAAGTACTTAGGAGTGGAAAGTTCACTATTGCTAAATGAAGAGACAAAAGGAACACAAGTCCCTAAAGAGTCTAGGAAAGAAGGAGTTCTCTGTGAGAGCTACTGATTGGCTACATCACATTTTCTTGTGTATCTGAGTTTGGGTTACATATTTTTAAGCTGAAGAAAGCAATTCAGGCCAATCAGTCTCACCTCCATCCCTGGAAAAGTGATGGAACAGCTCATCCTGGCTATTGTATCTAAGCATGTGGAGGAGAAAAGGGTGCTCAAGAGTAGTCAGCATGGATTCACCAAAGGGAAATCATGCTTGACTAACCTGATAGCCTTCTATGATGGAAGGACTAGCTGGATAGATGAGGGGAGAGCAGTGGATGTCGTCTATCTGGACTTCAGCAAGGCTTTAGACATCGTCTCTCACAGCATCCTCCTGAGCATGCTCTGGAGGTGTGGGATAGATGAGTGGACAGTGAGGTAGATTGAGAACTGGCTGCATGACAGAGCTCAGAAGGTGGTAATCGGTGGTGCTGAGTCCAGTTGCAGGCCTGTGGTTAGCAGTGTCCTCCAGAGGCCAGCCCTCGCTCCAGTCCTCGCTCTAGTCCTGTTCAATTTATTCATCAGTGACCTGGGGACCTAGGGACGGAGTGCCCTCTCAGCAAGTTTGATGATAAGTAAACAAACTGGGAGGAGTAGCTGATACCCCAGAGGGCTGCAGCACCATCCAGAGGGACCTGGACAGACTGGACAACTGGGCGGTGAGAAACCTCATGAAGTTCAATAAGGGCAAGCGCAAGGTCCTGCACTTGGAGAGGAATAACCCCGGACACCCCAGTACAGGCTGGGGACTGACCTTCTGGAGAACAGCCCACAGAGAGGGACCTGGGCGCCATGGTGGATGACAAGTTGACTATGAGGCAGCAGTGCGACCTGGTAGCTAAGAAGACCAATGCGATCCTGGGGTGCATTAAGAAGAGCATCTCCAGCAGGTCGAGAGAGGTGATCACCCCTCTCTACACAGCCCTGGTAAGGCCACATTTGGAGCACTGTGTCCAGTTCTGGGCTCCCCAGTACAAGAGAGATATGGAGCTGCTGGAGAGAGTCCAGCGCAGGGCTACAAAGATGATCAGGAGCCTGGAACATCTACCCCATGAGGAAAGGCTGAGAGAACTGGGCCTATTCAGCCTGAAGAAGAGAAGGCTGAGGAGAGACCTGATCAATGTGTATAAATACCTCAAGGGAGGGAGTGAGGGGGATGGGGCTGGTGTCTCTTCAGTGGTGGCCACTGATAGAACTACAGGAAACAGCCACAAACAGAAGGACCAAAAGTTCCACAGGAACTTAAGGAAAAAAATCTTAACCGTGAGGGTGACAGAGCGTTGGAACATAATGCCCAGAGAGGTTGTGGAGTCTTCTTCTCTGGAGATCTTCAAAACCCTCTTGGACACAGTCCTGTGCCACATGCTCTAAGTGACCCTGCATGTGCAGGGGTGTTGGACTAGATGATCTCTAGAGATCCCTTCCAATCTTAATGATTCTATGATTTTATGATTCTATGAATTATTTGTGTTTGTGGACATCAGAAGAGAATTCAAGGAAGCAAAGATTAATGAAACATATATATGAAGCATCTGGCAAGATTGATAAATGGTGCCAGAACCTACCCTGAGGTGCCAGAAAGAAAAAAAAAAAGGAAAAAAAAAAAGTGTCTATTTTGTAATAAGGAGTGAGCTGTGAGCTTGCACAGTGCTTGTTCCACTCTAGAGAGCTGACACATAGCAAATCTCTTTAAGTGGCCAGCAGGTGAACAGACGTAGGCACATAAATATTACTAAACTAAACAGAGAAAGGGCTCACTTTGTAGCCCTTAGGCTGTGTGGCATGGCATAACTATCTTTACACAGCATAGCACTTGGCTGCAAATGTATTCTAGGCCTTATGTGGTTCATTTCTGGCAACAAGATCTGGCTGTTATTATTTTTTCAATTTTTTTTTTCCAATTGAAAATCTCCACAACAATTCTAAAACTGAGATTACATGATATTCAGATGTTGCAGTATGGTATAAAAATATATGGAATGGGGATGGGAGTAGAGTAAGGGGAGTGTTTGAGGATGCAAGATCTGCTGAGACAGTACTGTAGGACTAAACAGAGATCTAAACACAGAGCCATAAAGACGTAATTGTCCCTAATGCCATTTAGAGCACTCCTTGGCATCTGCCTTCTCAAGCTGCATTCATAAATTTGAAATAATGCTTTTTGTTACAGTACTAGTGATTGTACTAAGAATTAAACAGTCCAAACGATCAGAGATTAGTGATGAACTCTATGCCCTTGTCCTAATTGATTAGTAAGGACAAAGCCAGCCAGTGTTTTATTGAAGCCAGAAGAAGCTGGTGAGAGCCACCCTATTTTGGGCAAGAAAGACAGCAGAGCCCTTATGCCATTTCCCCTTAAAGTTTAAAAACAAACAAACAAGAACAAAAAAACCCTTCATCCTTACCATTCTAGGAAATATTGCAGGCTAAATTAAAATTCTGAATTTTATTGATGAGACATAATCACAAGGACAGATCACATATATAAAGATAGCTAGTGTAGACACCAGCTCTCATGGTTTAGAGCATGTAAGCACACAGTTCTGCAGTCAGCTGGCAAGCTCACTCTGCTTGGTTTTAAAATAGCCATGGAATTTAGCTGGACATTTTGGGCTAGACAGATATACTGAATATAACCTGTCTACAGAGTCTAACATTTAGAGTCTGCAAAGACAATAGATCTTTTGAGATTTTATAGCTTTTAGCGCTGACAAAATAAATCTAAAAAAAAAAGTTGATCCATGCCTCTAATATATGTTGATTCATCAAATGCAAAGTGGACAGCTGCATTAGACACAATCTTTACTTTTAGTTGCGTAGTCAGGTTTTTTGAAAGATCGGAGATCTGCTGACACATTACTTAGCAGTACTTAGTAATATCTTTTACCTCTCTTAATAGTTCATCCTTATTTTTAAAATCTTAGAAGTATTCTAAAAGAATATCACTGTTCACCTTTTATCACCAAATGTTTTTCCCTATGCAGTAACTGTCTTTGCAATTTCAAAAAATTAAGTATTTACATTAGTCCTGTTGAAAGTAACATGCAACAAATTTTGCTTACTATTTGGTGTTCCCAAAAGGCTTATTAATATTAAATTTCTCAGAATATCTTGTTTTAATATCTCTGTTTTATCACAGCTCATCTTTCAACAGAGCAAAAGATATATATTTTAGTAATAATTTGGCTTATTAACTAAAATGGCCTATTTTCCAGCTCAGCAACAACCTACCTTTTTTGATTTATCCTTTACACTGCTTTTTTTCTCATTCATATGTAATATTTGCTTTCTTTTCCTTATATACAAACTCAGTGCCTCTAGCCAGAGAACCCTCTTCCTACAGCGTCCTCTCTTGACAACACCTTTAGTCTTCATTTTCATTTGCTTCATTAAGCACAGCTATTTTCTGTTGCACTAGCATATAGCAGAAATGAATTATAAATAGGCTTTATAAACTCTGCTACTTTGCCAAAGGAGAGGATTGCTCAGTTACACCAGAGGAATAAAGACTAACAGAGCAACAAATACTGCCTGAGAAGGTCATATATATAGTTGCTGTTTGAAAACATTTGCATTAAACTGAGGAGTTAGAACCCATATCAAATTTCAGGACAAACTATTTGGCCTTTCAGCTATAGCCACAAAAACCATCCATTATCAAGCAGTCCTGCTAGGCCTACCAACAACCTAATGCTTAGTGCTATGTCATGTGTCCCAAACTCATGGATCCCAAAAGTCCCTTCAGTATAAAGGTTAAGCCTTTCTAACTAAATCTTAGCCTTATTTAATATGTAACTATATATCTGAGTTTTCCAAATATGTATACAAAGCTTCAAGATGACCAAAACAGTCACCTCCATTTAATAAATGCAGCTTTTTTTTGCAGAAGTCACATATATTGTCTTTCAAAAACCCCTTCAACTTCACTTTATTTGTTTTTTTTTTATTATTTCAGGCTTCTCCTGAAGAGGTTGCAACCTAATGTGGTCCCATTTATTCTAGTCCTCTATCCTGACAGTTTTAAATAAGATTGCATGTGTACATCAAATACCTCTCCAGAAAAGACATTCTCAGCAGCAGAAAAGATGCGTATTGGTAACTATTTTGCTCTTCGGCAAGAGCAAGAAAACCTTCCCTTTCACTAGGAAGAATGTCTTGTTGTTGATGTTGTTCATACTTCTCTTGAATTGCCAGTGCTTTGTTCCTTAGCTATCTGAAATTTTGATCTTAACAGCATTTTAAGAATCCAAATGACATGGGAACCAAATGACATGAGAAGTTAAAATGTCATGAAGCACAATACACAGAATCACAGAATCTTCAAGGTTG
>JAUBOD010000343.1:188642-236536 GCA_032353885.1 Nothura maculosa | reverse complement strand
ATCTATGTAGAGCTAACCTCATGATCAGGATCACATCCAACTGCAACAGAGAGCTCATGTTCCTGACTTCCATATATGTCCTATGGAACTTGAAATTCAAGTATATATCAATTTGTTGAATATGGGTCTGTGTTGTTTTGTTGTTTGATGAGAAAAAAAAATAAGAAGAATCAGCGACAGACAAAAATGGTCTAGAAGACATTATATGAAAAGAAATTGGGAACTGAAGACTTTCAAAGCATATGATGCTTTAAAATAATAGAGATGAATTTTTCCTTTGTATTCTTTATTCTGACAATAACGAGCTACTAAACAGATTTTTACCAGAACTTTTGATTAAGCTCCCTAGCCAGCTGAGGAGCTGCATGTTACCAGTGATTTCTGTAGTGCAAAACTTTCTGGAATTGACTGGATTCTTTCAAAACTTGCTTTAAACTTAATGGGAAGTGAACTGATTTCCCTTTGATTCCATCAGTAACAGGGTAATGTCCTCCAAAGCTTCCAAAATCACCTGCAGTACATTCTAAGACATTTAAGTTGGAGTTAGACCAGAATTTAGGTTGGCTTCCAGTTAATAATTTTTATGCCATTACTAAAATCTATAAAATACAACAGTAAATACTGCTGAATTTTAAGTGCTATGATAACAAACACTTCTCATTTTGATTCCAACAACTTACGAAAGTCTCTCATTAAAGCACCAGAATATCCTAACTTTAAAATTCAAACATTTGGGAATTGAAATTCATAGCTTTTTGAAAATGTAGGGTTTTTATCTATTATCTACTAACTAGTTGTGCTGATTATCATCAAGATTAGTAAAGCAGTCATTTTTCTTCAGATGACATTTCTGTGCTCTTATAACTGTTGTTTTACTTTTGCAAGCAATTTTATCCATATTTATTGACCTGTACATAGAGAGAGACCATTTTATTTTTTGTTTTAACCACATTTGTTCTTAACATTTTTTTCTTCAGTGTGTAAGGAAGGTATAACTGTTAGAATAAGTATTATGCTTGAATAAAATGATAAAATTCCTTGAGAATTTTCAGATAAGTGGCTTATATGCAGAAAAAAAAAAGGGATAAAAAAGGAGGCAGATGAAAAGAAATGCATACCGTGGCCTTGCATCACAAAAGATAAAAAAAAAAAAACTCCCAAGATTGGCTTCCCAATACAAGAGAAACATGGAGTTACTGGCACAGGTCCATCAAAAAGATTAAGGAACTGAGGTACCTTTCGTAGAAGGAAAGACAAGAAAGCTGGGACTGTTTAGCCTGGAGAAAAGACTGAGGGTGGATCTGATCAATATGTATAACTATGTAAAAGGAGAGTGTCAAGAGGATGGGGCCGGACTCTTTTGAGTGATGCAGAGAGATAGAAAATGAGTGACTAAGCACTGGAGCAGATTGACCAGAGAGGCTCTACCCTCAGAGTTATTCAGAACATGATTATACGTTACTCTGCTGGCTGTGGGCAGATAGGTAGGTCTACCTGCTGTAGGCAACTCTGCTTGAGTAGGGGAGTCGGATTAGATGATCTCCATAAGTTCCTTCCAACTTCATCTGTTCTGTATTTCTGTGATTTTATGCTGCAACACAACACCTTTCTTTCCCTTTAAAACCACAAGCTTACAAGTGATCTTTCTTGGATGGATTTCATGGATTAAACCATGTGCTTTTGCTCACTTTCAGTCTGCATTAAGAGCATACAAGACCAATTTTACAGACATGCATCACCGCAGTGAGTCTGTAACTATTAAAAAAAAAAGGAGTCTGGAGGAGCTGTATTCAAAGATACTGAAAATTAAGTTTATTCAAACTAGAGGACGATGAACAACTAGATATACTTAACAAGCTTAATAGGTCAATGTAATTAACTTTTAAACAGATTGTTTACATTTTTGTTATTCTAGGAAAACTTATTTTGATTTTAACAGCAATTCACTGATATCCTAGACAAAAGTATATTTTGAGCCCAAATATTTTACCTGATAGAATCCTCCTTCTGGACTAGTATATACTTGTGCATTTAGTGTGAAGAGAATCTTTTCTCAAATCAATTCTGAGTTGCAGTTCTCTAATATATGATCACTAAAGTACTGACCAAGATTCAGAGTTTTGTAAATTCAACTTGGATACTTTTACATAATGCTGTTTTTATTTCCAGCACTCAGTACAAAATAAATGATGAAACATTACCCATTATTACAAAGACATTATCCTATAAAATTATCTATTTTTCACGCAATTTAGCTGCAGTATAGTCACAGTGATGATTGTAGGCAAGCCAGTAATTTTACTCACAGAAACGATTTCATGAACTCCAGACAGATTATTCTTGTATATAAAAGTATGTATAATGCTTAAAGCACTTAGGATTGAAGACCAAGTGTACAGTTTTTCACTAATTATTCTCTATTTCACTGCTTATTTGCAGCTACTAATCTGATATTTTAACTGATATCTTTATGCCATTTAGCAGCAAAAAATTCAAAAGCTGTGACTTGTTAAGAATGTGGAATTTCACAATGTCTTTAAAATATCTTGCATTTTATTAACTATGTATGGTAAATAAGAAGCACAAACGAATTGTATCTCTATCCCAGATAAAAGTAGGGAAAGATATTAAACAGATTTCATCACTGCAGATTTAAGGAAAGAAACACTACACTGAACCTTGGCATTTCATTACTTACAAAAAAAGACCCATGTGCTTACATGAGGGAAATCAATGAGAGTGAGAGAGTCAGTAGCACTGCAAAACTAAGATTCTGTAGGAGTAATAGTACTTTCTTTCACTTCAGTCATATATGCACTATATATATATATTATTAAGCTATACTTTAAAAAAGTTAATTTCCTAAAGTGATAAGGATTGTAATTGTTTTCTATCAAAAGCACTAACATAATAAAATGAGAGCAAAATGCATCAACTGAAAAAGCATAAAAAAGCTCAGCTAGTACTCAAAGACCACACTGATGAACCAAGGATATCATTTGCATCATTGGCTGCAAAACAGCTTTCTTGAATCGAAAATCCAGCAAAGTCTATCTACGAGAAAAGGATTGGATGAGAATTTCTCTATGGTGAGGCATCTCATTCTTTTCCAAGCCAGTATGTAGAAGATATGACTCTCTCTGTGTTGTTCTGAAACAAAGAACATTCCTTATTATCTGATAAAATGATAAAGTTGATATGAACAAAATATTTCATTCTTTTATCAGGAAACTAGTATCATTAATATTTCTATTTTTCATATAAGTCTTCTTTTTTTTATATCAATCTCAGATTTCTTCAAAGGCATTCACTTGAGTACTTAATTTATCCTTAGTCTGACCTAAAAGAAAGAATTTCTGTGTCCCCTGGTATTGATGTTAAACTAATCACATAACCCCATCATCAATTTACAAATATCTTCTTAAAAGCATTCAAGCTTTTGGCTTCTAACACTTTTATTAGAAGGCTTTTACAGGTCTTGATTCTTCTCTACTTATAATTTAAATCTTATTAATCTCCAGTCTAAATATACTAACTGTCAGTTTCCAATTCTGTTCTTGAACCATTTTATATCTTTAAGTAGGTTTTCTGCTTCCTCAGTAAGTCTGGTATATACATATATATATATATATATATATTTGTATTTATATTTATATTTATATTTGTATTATTTGGCAGCAGTCAGTTATCTTCTCAACCTGCACTGAATAGATACATTCTTTAAACTACTGCTTGAAGGAGGAACTCTGATTGTCCTTATCATTTCCTTATCATGTTAGCAATCCTTCCCTCCTTCTCTTCCAGTTTTAATTCATCCTTCCTAAACTCTCGTGACCATTGAATACTGTTGTCTATACTTGTTTAGAAATGTCATTGATGCATCAATTTTATTGATAATATTTTGCCTGATGCCATTTGGCTCTGCTACAAATGCTAGCATGTTGATAACTCGTCTGATTTTTTCTACACTGTAGAACAGATGAGCTCGGGCATCTCCTGCAACTCTCCCACCAAATATATAATAACAAAAGGAATTAGAGAGCACCTCAGCAACAGAATGAAAAAGTAGTAACAGTAAATAATATATTCTCTTGTATAGAATGATTCCCACTTCCTAGAAACATCATGTTGGATCACAGGATTATCTAAATAATTTTAACTGTACGTATGGGGAAAGTTATCATCTCTGCTAAGTTTTTAGTGGATAATTCTGTAACTTCTCTTTGAACCTGAAACCTTTTCAGGAAAACATTACTAAACATGTTTGAATACCTTGATGGGCTTTGTTTTCAAAGTTTGGTGAATACAGTTAAAGTAATTCTTTCTCCCTGAGTACTTCTCTCCTCAGCATGAACAATTGGCAGCATTGATTTTTTATTGAATATCATATTCCTGCTTGAAAAAAAGATTTCCAATCTGAATGCAAAAGAAGTCTTGATGCACTGAGCAAGAAGCAAGTACACCGTAATTTTTTACTACATTACAATAAAATGAATGTTTTCTAAATGTCATAGTTTAAATTTCATGGGGCATGAAAGCTACTTTTGAAATAAAATTTAAAGCCCTTTTCCAAATAGGAAGTCTAATCTTACAGTCAAAAACACTTTATATTTCCTGACATTATTAACCTCAGAGTGCTGCCTGCAAGATGATAACACTATCTGACATATTAAAACTGAATTTGCTTTTATATAATTATGTTACAAAATATTTAAAATAGATAAGTTTCTGACAAAAAATATTAATGTGCACATTTTGCAGTATTTTGATTTACTAATAATAAATCTAGCTACACTTCATTTTAACATATGAACAAAAATACTAACAGATTACTTCTAAGGAAAACTATTTCTGGTCTAATCATGGTGCTTAATGTCACAAATGGTAACACTTCACAGTAATCTCAAGAAAGCTCAACATTAAATATACATACTCCTTTTTGAATATAATATGTGTTGCATTTTCTGGAAGAAAACAAGAACAATTTTTTTTTTCACATCTACAAAGCTGCAATATCTATGATATTTATATAACAATGTGTAATTAATTCCTAATTCTTACATGTAAAAACAGGGTTCTTACGCAGGCATTTTAAAAGCATTATATAAACAAAACTGAAGATATTCACAGGCTTCAATTATGAGTTCTAAAATCCAGATTGACGAAAAAAAACCAAAACTATATCTCTCTGGAGGCTATCTGATCTTTATAAGAATAAAAATGTATTTTGCCTTTTCTCTTCTTTCTACTTTTGAACATCAAACCCTATGCTTTTTCTGACTATGTTCTATATGTAGCGCACTGAGATAATCAGATTTATAAAAATAGAGTACATTTTATGTCAGCATAGCATTCTCCCTTGATACAGAACCCATTATAAAGCCTTTGAGTCCATGTTTTTTAACATTTGATTTACCATAAAGCAGCCATATATTCAAGGATAAGACAACTGGAAAAAAAGTAAGCATGAAATATCAACTGTGTTCACAGCTTTTTCTTAAATGGCAAAATACTGGAAAGTTACCAACTTTTCTCATCGGTCACAGAGATGGGCATGTGGCAGCTCAGGCTGAGCTGTTGCCCTGGGATTTCATGCACGAAGTGAGTGGTGAAAATTTAGCCCGTAACTCTGTGCTCTGATCCTCCTTTCTATGATCAAGCTGAATGACATAGATTTATGGTGCTAGAAAAATAAGTTCAGAAAATGGTCTGCAGAGCTGTCATGCTTTCATGCATCTTGCTGTAAACTGCAGTGCTGCCTGTTGTTGACTATAGTCAAGCCTGCAAAAACAGACAAGAGATTGAACAAGAAAAGAGGCAAATAGGCAAAAGGTCCATTAGCCTTTATCATACCCATTTCTGGTTGTTGCTCTTTTAGTATGCTGTTAGTATTATTATGAAAAAGTATGATACTTTTACACTGTTCTTGCTCTGTAAGATAATATTCTCTTAAATTTGCACTGCGTTATGCACATACACGTATATGTCTTCCATAAAATTTTCTTGTGAAATGCCTGCCAGCTAACGAGAGCTGCAGGCACCACGACTTGCAGTCATCCTTTTGCAGACAGCCCCATATCCCATGTCAAAAAAAAAAAAAAAAGACAAAAAAAAAAAAAAAAAGCAAATCGTTTTCATCAGCAGTTAAATCTCAGCTATCTTTGATGTGAGGGAGTCAAGGAGTATTCACATGATCCCCTAAACTAGCGTAAGTTCTTGGTGTTTCCAGATAGCTCAGTCCTGAAGTCATAAAGGTGACTTGGAGTGGCTGACTCTGGACAAGACAGGCATTGAGATCTAATGCCAGAGATTCCCTTTCTGGACAAAAGAAACACTTTCAGGTAATTCTACAGCTGTCCACAGCTTTAATTGGCACTATGAATTGCCAAACACAGGATATTCTTCTCAAGTGTCAGGTTTAGGTGATAAAAGACAGTAAGGTATATGCTAAAGTATCTGCCTGAATGCTCTAAAACTTGTAGAAAGCATAAAGGTTTTGTGCTTGCAATATATAATGAGAACACATGTGATGTGCCCCAGTAAAATTACATTGAAGATGTCAGAGAAGTACCTTCCCATGTTATTGGAAACATTTTCAAATTACAGTGTTGAGTTTTCACATAGGACAAAAAGAAGTATTCATTTGAGCAGCAATGACTTTTATAATATTTGTTGTATCTGTTTTCTTTTCTACTGCAATCAATAAGATGAATGTCCATGAAAATGAAACATCCAAATGCTGAACTGAGACATGTATCTTACAGAATGTCACTGTACAAGCTGCACTCACACAATCCAGGCTGCAGCATCCTGCTGTAAAAATGTAAGCTGTCTCCCAAACTCTTATTATTCTACACGTTATTAAATAAAGATGAAAAAGGCATATAATTTTATATAGTCCAAAAAAGTTTTAAATTTAATTTCATGCATAATCAATTCTTTCTGACTCTATAACTATGATCACGAAAAACTGCATTTGCTCATTTTCAGAATTCTGATGGAAGTGAAAAGGGAAGCAAAGAGAGGCAAGCATTGCAAAAGAAGCAGATAAACACAAGATCAAACTTGAGATTTCTTTAAATCTTCAGAAAAGCCTTTTTGAGCAACAGAGAAAGGAAACATTTCTTGATTTGATTGTTCATCACTGACTTGGGCAAGGGCACAGAGTACACTCTGAGCAAGTTTGGGGATGATACCAAGCTAATTGGAGTTGCTGACATTCCGGAGGGCTATGCTGCCATCCAGAGGGACCTGAACAGACTGGACAGTTGGCCAGAGAGGAACCTCATGAGGTTCAATAAGGACAAGTGCAGGGTCCTGCACCTGGGGAGGAATAACCCCAGGCATCAGTACAGATTAGGAGTTGACCTGCTGGAAAGCAGCTCCACAGAGAGGGACCTGGGAGTCCTGGTGGACACCAAGTTAACCATGAGTCAGCAGTGTGCCCTCGTGGCCAAGAAGGCCAATGGGATGCTGGCCTGCATCAGGAGGAGTGTGGCCTGCATCAGGAGGAGTGTTGCCAGCAAGTCAAGGAGTGGGATCCTGCTCCTCTCCTTAGCTCTGATGAGGCCGCACCATGAGTATTGTGTGCAGTTCTGGGCTCTCCAGTGTAAGAGTGATGTGGAGCTTCTCGAGAGGGTCCAGCGGAAAGCAACAGAGATGATTAAGGGCCTGGAACATCTCTCGTATGAGTAAAGATTTAGTTAGTTGGGCCTGTTTAGCCTAGAGAAGAGAAGATTGAGAGGAAATCTTATCAACATGTTCAATTACCTGAGGGGAGAATGTAGGGAAGAAGGGACCAGCTCTTCTCATTGGTGGCCAGTGATAGGACAAAGGAGATGGGATACAAGCTGAAACATTGGACGTTCCATGTGTATGTGAGGAAGAACTTCCCTGTGAGGGTGACAGAGCCCTGAAAGAGGCTGCCCAGGGAGGTTGTGGAGTCTCCTTCTCTGGAGGTCTTCAAAAGTGCTTGGATACCACCCTGTGCTCCAGGGTGTTCCTACTGGAGCAGGAGGGTTGAACTAGATGGTCTCTAGAGATCTCTTCCAACCTTAACCATTCTGTAAATTATATCTAATAGGATATAGCTCCATTTCCTGTTATATTACAAGAATTCAGAATAACTACTTATTTATATCTTCATGACCAATCTGTGATGAAAGATCTTGCTTTCAGTAGGCATGGTCTGCAGTTGAAATATTAAGTTAGTACTGCTCAGTACTAGGTTTTTGAATATAAATTATAGGTATTGATATTACCGGTTTAATCTTTTCTTTTTTTGCATTTTCTCATTGATTTGCTAAATAACCATGCTGAGCTAGATCCTCTGCTAGCTTAATCATTTCCTGTTCATGGTCTTACACAGTTATACCTGTTTTTAATCGCTATGGATCAATAGTATGACTATTAAAAATTACTTTGAAAGCTATAAAGGTTCACTTGTAGAAGATCTAACAAAGTTGTACTACAGATTTTTATTTTTAATGAGTAAAGCAGAAAACAGATTAGTAGTTAACCCCTATATTCTAGAACAATGCACAAAAAACAAATTCTACTGCAGCTGGAATACATTTTTTAAAATCATATCCTCAAGAAACTAAAAGGAAAAATAAAAAAACCTAAAGGAATTTGTATTACTTAGAAGCGCTCTCTGCTATTAAGATGAGGTCTCCAGTCACTTTCTGTGCTCCACATCTATTTATACCTAAAGAGATGCAGAGTCCATTTCTGTGTCTTTTTGTAGTGGCTGGCAAAATGAGACTATGAGCTCTGATGGAGACTTCACAAGTTCTTGAAATATTCAACATATAATTGATCATAATCACTGATAACAATAATAATAAACAAGTATTGATGCCACTGAGATCTCTCTATATAGAACTGCTTAGTAAAGCATTACATCTCATTCTTACAATTAATAGTAGTCACATATTAATAACAACCTCAAGATGTCTCTGGATACCACACTTAAAAAAATATGTTTTCTGTGACTTAGAATAAAATTGGTTTTAAGCTTCAAATAATTGGACCTAGTGCCTGAGAAGATTTGTGCATCCTAACATCTGCAACAGATTTTTAAAAATGAATGGATGCAAATATTTAAGGGTCCCCTTATCAGTATTACCGCAAATCACACAGCAGTTTAGGGAGAATAGCTATTACCTGAAAACTATTGTGACTGCAGTTATAACTATATAGAGCTCTTCCAACTTGTGTTTTGAAGTCAATGTGTCTTGTGCCAAAAGAAATGATGGGCTCATCTCTGCACTACTGCGGCTTCACTCAGGTATGTTTCTCCCAGTTTTGATAAAGTCTGGAGTTGATAAATACACTGAAGTTCTAGCTTTACATACCAAAAGGATTTACAGAAAGACTTTTGGTTTGGAGAGAGACTGTTGCTTCTAGCAATGATAAACCTGGTGTGAGAGCATCAACAAACTGGTTAGCTAGGAACACTGAGTAAAATAATGGGTTTCTTTCCTTTCTCAAACTGCTTTCTCATCTCTTTCTTAAGAAATTGAGCTCTGATCAAACTAAGAATATGTTCCTCTGAAATCAGGACTGGAGTAGTGTTTTGTAACAGTCATGATAAGAAAAAAAAAAGTATTAATGCATTTGACTTGAATTCCATCTGCCTAACTTCAGGTTCCTGAGTTTAAGTGCATGATCATTTCTTCTATTGCCTGTGCAAAGAGATTTCTGGAGGTCAATTTAGATTTTAGTTGTGCTGAGTTATTCTCTGAAAATGCCTTACTCTAGCACGCTTAGAGATTATGCATCCTCTGGTATACAGAAATTAATTGTCTAACTAATGTAATGTAGTAAGGCTGAATTGGGCCTTACTCAACCTAGTTTACTTAAACTTTTCCTATAACAAATTTTAAACAAACAAGTATCTAGAATACTAAATGCAAGTAAAAAGAATGATTTCTTACACTACATTCCCAGAACCCTTAATTCAGAACCCTCAACCCTTATGTTGATAAGATTCACCTTAATTCACCTTAATTTGATTCATCTTAATTTGGTAATTAAGGTATGATTTCTGAAGAGAATGAAAATCAGCCAAAAGCCCAGAACACTCAATAGGAAGTGCTAACAAAAGGGAAAAATCTCTTGCTGTCCCCCTCGCCCTCCCCCTCGGTCTCTCCTTTCCTTGCTATATTCTGCACTCCTATTTCCCACATTTACCCACTAATTCTTTAATTCAGAGAATATAGAAAGTCTGCAGAACAATATCAGAGCTAGAGCCATGTCTTACTTATCCCAGTAGAAAAAAAATCCCGGGAACTATTCTACTACAGGACCACAGTCCTTCCCATATTCTTTCCTTGCGACCTATGATCCACTTTTTTTTTTTTTTTTTCTATTACTGGCATAGCTTCTGTAGGACAGGAAAAATATCCCCATCTCGTCCTTGCAACATCCTATATTTTGTCCTAAATTCTTAAAAGTGTAAGTCTCTATCAATCTCTGCATGAGTTGTTCCATTTTTAGAGATGCATTTTTCTCTCAGGAATTCTGGAAGTCATCTATGTCCTTAGTCACCTCTTCCCATCTTCTCCACACACAGACTTTCAGTGAAGCAGTTTTACTGTTCAGATAGCACTAGAAATAGTGCTATCTTGAAAATATATTTTCAAGTTATCTTGAAAATATATCTTCATTTTCACAGAATCACAGAATCATAGAATCTTCAGGTTGGAAGGGACCTCTACAGATCATCCAGTCCAATCTTCCCTCTCGAGCAGGCACACCTAGGGCAGGTGGCACAGGGCGGCATCCAGGCGGATTTTGAAGACCTCCAGAGAAGGAGACTCCACAACCTCCCTTTTCCATTCTTTTTAGTCTAATTCACATTAATTTCACTCCTTCAACCAACCTTTAATTGAGCACATTTTGTCTTTCTTTAGGTTTAAAAAAAAAGTAATTTGTTTTCTTGTAAATACACAAGGCAGGAATGTGATTCAGGCTTATGGAGATGTCCTGGGGTTTGTACTGTGTTGAATTTGAACTACCCTTGAACTCAATTCACATGCACAATATGCCAGTGCAAACCCACAGTCCTCTGTGACCCTTAGAGAAACTAAGGAGCTGCGCATTTTTGGCCCACTTGGCCCTTGAATGAAAGTCTAAGACTCCTTTTATCTGCAAACTGAGATAGCTACATTTAGTCAACTGAGTTGATTTTATACTGAGTGAACATCCACTCAATGCAGCAACAGCTTATACATGTACATTGCAAACTGAAATTTAGGTATCTTAGTCTGTGACCTGACTCCCAGTCTCCAGAGCTTAGCTAAAGGCAGTTATAGGGATTAAATTCCTGATAAAAGCTTACAAAGTTATTATAAATCTGTTCTGTGCAACTTTCAACAGGCTGATTTACCGAAGAGACACTCTATATATGGTTTCTCTTACTAGAATAAGATATAGCACATTTTCAAAGAGCATTCGGCTTAACAGCACACTGGATATTTTCTTCATTCTACAGTTGGGAAATCAAGACACAAATCAGTCTGCTGAGTCTCTAGCTAATATTCCAGCTTCGTTCTCTTTGACCTATTTTCTTCTTTTTTTTTCTCACATGGAGCAAATTAAAAAAGATAAAAATGGCATAACTGGACAAACACTCAAAGCAGAAACTTACATACTTAGAATTTCAGACATATGCATAAGTATTTTCTGTGGGTGAGAGAGAGAGAGGGAATGACACAGGGACTATAACCTCTAAATAACAAAGAACTCTGAAACATCTCAAATAAAAGTCACACATTGCTAACATACTCTGATCTTTCAGCAATTTGTCTGTAAAACAAGAGATTTAGAATCAGTTGGTGGAAAAAAGATGCCATGATTTACAACTAAGCATATAGCACTTCAGAATTTTCCTAGTTTAATCCTGATAAAATAGATTGTGAGTCTTACGCATCTGCCAATATTAAGGAATAAGCAACTCTGTGAAGTAAATGAACTTAAGGCAAAACATTTTTGGCCTCAGTTTGTATGTACACTGAACATGACCTGTGAACAGGTTAAATGCAGACATAAATCTCTCATGATGTTGCCACACAAAAAATACAATAAAATACAAAAAAAAAACTTAGATTTCAATGCCAGATAGTTCATTGTTAAAATAAACTACTTCCACTTCCCACATAGCATGGGCATCAATTTTGCACAGTTATTCCTATTTATTCCTATTGTTTCCTAAAGGAGCTAGAATACATGTTTTCAGAATAGCTGAAAAGTACATGCAAAATGAAGGCCTTTAGGAAGTGAAAAAGGCCAAAAACTAAGTTTTTGATATATTGAAGCTATGAATGTCAGAATCTCAGGCTACTGTACCATAAGTCTCTGAACCACAGGATTGCAAAAGTATTTTCATTCTATTATAACAATGGTGTCTGGTGACAAAGAAGGGGATAAAAAGAACAATATTTGATCAATAATGGATGATTTTGCATAAGTTTTTGGGTGAAGAAATAATAGATAATACCCTAAATTAGTGGTTTAATTTAAATATTATCAAACCTAAAGCTAAGGCAGCACCCATACATTTAGCAAAACTAAATTATCAGAAGGTCACTTGTGTTGTGCAAATATTAACAGTCCTGCCTGGCAGAATAGTGATGAAAAATATGTATTTAAAAATAAACTCATGAAAACATCTGAAGCACTTGATTCTCTAGTCTTTATTGTTGTTCTCCCAAGTGCACAGATGTCATTTTTTTCCAAAGAGGATGAACTGGACAGACATTAGGGGAGAAAATGGCCAAGGACGAAGAGAAAACCAAGAAAACAGCCTTGTCCCCTTACAGACCTAGAAAAAAAGAGACTAACACAAGTCTCCATGTGTCTCATGTTTGTCTCCAGTGTCACAGGATCAGCTTCAAAACCTCAAGTCTAACTTTACCGAGTTGCTTGAGTCAACCTAAAGAGTCAGTGAAAGCCCTTTCCCAAGCAAGCTCTCCTGGAGTGTCATATCACCCACCAGCAGGCAGATCCTGGAGACTGAAAGTAAGTGGTGGGACCCACCTCAGCTGTGGGAGAGGTCCTGAATGAGGGCTTTGGGGGTCCCAATGGTCTCTGGGGGTTGTCCCTCCAGGGCTGTGCCTGGTGCAGGCTCTGTTCCAAGGTGCTGGCTGGGGGGATGCTTGGCATTCATAGCATTTCACTCACCTGCGACCAGTTGGGCTCTGTGGCTTATTTCAAATACTGTTCCCAATGGTAAAATGACTTTTGTTATTGGGGGAGGTTCTGGGCAGAAGGCCAGGGCTCTCTTTTCATAGAATCAACTTCCCGAAGTCTAATTCAGAATAATAGCCAGAGATGCTTCCAGATTCTCAAGACAATTATCTTCTTGTCTGAATGATGACCATGAACAAAATGCATTCATGAATTTCTGTGAACAAGGTTAAATTAGCATATACTACTCTATACAGTTATACAGAAATTTCAAACCAAATGATCTAGATCTACAGTATCCTGGAACTTTAATTTAAAATAAATCACATATTTCCAGTTTATTCTAACAATCTTTATATTAATCTTGTCAGTAATATTTTAACACATGACACAAACTGGATTAAGCTTCAGTTTTAATGAAATCAAAAATTCAAAATTCAAAAATAAAGGCTTTTAAATAAATTTTTTCTAGTTCTACCCTTTTTCAAGAGAAGTCTGAAGCCAGCAACTTATAATACTCATAAAAGTTAATGAGATGGAAATGGCAAATACAATTATTATTTTATTTTCTTAATGAGGCCATTTTATGTATTACACAAAGGGATCTAGTTATTTCACTATTGCTCATGGAAATTTTCATCTTCTAAAACTGCAGTACCTAAAAGAGTCAGTAGAGGTGCAAAGAAACAGAGATGTGAGGCAATCTCTCAGTCGTAGTGGCCTATGAAGGAAGTAGCTTTCACAGAATCACAGACATTGTTTCCAATATATGTGTTTTTTTCTGTCCCCTGGTTGAATGGAAAAGCAGTATTGCAGTACTTTTGTGATAATTAAATATAAATGTGCTTTAAAAGTTATAAATCCCTAGCTCACGCTTCGCAGGGCATAAAGACAAGATCATTTGACATTCAAAATGCTATCTTTTTCTTCTTGCTCCTTATTTTGTACACTGATTGTAAGGTTTGAGACTGATTTTTGTTCTATGTTTTAGAGTATGGTGCAGAATGGGAATATGGAGTTTGTGATGCTTAGTTTCTACGTGAATACAAATGATTATTACTAAGAAAGCAAAAACAAAAAAAAGCTTGATTTATCTGTTCTATTTTTCTTAGAAGGGCCAAACAAAGACTTATTTCTTTGTTCATTAGTCACAATGCGATTACAAAATCCAGTTGCAGAAGCCACTAATTGAAATAGGATATACAAGTAATCACGGAATTAATTATTCCTATGTACTTACTATTACAAAACATTGGCAATTGATAAGTATATGCAACTAATATTAACAAAAGTCAAATGGAATAATTTCTGCTTTGGAAAAGAAAGAGTGGTAAGGAAACAAAACTACAAAAGGTGGGTAAATTGATTTTTTTTAATATACTTTTTATTTAATTAGAGTAATATAGGGATCAATTTCAGACACAATCCAGCATTACTACTTTAATAGATTTTGTTCTTAGATGCAAGAGGAGAATCCATTCCATTCATGGTGATAATAGTTATATAAAGTGACCAGGATGTTAGCTAAACAAGGAGAATTTATCATGCATATATCTTTCAGTATATATCCTTGATTCCCAGCAACAGCAGTCACCCAAATATGTATTGCCCTTGGCTAGCATGACAATATAACAATCTGATTAGCAAGGACAGAAGGAATGATGAAAGAAAAAAAGACAGTAGGATGTGTTTTCAAGGTAACACTTGTTAGTTTGTTACAGTAGAATTTTAAAGGATTTTGTTAAGAATACTAGCACAGGAAAACTAGCAACAATTAATGGAATATAAATTATACAGAGAGCAGTCTAAAAGTTCCTTCCAATTTCTGTTATATCTCTACTGATTCTATTACAAGCCTATAAAATAAGCATGCACAGCTTCTGTAATCACATGCATGAGTTAAAATTCCAATAAACATTTTCTCTTGAAACAATGGCCCTTCACCTTTTTGCAGCAAAAGCAAATGCATGAAGAACAGAGCTAACAGAAAACAAGAATGTCTTACCCTACCACAGGAATTAAACAATCATCAGATTTCTCTAATTACAATGCATATTTCTTGGAGTGTGCCCTCTCTAGCGCATATCACTGTGCGTCTGTGCATTTTTTTAATTGCCAAAAGAAATTTTCTTTCATACAAACTTGTCTCCTTGGGAGAAGCTGACAGTACAAATATGCAGTGGATGTTAATTATTCAGTGCACTACTATAAGGCGCTTAGGTATTAGGATGATAAGCACAGTTTAAGAGCATATATAAAAAATAGTAGAGCAACCCACATTGCAAGAGTCTGGCAAAGCCTGAATAAATTAAAAATAGCAGCAGCAAGCAAAATTTAACATATTTATATGAAAATGTTATTTTACATAATTAAAAATTCTAATGTCTATATCTCTTGCCTGCCATTCATACCAGTACAACTTTTTTTTTTTTTTTAAGAGTGATTCCATTTTTCTTCTGTGTTTAACAACAGCATGCAAGAATTAATGCCTCTGATGTCATCTGTGGCTCAGCAACATACCTCTAGGGTCTGCCATAGCTCCATTAGCTATCAGCAAAAATACCTTTGTAATACTTTAATCTGTTATTTAACATTCTTCCCATGTAACTCTGTTTTGATCAATAGATGCTCAGTAATGCCTTATATAAAGCTACTAGAAGAAATTAAACCATATTCAAATAATCTCTTGTATGCTAGACCTAGCATATTGCTTGTTGTGTATGCAAGCAACTATTCTTTTACAGAAAGATTTTTGCTCTTGTTTGGCTCCAGGAAAATGAAAACATAAGAAACAAACAGGTAGGACTTCAAGGTTAATGCAGCAGAAATGATTTAATTCCAATCCATTCTCATTCTAACTTGAGCTTTATTATTATTATTATTATTATTATTATTATTCAGTATTTTAACAGTGTACTTAAAATAGAGCTGTTTAAGAAGAAATAGATTCTTTAACATGCAGATGCTCCTAAACACTAATATAGATTTTTAGAAAATAGGATAATCCTCCTGTTTAGATTTTAACAAATGTAAGTTATAAAGGAATATGTAATCTCTGTCTGCCATCTACTGTAAGAAGAAAATACTGCAAAGCTTCCACCTAGACAAAAAGAAAGGAAGGAAGGGAGGGAGGGAGGGAGGGAAGGGAGGAAGGAAGGAAGGAAGGAAGGAAGAATATTATCTTGCCTACATTATTAGGTTGTCTTTACCATTCAGACTCACTTCTGCAATCAGATCACATGTACTTTAATATATAAAGATTAAAAAAGAGAACATGTAAGCCTAGATATAGCTAAAAATATCTTCAATTCCATTATTTCAGGAACAGACCACATTTTCAATTAGGTTGTTAATAGAAATCAAATGAAGATTCAAAGAGCTTATAGCTTATAGACTGAAAGTTTTCTGGCCCTGCTGAAGTGCACTGTGTGAGTAACAACTACAAGAATCATCATGAAAGCACGAACAATTGTACCTGCTTGCACGCTTCTTTTATTGCATAACAGTGGTAGCCTTAAACCTCCTTTGTACATTCACCTTCCAGAAAGAGTCTGTAAAGATAAACTACACTTTTTGAGCTCTTTGTTTGTTGTGCAGCCCCGGTAGTTGATTTCCCGCTGGAAGGTCCAAGGAGAGCTCTCAGAGACTGATTTTCACATTCTCCACCACTTCTTATCTTTCTCCCTGAATTTATGCTGGATCAGTCCAGCTATGTCCCTGCAATGCAATGGCTGGGCACCATCTTAAGGAAAGAGTCTTCCATGGACTTCTCCAAGTAATCTGACTGGTCAAGATGCTGCTCAGTTTAGCTTCTTCATATTATATTGCTGTCCAAAATTATCCTACTAGTTTTTTCATCCTCCGTGTCCCTCTACACCAGACCACATGAGTGCATTACCTTTATCTACTTTTGTGTCGTACAGACTCAGTGCATGCAGCACTGCTCTTACTTTGCTACAAATACTATAATCTGAATAAATAGATTGGTAATAATAACAATGATCCATGGCATGATGGCATTCTACCAGAAGATATTCACAGCTTGCCACTGTATACTGTGGATAAGGACAGATTGCTTTTAGAGGGGTTGGCCCAGGCAGTCTACAGCCAAGCAGATCTGTAGGTTTTGAGATCATGGAACTGTTTCTGACCCTGTTTCTTAACAGGTAAATCACAACTTGCATGAGGAAAACTGGTCCTAGTATGAAATGTGGTGGCTTGTAGTAATCAGATTCTTTTTCCCAGGCAGGTCAGTCATAATATCATCTAGGAAAAGAGTTGGTGTCAGAGGCACCAGTGTACCAGATACCTCGGAAGTGATTTCTTCTAAGTATGAAGAAAAGATGAGTGCCTATTTCAGTCAGATTTAAGGATGTCTCCTGTTGTTTACTCATCAAGGAGTATGGATCATTATCAGTGAAAAAGCTCCTGCAGAAGTCAGCCTTTTCTGATGATATCTCACTGTTGATTTTGGAGAAAGCTGAGATGGCATTTGTAGGGGTTCAAAGGCCAATTTTTAGAATCCAACCTGAAACAGAGCATCAACATGAAATCGAGAAGAGCTGGAATAAGTCGTGACAGGCCTCACAGAGATATTACTTCAATTTCTCTTCTCTGAAGCATTCAAAGCTCAATATCTTCATCTTACCACACAATACAAAGCTTAAAGCTACTGTTTCTCATACTGAAAAACATCTGCTAATTGAATCAAATTTATTCCAGATTACAGCTAATCATAAAATTTAAATAAAACAAAAGATGCTTCTAATCTATTCTACACCAAAGGATAATATTTTGCATTTTCAAGGTGCATTTCTTATGTAAATAACAATTGCAAGTACTCTGTGATCTTGAATATTTTATATTATTCTTTATGTACATAAATGTCTCATAAATACTTGCTGAATAATGATTCCTTTATCTTGAAAAAAGATAACGTATTTATTAAAAAAGTGATGGTTTTCCATGGAAGATATTTTATCTGAAAATTTTCAACTCTTTCAAGCATATATATGGAATAAATGTATTTATATAGGAGAGTTTAAATTTTATACTCTTTTTTTACTTTTTCTAAATATTGCTCAGAAGTGCTTCTAAGCCGTGAACATACAATGTGCCAGCTAGGGGAGAGAACATCAAGCAAAATTTAGTCTGTTCTTTTCCTCTTCTGTTCTTTGTTAAATTTCAGTTCCCACCGTCCAAGTCCAGCTATCATGCTGGTCCTTTCTCAGGAAGCAATAAGACTTTTCTGAAACATCAAAATGAAGAAAACTGCTTTCATTATTTACTTCAGTTCACCTGGGAAGGCAAGTGACATTAAAGATTTCCCTTTTGCTAGTGCTATTGGCAACAAAGCAGACCAACGTGACAAGCTGCTCCCAGAGTTATCTGATGGCTCTCTTAGGCCCTTGTTTTCCGTTCATTTGGATCATGGAAGTGCTACCACTCCTTCCCAGCTTAGATGTCCATCCTTTTCAGTTCCATGAAGATTAAGGAACAAGGGAGCAAGAGACAAGATGCACTGCACATCATTATACAAAGTCAGGACCTGGCAGAAGCAGAGACCTGGACTCAAAAAATAGTGTTAATCTCAGCAATGCATTTCTGTCCCATTTACTGCTGCTTCTCAGGTTCTCAGTGAAATTCTAACCCCACTGCACTCATTTCTACTGAAAAAAAATAAAAGATGTGCAGAAAAAAATTACATTGATGTAAAAAGGCTCATCTTCTGCTCAAAGACCCAATATGAGCAGAGAGGACGAATTAATTTTGCATGACAAGAATCCCTCCCAAATATGACAGGAAGCTACATTACCCAAATAATTAGGATTCCAGCTGAGGTAAGCCAGAGGAATGCATGGACTAATATATGCATATACAATGCCTCATTTAACATCTATAACATACAGGCATGTCCAAGAAGGCTCAGTGTTAATCCAAGTACATTAGAAGATTTTTGAGAATATTCATAATTCAATCCTATTTTGCAACAAGCATACCTGTCCTAAAAATTCCCTGTAGACTCAAGGGGATTTACTATATATTTCTGAGCAGGAGAGCAAGCACTGCATGGTTTATAAAGATTCACTACCATAAAAATGCAGAAGGCAGTGACCTGTATAACTACATATGAGGCTGTTATCCAAGCTTTGCATTCACAGGAATTTCTCTCTCTCCCTGGGGAATGGCATTTGAATTGCAGATAGCATTGCTCATCATAATGGAACACCACTAACAACCTGTGTATTTAAAGTAGTAGACACTAATTTCAACAGAAAACTACTCTACCAGAAGATGCAACAACTGAAAAAAAATACTCCTCTGGTTTTCCCTAATGGAAGTTTTATATCTACTCTTTGCATTCCAGGAAAAAATAACAACAACAAAGAAGCCTAATGCCTAATTTCTCTTCTAGAATAAGGTACTTTGGGAGCTTTAACACTTACAGGGAGGGTTGATTTGAAAATCACAGCTGAATGCAGTCAAAATACCCAGTGTCATGGAGAAGTATTTCCTTGCACTGTTACTAATGTAAGAGAAGTATATGGGAGAAATTGCACATACCCAATATGCCCAGACTTTTCCCCCCTTCATGTAGACAAAAACTATAAAATCATTTGAAAGTATAAAGTTTTTCACTTCTAGCACTCTGTGTACAGTGTACCCCTTCTTTCTTCCTCCTTCCAGAAACAGCCTACCAGAAAATAGATAAAACTGCCAGACTACACAGGATAACTAAATTGTATAGTTCATTTAGTACTATAAAGTGCAAAGGATGTAGAGATATTCAATAGCACAGCTCATTCTCAATCCCACGTACCATTTGATTTTTCGTAATTGTTCTCCACAGTGTCAGCTTAAAGCCTGCAACTGGCAGCACCAATTTGCTAAGCAAACTGCTAAAATCCTTAATAACTGAAGAAGTTAAATACAAAAAGCAAATACAAATTGATGTACAGCTCATAAAATGAAGTGTGGCTTGCTGTTTATTTCAAAAATTGCTAGAGAATTCAAAAATAATGAGATACTGAAAATATTTAGAACATTATCTCATATATATTTAAGAAATACTGATAGAAACATAGCCGTAGAAATATAGCTCTCATTACATTGATAGTAGGAGGCAGAGAGGAAAGTAAACTCCAATTTTTTTCTTCCAAATATTGAAGCAGGTCTTGACTTCTCTGACACAAAGTTTCAATTGGCAATTTATGTGCATATATAAATTAGATTATATATAAATAAGTATTCTGCCAAATGTTTTCATCCCAGAGATCTCTTATTTATCACAACAGAGATAAATTTTCTCCAGTACCTTTTTCCAAATCATAGCAATAATTTTTACAATATTTGAAAAGCTTCTTGATAACTCTGTTTTGGGAGCTTTTCTTTTGAGTTACCACAATTTTAACACTGAGCATAAAACAAGCCAGGCAAATCAATTAATACATTATAAATAATAAGATGTGGAAAAAAAAGTTCCTTGAAGCTTCATATCCAGACTGACTTGTGATTTTAATATGTTAATTAAGTTAACCTGTAACTGAGGAAATCTTGAGAAATAGATCAACCCATTGAGGTTTCATGGCCTCACAAAGACAGGACTACATTATAAAAGGACTCTTTGCCAATAAGTTATCAAGTCTTGGTTACCACTAGAGAATGTAACAAAGGCACAGAGCCCTTATATAATAAAAATACCCATTGTTACAATCACAAAGAATAGACTAATTTCCTCCACTCTCCCTTTTCTATGCCTTGGTCAGTGAAACATTCTTGCTCCTAGTTACAAGGGCAATGTAGCAGAATCATTCAGCTCATGGTAATGAGAAGTAGTATGAGACTATAAACAAGAAGTTAAAAAGTCAAAGGCTTTATTTTCCACATTTATTGGTAAAACAATCAACACTGATACTTTCCCATAGAAACTATGTGTATTTTATGATCAGGAATAAATGGATTATCCCAGGAAAAACACAAACACAAAAATGAATCACAGTTTCCATCCTGAAGGAAAAAAAATGTTCTACTCGTGTAGCATGAATTCACTTCCTGAAGCAAGTGAACAAGTCAATCTGGCCCCTTAGGGATCCTCCCTTCCCTAGTAATTACCTTGGTGGAATACTCCTATCACCATTACTTCTGGTCCCCAAAACTACTATTTTCTGGCAAGGAACAACACTACAGGGAGAACCTAGCTGATTATATATTCTTATTTTAAAACATGAACACTTTGAAAGAAAAGGCTGGTCCTCAAAAGACTGCCAGGCTTTCACCATCTACGGTTTACTGGCTGCTCTACTAGGAGTTTGCATTAATTTTATCTGTGAAATTTACCATGAAAACATACAAAATAAGAAAAACAAATAAATAAATAAAAAGAATATTATCTAAATTCTGTAAGGCAGGTTCTTCTGAACTCCTCTGAATTCCATAGCATTCTCGTCTGTGAAAACACAGATATTAAACACTATTCACTTACAAACAAGGGCACATCAATTGTGGCTCCATAGCTTATTTCTGTTAATAACTATCAACCAGCAGAGGAGGCAGGACAAGGAAGGGACAGACAAATAAGCTGTTTCATAGAGTAAAACAATTAGCTTGCATTTTTATTTTTTAGAGATTAAAAGCAATACAAAAAAAATTATAAACAAGTTAGTAGAACTAATTAATTCACACAACCAACAATATCTTCTCTATAAAACCATTCTGATAAACATACATCTTCATGTTAGTAGTTCTGAACTATGCATAATTTTCACTGTAAAAAGTGAGAGTAGAGGTGATGGATTTTGTTCTAGGTCCATATATCTGAACTAAATTGGTAATGGTGTATTAGAAAGAGATATGCAGTTGTAAACAGCCATTTACATGCATTAAAAACCTTCAGAGGAGTCTGTTTTAGTTGAAGTGGGCTTTTTCAGTTGTTTCTACTTTAAAGAGGAGAATTATGGCATGAAATAGTATTTTTAATATGAAAATGAACAGAAAGATGATTTTGCTGAATAGAAATTCAATGTAAATGGTACTGTGCCAGAATCAGCATTTCTTAAGGGCTACTCCTCGCATGTGATCATCTCTGATTAAAAGTCACTGATGCAACACCGACCTGTTTTGTGCCCCCATGGAAGCTGTGGCAGGTGAGCACTGGTGCAGAAAGTTACAGAAAAAAGCAAGTAGTTTTATTTTACTCCACAAATGCAAGGGCAAATTGGTGAGGCTGTAAGAAACTCTACACAGCCTGCAGTAACGGCAACAAATCACACACAAAGCTGTATTTATAACTATTACCTACAGTGCTACAGTGCTGCAGTTCCCATACTCCACCTTTTTGCGAGTTTGCCCTTCTATGCCTTAAGGTCTGCCACATGTCCACACCTACGATGGGGCTGACCATGAGCCAGACATGCGGAAGTCCCTGCAAATAATCCCAGGAGACAATAAGGCAGAGTGAGAGCACAAGCACATCCGACCTCCTGCAGACTGACAAATTAGGAGGAGATGAGGTGCACCCTGGCAAGGGGCTAAGGGTGACTGGCTCAGATGCAGAAGTCAGCATGTGGTGAGCGTCTCCCACCCACGTTGTCTGCTCCAGGGGCCTGTCATCATCTTGGCAGGCAGAGGGCAAGAGCTGAAGCACAGACGAACAGCAGCAGTTCCAGGAATAGATCTGTGGTCATATGGCTCGCTGCTCTGATGCTTGTAGCACTAAGCGTTTGGGTTTTTTTTTATTGCCCTTAATGTCTTCTTTATTTTAAGTCAGAGTCTAACTTCAATGAGTAAGTTTGTCCCAACTCCAAAAGTAAATAAATAAGAAACCCTAATAAACTGGTATTACCTCTGCAACTATCCTGTGCTCTAAAGCTGTGTTTACACTTCATCAAAGAGCCCCTACCTTGAATTTTGCTCCAAGCTGGCATGTTTCCTGCTACAGCTGCAGAGACAGATTACAGATATGCCCACAATTTGTACTGTCATTACCTCTCTGCAACCAGAACATTAAGGTTGCAATTTACCTGCTATTGTAAGACTCAGAACATCTTAGGAACTATTTCTGCAAAATGCCTTAATCATGAAAGTGATAGAGTGATAGCAAATGAAAATGTCTGGGATTTGGGGATTCCGATGATCATTTTGAACTCAGAATGCAATAGACAGGCAGGGTGAGAGTGCTTGGAAGAATGATATCTGTTCCTGTGATTGCAAAATACAGAGTTTCATCCGATGCTGGAGGCTTTTAGGAGGATCACAAGCTGTATTTGTTGCTACTGTTGAGATGGTAGTTTTGTTTCAGACAAATGGTATATATGAAATCTAGTTTTGAATCCAGACAGTCCCAATTTTTAATGGTTTTTCTTTGCTGGGAATAGGACAGCAAGGACTATCCTATGTAGATTGCTAACTGCTTCTTTTTTTTCTAGTAGTTTTAGAAGTTTATTCCATTTTAGACAGTTTATTCCATTTTAATAAGGCTATTTCAAAAACAGTGACTAATGTACTTAGAAGCAGTAGGTACTAACACTGTAGGATTGCTTTTTCATGATGACATTAAATAAAACAACATTCCTCTGAGAGCAAAACATAACACTGTAGCTTTCTATATAATCTTCTGCAGAAAATTCATTACCGGTATTTTCAACCACATATAAAATGTATATCTATATATACATTATTTTACAGTTAGTAGTCCTATCCTCACTACTTTGGGGATGAAAAGAAGAGTTTTGGTCCAATGCTGAGAAAAGAGAATGAGCCAGAGTTCTTACTGTTATACCATGTGCCAAAATCTGTTTTTTTTCCTCCTCAGGACTACATGATTCCAACACCATATTACAATAGTTCTCTAAAGCTTCAATACAGCATAAAAGAGATAAAGTTAATTAAATAGCAAGTTTCTATAAAAGTAACTCATATGCTAAAGTTCTGACTCACCAGGGAATTTTAGCAGATAGCTGACTTTAGGCACACACTCTTTAACTTCAGTGGGACTATTTGTACATGTTTGAAATAATATATCTCCTTCAGTATCCTAATGAACAGGAATATAAATGAATAAAAGGTTATTTTACAACTGAATGTGCCAAGGTTATTATGCATTCTCACATAGTTTGGAGGGGTTCTAAAGAACAGACATTTTCTGCTCTCCCGAAGATGAATTTGCTGCATTCACAACATAAAAGTGGAGCACTACAGCTCTTCTAAAAGAATCTGTAATCAGAGTTGCTCTAAGGATAGAAATATTCTGTGGTTGAACTCGCATAAGGAAAATCAAATATTCAGTTTTGCAAACTATATTCTTATATTTCAGGAGATTTTAGCTTTAATGTGCAGCACGGTTATATCAGTATGCATAACAGATAAAATTAACTTTATTGTAAATGTCTGCTTATTTAAATCAGGACAATGACACTTTCGACAAAGGCCTATAAACACATGAAATTTGGGCTTTCCTTAGAAAAAAACTCAACACTAACTTCCTCTAACAATGCATACTGATATAGTATACTAGTGCAGATCACATATAAACTCTGCTTTTTTTACCAGCCATCCCACTGTTAACATGAGTTTGTTTTTTTTTTACTGTTTTAGTATCAGAAAATGCCCACAATAAGGATCAAAGAGTTAAGTTAGGTATTCATGGCTTCAAAAGCTTATAATCTTGCTTTCTGAACTCCTTACTCAGGCCTTACAAAAGCATGTCAGGCTGACCCATAGTAGTCAGTTCTTATTGCCCTTATCTAAAAGGATTCCCTGCTGCAGATCAGTCATGTGCTGCAATGGGAATGGCAGGAAACTGAAAACAGACTCTTTTATAACAACAGGAGCCTCTTTTATAGTGCATGCATACTGTAAGAGCAGTCTTGGGTTTTCTATCAGCATGCCTGAGCCTAATTACACCTGCTGTAGTCTTGAATCACCAGCCAAAGGCCTGGAGTAGTACTTCAGTGCCCTGCTGGATTGAAAGAATAGCTGAGATGGAGCCTGCAGACAACTAATGTGCACTAAGAACAATACAACAGTCATTTTATGGGGTGAACTGAGGGATTTCGAGGGAGCTGCCACAGAGACTACCCATTGTAGCAAGGCTAGAGGTACTGTTTTGTGTACTGCACTTCACTCCAATGCTCGCACTCAAAAACCAAGCCATTCAAGCCTGAATAAAATTCCAAATCTTTTGGACTGTTTTTTAACATCAGGGGGTTTGTTTATTTGTTTTTCCAGTGGCTGGATTTTTTTCTGTGTATACATCCATCATTTTTATAGCCTGTAAATAACAGAGTCTCTTTCAGATTTCTGCCTCTTTCTTTATTTCCCTATGCTTTCTTTGCCTTTCTCGTATTTGTTATGATTCTCTGCACATTCCTCTCAGCCTAAGTTGTTCCTGCATAGAACAAGTGAGAATTGACTACAGCCCTCATCCTTGGCCTCCAGAGCTATTTCTGAAGCATCTGTTTCTTTTGCATTTCTCATAACACTTGGGTGGAGAATCTCTAGCCTCTAAGAATCTTCTGACTTTTGGGATGTTCAAGTCACGAGGTAACTTATCAAGAGAAGTCATGGATCTGCATGAAGGTGGTGAAGGCCAAGATCCCCAAGAGATCGGGGTCTTCACCTGGTCCAAATTGGGAGGGAAGTAGATCCCTTTCTTCAGCTATCTGTAATGACAGATAGCTGCAGGAGCCCTGCAGCTCAATTCAGTGCCTGGAAGATGTCTTCAGACCCTCAGTCAAATATAAATATTACTCCTGTTATTCAGAGAGCTACAAAATCCTGTTATGCTGTGTCCTTTTTACAATTTTCTCTCTCAACCATATTCTAAAGTAGGATCAGATATATGCATCAGATAAATGATTCATTTGGTTCATAACTTCACCTATATGATCTGTTGAACTTCTTCCTCACTTTCATTCTGTGTAACGTTCTGCATAAGTGCTGAATGAAATTTCTTCCATTGAATAAAATGATTATTGAAAAAGCAAGCAGCTAGAAAAAGAGACTAAAGCAAAGATCAATGACGAGTTATGCACAATTCCTGTTCTTACGTAGTATTATAGACAAACTATTAGGTACTACAACCTGAACAGGATAAGTGTGCAAATCACAGAAAACAAAAGTTTTTGCTGGGACAGCTGACTAATAAAATTAAACTTAAGTACTCCAAAGAAGAAGAGACAAGATCAGGGCTTTTATAAATATACCTTTTACAAATTTTAAAAATCTACAGCGAAAGACCTTTGAAATAAGCAACAGGCTTGTGCTAGCTCTGAATCTTCTGTTCTTGAGTCATACAGAAAAGATACCATCTTTTTGGGCTATGTAGCATTTAAATGTGATTTGTTCTTGACCTCTACTAGCATTTCCTCATTTCTTCCAAAAACTCAGATGCTTCTCACTCAGTAGAGAAGAGATAGGAATGAGAAGGGACTTCCCATCACAGCACACAAATAAGTCCCAAAACATGTTCAATTCAACAAAGACCCCCTTCTCTGTGCTTGCCACCTTCGGAGTAAGGTTGAAAGGAGCTTAATAATACAATCACACACTGCTTTGGGTACAAACTTGCCAGGTACTGATTTCCCAATAGACAGCAGGGGATGAAGGCAACAGCTCAAGCAGTCCATACTTTCCTGTGCAATGTGCTGCTATGGTTACACAGGGGATGTTTCCATCAGGATTAGTCAGCACCCTTTTACATCTTCTAGATAACTTCAAAGCAGACCTGAAACAACTTTCAAATATAATCATGCTTTCATGAATAATAGCGTGCTTAGCTATCCTTCACTGAATTCAGAAAAATTAAACACAGGGAAAAAAATAAGGACTAAAGAAAAAAAAATAAGTCTATCAGGTTTTTAAGTTATCTTCCCCAGAAATTTGGAGTCATGTTGTTACAACAGGAAGAAAACACGGCTTCCATTTGACTGTATCTATAAAATACTGCTTAAAAAATACATGTAGACAAAGAAAGAATTTTGAGTGATCATCTCAACTACTTAACTATTGGCTGCTAGGAGGCAGGTTTGGGAGGTGCCAGTGGTAGTTGCTGGGATAATGCGTGGCACAGCTCAGGAGACAGCACGTGCCATCTGCCAGTCCCACTATGTTGTCTGAACAAGGCTGCTTGGGCTTAGGCTCATTTCTCATCCCAACGCTATCTAAACAGGATTTGCAGCCTCAAGCATCCCTGCTGCCCCCTTTTGCCATATTCCAGAGCTTGGAACAGACATTCTCCGTTCTATGCTAAAAAAATACCAATACAGTGGGCTGACCTCAGATTGTTTCAAATACTTTGAACTGAGAAAACAAACAAACAGCAATAACAAAACACACACCAAATGATCACTATATTCTAGGGATTAAAAGGCATGACACAAAGCTCAGAGGCGTCCCAGAGCCAAGTGATGTTTGATTGCAGCCAATAGGTAATACTTGGTCCTTTGCCATGTTTTATTTAGCAGTAGACATACAGTTAATGCATCCATCTACCCTATCATCTTTTCTTCAACAGTAGCCATTAGCAGGTGTTTATGGGAAGAATACATGAAAAGCTTCCACAAACATATCTTCACTGTTGTGGTAATCCTATCTTACGTAATATCCAGATCATTATGTTTTAGAGCTGATTTTTTTTTGACTAGCACACACCTATGGCTTCCAGAATGATTCATCACAGATGAGTGCCATGATCTGGCTTTTCTTCCTATAGGAAAAATAGTATCGTTCTACTTAGTTTGACTAACTCTGTTGTGCATGAGTGACATCTTGCATTTTCTTTTCACAAAAGACACTTAAATCTACATAGCTTCTCCTCCTTTAAAAATCTTTCCATGCCTTGGATTATACTTCCTAATATATCTTATCTTTCCTGTTTCTATTGGGTCATTTTTAAATCCTGGCAACTGTAATTTCTTAACTTGATGGATTTATCACAGCTTGGATGCACCATGGATATGACAAAACAAAACAATGTTCTCTATTCCTTTCTCAATAGCTCCAGTAATTTCTAACACTGCATTGGCCTTTTTGACTGCTGCAGAGCATTGAATCAATACTGTCAGAGAACTATCCACAGCATCTCCAAAAACTTTCTGGGAGGTTGTAGCTGAATTATAGTTCATCCAATGTATACGTATAAACAGGATTTTTTTTTCTTTTTTCTTTTTTTTTTACATGCACTCTTTTGTATTGATTAACATTTTATTTTATTTTTCATTATCATTAAGTAGCTTAAGATCTTTCTGAAAGCACACTATTTGTGAGTATTCTGAATAATTTTATAACAGACTGTCATTTGTTTTTTTTCTGACCATTTTTTCATTACCTGAATAGCAAAGGCCTGGAAACTAATTATTAGCTTAAGTCTCAAGATACTAGGAGATTATATAGCTGTCTCAAAATTATTGATTTTTCTTATCCTGCTAACTTCATTCAACAAATGATACTCATCTACAGAAATAATACATGCACTTTAGTTCATTAAGTAGTTGTGCTTTTAACTCTTTCAAGTCTATGATCCTACATTGTGCTGATGCCTCCGCACTGATTCTGCACTATTTTCACCTTCTATATGTTACAAGTGGATTTGCTTAAGGATGGAAGACTGGATCAACAAAACATACAAGCTTCTAGTTACATGGTACATTAGCAGCTATGCAGAAGCACAGTTCTCCATCATTATTAATAGTGCAGCTGCAACTGCACCTGTTTATTTCTCCATATTACCCATAACAGGAGAGCAGAACTTCCTTCCCCGTTGCACTCATGCAAATGACCTTACAAGTAACAAGACAATAATAAAATGCTCCTTTTCTTGTTTGCTCTTCCTGCATGTCCCCAGGGACTGTACCAGACAAGTCTTTTATCCTACATAACTGGTGGCTAAAAACAACAATATTAACAGATTAGAATATAAAATAAATATCATATATTAAAGCAGGTTGTGTGGATTTTCATTTTAAATGGGTAGAAACAAAGAAAGAACTATATCATTTATTCAGCATCCTCTGGCTTCTTGTTACTTGTTTGTGACATTTCACAGATAGCCAACCAAGGAAGGCGCAAAGGACCCAAACTGCATTTCCTGAGAGACATCAGTGCTTAAGATGCACTCAACACATTGGAACAGAGAGAACATTCAAGTACTACTCAAAAAAAACCCATAATATATATTAAACTATTCATTAAATCCTTTCATAATCAAACTCTATAATTTCCTGTTCTCGACCTATTACATGGTACCTAGTTACATGGTACCATGTAACTGTCTTTTCTAAAATAATAAAGGCACAACCTCCAAAGGTGTGGGATAGATGAGTGGACTGGGAGTTGGATTAGGAATTGGCCAGATGGCAGGGTACAGAGAGAGGTAGTCAGTGGCGTAGAGTCCAGACGGAGGCCTGTACTTAGAGTGTCCCCCAGGGGTCAGTCCTCGGTCTGGTCCTGTTCAACTTTTTCATTAATGACCTGGATGAAGGGATGGAGTGCTCCCTCAGCAAGTTTGCTGATGATACCAAACAGGGAGGAGTAGCTGATAGCCCCGAGGGCTGTGCTGCTGTCCAGAGGGACAGATTGGACGACTGGGCGGTTAGAAATCTCATGAAGTTCAACACGGGCAAATGCAGGGTCCTGCACTTGGGGAGGAATAACCCTGGACAGCAGTACAGATTAGGGGTTGACCTGCTGAAGAGCAGCCTCGCAGAGAGGGACCTGGGTGTCATGAGGCACGACAAGATGATCGTGAGACAGCAGTGTGCCCTGGTGGCCAAGAAGGCCAATGGGATCTTGGGGTGCATTAGAAGAGTGTTTCCAGCAGGTCAAGAGACGTGATCATCCCCCTATACACAGCCCTGGTGAGGCCACACCTGGAGTACTGTGTCCAGTTTTTGGCTCCCCAGTACAAGAGGGATGTGGAGCTGCTGGAGATAGTCCAGTGCAGGGCTACCAGGATCATCAGGGGCCTGTAACATCTGCTCTATCAGTAAAGGTTGAAAGAGCTGGGCCTGTTCAGCCTGGAGAAGCAAAGGCTGAGTGGGGACCTGATCACTGTCTATAAATACCTCAAGGGAGTTAGTGAGGAGGATGGGGCTGGTTTCTTTTCTGTGGTGGACAGAGGAAATAGCCACAAGCTGAGGCACCAAAAGTTCCACAGGAACTTAAGGAAACATTTCTTGACTGTGAGGGTGACAGAGCACTGGAACAGGCTGCCCAGAGAGGTTGTGGAGTCTCCTTCTTTGGAGGTCTTTAAAACCTGCTTGGGTGCAGCCCTGTGCCACATGCTCTAGGTGTCCTGCGTGAGCAGGGGGTTTGGACTAGATGACCTCTAAGGTCTCTTCCAACCTTAAGCATTCTATGATTCTATGATTCTATAATAATAATAATAATTCAGCTTTCATTTTGTAACTCTTCTACTGAATTACATTCCTTCAAGTAATAACTATCTTTATCAAAAGTTAATAATTCATTTTTCAGATTATACAAGTGCTTTCAGGACCTGTGTACTGTTTTTGTCAGATATGGCTTTGTTCAGTTATCATATGACTATTTTGTATAGTGTCCAAAGAGAAATTCAGCCTAGTTGACCCAGCAACATTCCTTGCATTGAAGCCTTGCATGCTGATTTTTTGAGAAACAGTCACTCTCACTTGACATGTGAAAGTTATAATCATCCTTATGGATTCAATCTAAATTAAAGCTTCTAGAGTTAGTTAGGTAAGGCCTTGCAAAGAAGACAAGGAAGAGTATTTGTAGCTTTCAGAAAATACTCCTGGTGTTAACATGAAAAACTACTCATTTTCCTATATTTGTTTCTACGCATTACCCCTGTAAGACTAGAATGATTATTTTTTTAAAAAAAGTAAGTAAACTCCAAATAAGACCAGGTAACCCACTTGGCACCTTCTAGGATTTTCTGTGTGGCTTTACTAGGTATCAAGATGATTTCTCAAAATAAAAGGATGTAGGTTATAGTAAAAGATGTAGTTTTGCAAAAGATGTAGTTTTGTAGCTTAGTCTTTCCCCATTCTTGTTTGCATTTTGCAAAAGGACTCATCATTAAGAATCAGTACTAGTGCTAACTCTTGCAATGCAATGCATAAACTTAGATCCTTTATATTTAAAAGGAAAGCTATGAAATGGAAGTAGGCATAATGGAATTCAAGCACTGAGGTCAAATCCAATATGTCAAATGAACTTTAGGTTTAATTTTATTTCACAAACTAAGGAGAAAACTGGAGGTAGAAGTAAAAATTGGTGTAAGGGAAAGGCAAAAGAAAAGACACAATTTGGACTGAAGAGGTAACTTATGGTGGAAGTGCAGAAATGGATCCACTTTGAAGGATTAAAAGAAGCATGAAGAAGTAGTCCAGGAATTGTAGGAACAGAAAGCTGGGGAAAGATCTAGAGTAGCTCCACAAGAAGACAAAAATGAGCAGGTTCTAAATTGTAAAAATTTAGATGCTGATGCTCAGTGTATCCAGAGCAGAATGAACATACTGTGTAGGCCCTGCTGCTTGCTCATGGTGGCTATTGGAGAGTCTTCTGCTATTCCCAAAGAGGAAGGATATCAGGGGGTCCAGGAAGGGTATCATCTGCCTACAACAGCAAATAGTAGGTTCATACATACTAAGTTAGGCCATTTCTAAATACCTGGTGGTTTGTCCTCCTCTGAAGAGGAAGTGAGTGTGTACCTGACAACACACCATTCACAGGCACACAGTGAGACAGAGGCTCCACCTTGGATTTTATGTGAAGACTTCGAGGATCCTCAGCTTCACATCTGGAATAGGAATTACATGCCGGTTGTATAGAAAGAATTGTTGCAATTTATTAAAAATCAGAAAACTTTCTTTTTCTTGTCATTTGTAAAATGAATATCTAATTAAAGCAGAATCACAACAATGAAGTTGAACAACACAGGACATAAGATAAGTAAAAGGATCTTTTCAGCTCAATGATGCATAACCTATGACAACGTTAATATATACCACTAATTGAATTGTCTGCAAAGACTTGGTTGAAAACCAAGAAGTAAAATACTTCACACTAAAGATCTCTGTATATTTGCTGGATAGAAGACTAATCTAATGTTCATTAAAACCAGTGAGATGCCCTCCTATCAAGTTTAGCCTCCCTTGCGCTTTTCAATCAGTGAAAAGGTACAAGTGAGACTGCAGTGATCATGTGCTATATAGTTAAGAATTAAGATTGATCCTTTAGCTTTGATGCTAAAGTAAATTAAAGGCCTCACAATAATGCATATTTAAATATTTTGTAGAAAAAAAGTTGCACAATGTTTGATACAGTTTCTTTTTAAGAGTGGAGATTGACAAATGCCACCTGCATTCACCTTCCTTTTGCTTCTAAGCATACACACATCTCTCTAGGATGCTAAATTGCATGTTGCCTTGGAGATGTGGGCTCAGATCTAAGATCCAAAAGATATGGACTTTAATTTGCTACTTCCTTGCCATGTACAGGGTAATGTATTCTTCTTTATTTTATGAAATAAATTGGAAAATTTTCACAGTTTTCCCTGGGTGAAATGATTGAATTATTTGACATCAGCTGGAAAATTTAATATTTACATACTGATACTAAGCTTTTCAAGGCCAAACAGTAATAATCAAAAAGACTTCTTAAGTATAATTAGTATATTAAAAGACAGCAGGTAACAAGTTTTTGGAGGCATTTGTACTTAGAACCCAGCATAGGGTAAAATTAATTTCTCAGGTATTTTTAGTCAACTTGTTATTATAATACATATCCAAGTCACAGGCAAACTTATCAACATCATTAGCTTTTCATTCGATTTACTCTGTTTTTCAAATACTCAAAATCTATTAGTCAGAAGCAGAAGTGAGAAAATATATCGAAGTTTATTTTTGTAATTTCCTTTTCTCATCCTGTTTGTCTTTTCTTCCACTTTCCCTTCCCACCCTTCCCCTCCTCTTCCTCCAGGAAGGAATCACATAGCAATACATAACAATATCCAAAATTCTAAATTAAGTGGAATTTTGATTGTTCAAAAATGACATGCACATTTAAAACTACAGAAAACTTTCATACAAACAGACTTACTTATGTTTTTAGACATTTCTGAAGTTTTTCATCTAAACTTTTCAGAACAAAATCATCCAGAAGGCAAGATGACTGAGGTAGATACTACTCAGTATATTTAGCACATTGTTCATGGCAGTACACTTAATTAATATTCTTTACAATTTAATGAGTACATTAAAACAAGCAGCTTAAGAATTGAACCATTCAGTACTTGCTTTGCAATATATAGAAATGTAAAACATCTGAACATCTAAACTTGTACTTGCTGTTTCAGACAAGCAGGCTAATAAAGATGATAAAGATGGTCAAGCTAGCTTTGCCGATATGTGTTTATGAAGAACTCCCATTCAGTTCATTAATAGCTATGTGACAAGTAAAAGCCACAGAGAGAAGTGGAAGTGAAAAAAAAATGCAATCAGAAGTAAATTCCTTTCAGAGTCAACTATGAACTGTATCATTGCCTCAGATTAAGATATCAGATTTTCTACTTTATCTGTGATACACACTCAACTTGCTATCCATAACCATAATAGCATTAAACACTTTGAAGCTTTTTATTAAAAATGTTGAAACTGAAGTTTCAATTAAAGAAGTACAATTCATTGTTGTTATCCTGACTAATAAAGACTGTAATTGATCAAAAAAGGTCTCTGTAATTAAGACAAAGTAAAGCTCAAAAACAGACTGCCAGTAGTAGAAATCAAATATTCTGTATATTCCATTGTAAATTTAGGGAAGTAGGACATTAAAAAAAACTGTGAAAATAATACATATTTTCATCATTTTATTTACTAAGACTTTTATTTACCTGATGTTGTGGAAAAACAAAATGTAAAATGTTGCAGTTTGAAAGCTGTAGTGGTGGCGAGGCGGAAGGGGAAGGAGATATCAAATTAGTATAAGATTCACAGTCTATGGACTGTAAGTCCGATCGCCTTCCTAGGAGCGAACTGAGTTCCCAAATAGTGCAATCCACTATAAGCTCAATTCTGGCAGTATTGGATTCACGAACAGTCTGTGGACTGTAGATCCAATCGCCTTCCTAGGAGCGAACTGAGCTTCCAAATAGCCTGATCAGCTTTAAGCACAATTCTGGCAGTATCGGATTCACGAACAGTCCGTCAATTGTAGGTCCGATCGCCTCCCCCCAAACAAGTAGTCGAGTTCACAAACAGTAGGATTTATTCAAATGCAACATTTACAAAGCAGGATTCGGATGTCAGTATAGGAAATTCTCTACTACAGTGCGAGAGTGTTTTTCTCTAGCTCTGATGTACAAATGTGCAATCATCACTCACCCCAGAAGATGGGAGAGGGCTCTCAGTCTCGAGTCTCCTCAAGTGATGTTCCAGTCCAAGGGGAGGGAAGGGAGATCAGCCTGTCGACTGATCCAAGAGTTACAATGGAGTCTTCCCCTCTCAGTTCTTAGTCTCCTCAGGCGGCGTCCCAGCCCGAGGGGAGAGAAGCGGGGGGTCAACCTGTCGACTGACCTGCAAGTTGCGATGGAATCTTCCCTCTGAGTTGTTCATCCTTAGTTCACCTTTTATACTTTTCTTTACATCCAGGTGGAGCTTGAGTGACTAGAGTCATACTTAATATTGCTATTGATTGATGAAAAAGTTTCTCGCTTTCATTTAAAGGTACAGTCAGTCAAAAATCTAGAGCGCATGCTTAGTGAGGGATGGTCGTACCTCAGAGGTGGGTAACTTCTGGGATGTAGGTGTGTTTTGGCATTGTAATGAGTGTATAATGAGCAAAGTTCAAACAAAGTTCATCCGAAAGGAGTGATCTGCCACTTTTCTGGCTCAGCACCGGACTTTTCGCCGTATATCTCCCATTAGACAGCTGCTATGTGGCTTATCAGTGGCCCAGCAAAGGGCGCGCAACAGAGTTTGGCCGTGGTGTCTTCACTCCGCTCCATCCTCTGTTATTCCCCTTTGCAGCTGCAAGGAGGGCAGGTTGTGTTGCCTAGGCAACTGTGGAGGAGCTGAGTCCTTGGGTGCTAACCATCCAGGAAGTGGCAACTGTGTATCACATCAAGCAAGGTTCTGTAATGCTAAAACTCCTGTTAGGCCCTAGTTCTCCAAACAATTCTTCCACATCTGATCAAGGGTGAATGCTATCACCTTGCTGGCATTTGTCAATGAAAAGAGTAGAAGTAGCTAAGATATGGAGTAAGTCCAGTTACTTAAGTTAAATAAATGAAATCCTGACTCCACTGTAATTCTGCATTTGATGCATCAGTGATGACATCTTTGTGTGCTGCAGGCCCAGGAGCAGTATCCAGTGCAATCTGTGACTTGCATGCTTTGTCTTCACATTTGCATTTCTAGAGTGCCCATAGATCAGGAAAGGCCCACATTACTTTCAATAAAATTAATCTTCTAAGATCCATCACTTAAAAAAAGGAAAAGAAAGAAAAAAAAGAAGAAAGAAACAAAGAAACAAAGAAAGAGAGAATTATGACTATATCACATGTACAACTACATATGACATTCCCTAAGACTCTAATTCTACATTTGAGTATGGAAGATTTAATTTGGGCAGTTAAGAGGAAGTAACTAATCACTTCTGCACATACCAAAAGAACCTCAAGTACACCAGAGAAATATCTGTGCCTCATAAAATAACATCATTTGAAATATGAAAAATGTGTCATTGGTTTTGATAGGAAAAACAAAAATCACTTCATGTTCTATCTGTGGTTTATGTAAGTGAGAATAAGATATTACAGATTCTATCTCACTACCACTCTTTATCGAACGAAATGGTTATATTATACACCCTTTCAAGAAGTTCTAAATTTGAGAATTTGTCAATGATAGGTCACTGTGGCCTTAGTTTTAGGAGCAGACTTTAAAGAATAATCTAGCATTATCACTGGGAAATTAGTAAACTGTTAATTCTGAGGACAGCTTTTTCTCTTCTTTTCTCATACCAGTAAGTAACTGATTTAAGCTATAACTGAGAAATGTTACTTTCCTGCACAATTAATCTCCCAATAACATTTAAAGCTCTTGAGATTAAATAGAGGAACTCAGATAATAAACCATGCAAGTGTACATGAAGAGAAACAAAATACTTAACCAATTAGAACAGAAATCATAAAGTAAATGAAATTGACAATTTCTATCAAATACAATGAGACAGATGTTTAACAATTACAAAGAATGTTTGTTGTAACTGGAGCAAATGAAAATGGTAGAACAGTTCTTCCTTAGCACTACTTCCATATTAGTTCTATGTTAACAGAGAATGCTTGTTTTTCATTTACTTTCCTGAAAATATTACATTACTGCTAGCTTATTAAAAAATCAGAAACTACTGATATTTTAATTAGCACATCCATGATCCCATGAAATTCTACAATAAAAATAATTTCTGAACATTTGCGGACTGTTTCGAAGCATCAACTACTGCCTGAGTATTCACTGGACTGACTGAATATTAAACAGTGCTTTTCAATTATACCTTATCATATTATATCATGAAGGAAACTAGAAAATCAGGAGTAGATTTAATGAATTTTTTTTTTCCTTTTTTCTTTCTAGTCTAAGCAAGCCTTAAAATACAATATCCCACTATTATTCTCTGTTTCCAGAAGATATTTAAATAATCTATTATTTTACATTGTTTTCTCACTAGTGAATCATTAAGAAGAATTGTAGTGCTACTTTAGCATTCTCGTGCTTTATATCATTAGATTTGTAAGAATGATTCCCATCCTATTATGGTGATTTCAGAAAAGTAATCTAGTGACTGATGGTGGTATTATATACATTAAAATTGATAGCAAATCTAAGGTTAGTTTTTCTGTCAGCCTCCTGTTTTTGTAAAGGCCATTTTGTCCACACAGTTTGATTGAAATCCTATTTTTTGTGCCCTTGATTGACTACATTATCACCAAGAACACAGCAGTGATCTTAAAATAAAGACCTCCCACCTCTGTAAAAGACAGGTTGACTAATGTCTACATGCAGATTTCATATTGTGGATAGCCTAGGTATAGATCGTGTAGACTATTAAAAAAAATAGAGATTAAATGTAATCACTAAGCAAATGCACCAAATAACATATTCAATTGAAACTTTATGAGAATGTATCTTTCTTTTTTTTTTCTTTTTTTTTTAAACCTTATTCTCCTCTGCCTTACATGTTCATGCCCAATTTGATTTTCAGTAAGTGTGTGAACTAGGCTGGCATGATTGAACAGACTGTGAAAAGACCTGTGCTGTTCTGCGATAACATGATCTATCACCCAAACATAAGTGAGAAAATATAATTGTCATCCCTCGATTGCATTGATAGTTCCAAAGAAAAGGCTTCTGGTGGGACCACAACAGATACACATTGTGCCTCTGGACTGATTTTGTTGAAAGTATGTCCCTTATCAGGACAGCACTCCTTACTTATTATTGAGTCAAAAAAAATAGCTCTTGTGTGAATGCTAAATTCTCTTTCTTTTTTTTAATTTCTTGCAATTAAAGATTTGGTACCACAGATGGTGCCAAATCAGAAGTTCCCAGTGTCATTTCTTGAGTGGGAGATAAAGGACAATGGTAAAAAAATAGAAGACAAGAACAATGCAAAAGTTTGTTCTAGTCTTACTAGTCGTGAACAACCTAAGGCAGCAAATAAATCTGTGTAATAACTGAAGTGAATCTTTAAAGTGGCATGGTCTTCTCAGGGTGCTTAGATGAAGGAGGTACAAAAAACTGCATTTGTTTCAGTAGTACCAAAAGTCTTTTCTTATTAAATAGTTCTATTTAAAAGTCTTGTATTTTAGTAGAAGAGATAGAGTAGTATATTTCAATGGTTCTAAATGATATGGAATAGCAGAACCAGTATTATATGACCATGCCTAATGTGTTTTCATTGTTCTTATAATTAATAATACATTTGAACAGTAAAGGTCTTTCATGTACACTCTAGTGTACTTTGTTAATAATAACAATAAACTTTACGATAGTATATGAAGCTAGAAATAGCCTGGAATTAACCTGTTGTTTCTACTCAAATGGTGGGGTTTTGTTTTCTATTTATTTACCACTGACTTATATGGAGACAAGATTTGGCACCTGTAATTATGTATACATATGGAAATACAATTTATTCTTATTCAAACTAGATACCTATCAGAGAACCAGAAATTAGTGTGACCCATTCCCAAACTATTTTTAAGACATTTTGCATTCAGAATGCAAAGAGAACAAAGGTTTTTAGGAACTGCATTTCAGCATGGTGAGTTAAATATTTTAATGATTTCATATAGTTACTTTCTTGCCGTGTGCAAAATAAAAATGAGTATATGCCAAAACAACATTTATTTTGATTCGCCCTAAGCAATTCACTTAACAGTAGGATGCCTATATGAGGTATTTGGAACAAAACCTACCTCTAGGGTTATGCTTTGTATGGAGAATATCTTAATTAAGTTCCATTGTAATATTGAAACTTGAGAATGAGGTCGTAGCCTGCTGTAGCATGAAAGCCTTTAATTTTCACACTTCTGTTCTATTGAATAATCAGGGAAAGTTTAATTGAGCACTCTAAAGCCCTGGGTGTTCAGAGTTTGTGTGTGCTTGGATTGTGTTCTCCGCTTTACGGTTTAACTCCATATAGTTATTTAGGAGCTCATTTAAGGCAATTTAAATCGACGGCTGGGGTTTTGTTGAACTGGCTATGCTCAGCCTACTTGAGTAATTAGACGCAAATGGATACCTTGCACTCACTTCAGCCTCAGACTGGCAATGCTTGGTTTTTGAAGCAAAAAAACATTTTTTCTGTGTTTTTTTTTAATTCTTAGAGAACAATCAAACACTACAGTTCAAAAAATATATATATTTCCTTGCTGCTAAGAGCAATTCACACTAAGGGAGCATTTTAAAAAGCACACAAGGAAGCAAATTTTCAAAATATTTTGGTAGGAATTTCTTAGTAGTGGCCTAAGTTCCAATTCTTTGAAAAGCTTACTAGCCCCAGACCGTGGCTGAAAGAGTTTGAATTTGAAAGAGTTTCTGGGACTTGTGAAGCCACATAAGTGTCATTTCTGTGACAGCAGTTGCCTAGGTCTGAAAGGTGGGTCCTCAGAATCCCGTCTCCACTGTTGGGCATCCACTGTGCCCTTGCGCTGCTCAAGCAAACAGCTCCTACAAGGCAGGCAGTGGCCAAGTGACTGCTCCTGGGCATGCACAAAAAAAACCCAGGCAACAAACTACTTCATGTTGCTATTAGAGTTATTTCTCATTTAAATCCCAGGGAGATTCACAGGCCAAATATTGCTCTTGCTCAGGCAAGTGGAGAGTCACAAGCAGAGAGGTATCCTGTGCAAGAGGCCTGCTCAAGCAGTGCACACAGGGCATCCAGATGCTTGATTGCTTATTATCTGGCCATGTTTTGGACCATCCCATCTAAGGATAGGGATAGATCTGCCCTCCTTAACCTGAAGGCAGCATTGATTAGTCACAGCCAGTGAGACCAAATCTGTTCTGAGGTTTAATTCTCAACTCGACCCGAAGAGAGGCACAGTGCCCTCAACCCACAACTACAGATTGTTTTAAGGCAGGAGCACACAGTCCCTCCTGAAATTGCTTGTTAGGAAAATAAAAAGAAAAGATTATTCCAACAACAACAAAAACAATGAAGGGAAAAGGAAACTTGAAACTTGTTTTACAGTCTTGAAGTTTGTCCTTGAATTAACAATCTTTAGATGGAATGTAGGAGAGTGAGGTTGAACTATTTTTCTCTGAGGCTAAGTATTTTATATAAAGTGGAATAAATTTCTTCAAGGGGCTGCACAACACCTAGTAGCCTAGCAATCAAGAAGCAGTTCTTGAAGGCTGGAGTTAGAGTTCAAGCACCCAATCCAAAAGAGTGAAAACAAAGACGGAAAACCAATTTTCTCATCTTCCAAACTGACTAAACTGACTAAATGCTGTTTGCTGCTGTTTCACTGTAGAAAAGCCTGAGGGACCTATCCTTTTCTTTAATATTTTTGTTGATTAATTTACATCTCTTACTGCGAGGACCTTTGTCAAATTTATCCTAGGAGTCTACCTTTCCCCAGGCATAATCCCAGACATAGAAATATCTCGAGGCTTCTTGAGGCTTTTGTTTTCTTCATTTGGAATTATATAATTTTGACAGGATTGCACAGCCTGCATTAACCATTGCAACAATGTATCTATACTGTTTCTTGATCAGAGCTCCTTGTGTATCTTTACACAGCATGGGTATATGTAGAGATTCCTGAAAATAAGACCTCACTGTGTCAATATCCTACTGAGGCTTCTATTTTTACCTTTCCAAAGAGCATAAATGTATATCTAATAAAGGGTTAATATGCCTATGTATAGGTAGCCAACGAGCCAAACGTTCAAAGGGATGACAAGGATAAATATGGTACTAGCTACAGAAAAGGAATATACTCCTACTTGCAGAGCTGATGTATCATGAAGAAAAAGAAATATTCAGGAGCTGATGGAAAGGATATGGCAGTTGCAATATTAGGGTAAAAAGGGAGAACCTACAGAAAGAATAGATAAGATGCATGAGAGGGCCCATATAATATTTTTTTTTCCTGAAGTACTGCAGTTATCATTTGTATCATTAAGAGATACGACTATTAAAGTTTATTTACTTTATAGAAGAGATTGAAGTTTTCTACTCCATTTGGTTTCTCTTTAGGATATCAAAGTCTGAAAGAAGAGAGCTTATAATCCTTTTGTACAAGATAATATAAGAACAGTACATATCTGTAACAGGGAAACTATAAGTAAAGAAAAAAAAAACTTCCAGATTTCAAGGAAATAAGAATAATTGATTTTTCATTAAATGCATAGAATCAATCCAAGTCCCCTAATATAATTAAGAATGTAATCTTGATTAATTCTTCCCTTGATATGTTTTCCAACTATCCTTTAAAAGACTATGTAAATTGCAGAGATTTTGCTTCTCACAGGCAATTTAATTTTGATTATAGCTATAACTCTGATGTTAACAGGTCAAAATCAAGAGAATTCTTAATGGGTGATACAAAGGACATGTATTTTTATGCATATACATTAGTCATTGGCAGTCACATAAAAAGGAAGCTGTGACCTAATTAGTTATATCAATAGGTCAGAACGTTGCAGTAAAGCTGAGGTAACCCTAAAATCCTCCCAAATATTCTTCAGTAGCAAGCAATTCCTGTTACTTCCCCTAATTGTGGAGATGCCTTCTCCAAAATTACAGTTTCTTTATTAATTTCACACTTGAATAGCGTCAAGCGTCACACTTGAATAGTGTTTAAGCATTTACTAACGACAGTTCTGGGAGCGCAACTGAGTGTATGCAGCACCTCCTGGATTTAGTAACAACCAAAGAAAAGGAAATGAGAAACAGAAGATATCTATGGAAAGTTGTCATCAAAAGAATTGTGACCTTCAGGCCAACAGAACTGTGATTCAGCAGCATAACAGGACAATGTGCATTTTTTTAAGGCTTGTGACTCCTTGCCAATTTCCTGATATTATTTTGTTTGAGATAATTAGGAAGATAATATCAACTTTGCAATACTAGCTGATAAATGACCTATACTATTAATATAAAAATTTGAGATTAAAATCTTAATTAAATAGACACAATTAAAAGACAATTAGAGCTGCAAAGATGATTAAGGGACTGAAGCATCCATCATCATAGAATCCTAGAATCCTTAAGGTTGGAAGGGACCTTTAGAGATCCTCTAGTCCCACCCTCTCGCATATGCAGGGTCACTGAGAGAACGTGGCCCAGGACATGCATCCAAGTAGGCTTGGAAGATCTCCAGAGAAAAAGACTGTACAACCTTCCTTGGCAACCTATTCCAGTGCTCTGTCATCCTCACTCTCAAGATATTTTTCTTTAAGTTCCTGTAGAACTTTTGGTGCTTCACTTTGTGGGCGTTTCCTCTAGTCGTGTTGGTGGCCACCACTGAAAAGAGGCCAGCCAACTCCTCAGCCTTATCTTCTTCAGACTGAATAGGCTCAATTCTCTCAGCCTTTCCTCATAAGGCAGATGTTCCAGGTTTCTGACCATCCTCGCAGACCTGCACTGGACTCTCTCCAGCAGTTCCACATCCCTCTTGTACTGAGGAGCCCAGAATTGGACACAGTACTCCAAATGTGGCCTTACCAGGGCCACATGTGTATAGCGGGACGATCACTTCCCTTAACTTGCTGTAGATGCTCTTCTTAATGCACCCCAGAATCCTTCTTGGCCACTAGGATACACTGCTGCCTCATGGTCAACTTCTCGTCCACCATGACGTCCATCCAGGTCCTTCTCTGCAGAGCTGCTACAACCTGTAGTGGTGTCTGCGGTTATTCCTCCCCAAGTGCAAGATTTAGCACTTCCCCATGTTGAACTTCATGAGGTTTCTCACCATCCAGTTGCCCAGCCTATCCAGGTCCCTCTGGATGGTGCTGCAGCCCTCTGGGGTATCAGCTGCTCCTCCCAATTTCATATAAACACCAAACTTGCTGAGAAGGCACTCTGTCCCTACATTCAGGTCATTGATGAACAAATTAAAACAGGACTGGAGCAAGAACTGATCACAGGGGGACACCGCTAACTACGGACCTCCAACCGTGCTGCTGATCACTACTCTCTGCGCTCTGCCATCCATCCAGTTCTTAATCCACCTCATCATCCACTCATCTATCCCACACTACTGGAGCTTTCCCAGGAAGATGCTGTGAGAGATGGTGTCAAAAGCCTTGCTGAAGTCCAGACAGATGACATCCACCGTTCTCCCGTCATCTATCCGGCTAATCATTCCATTATAGAAGACTATCAGCTTAGTCAAGCATGATTTACCCTTGTTGAATCCATGCTGACTATTCTTGAGCACCTTCTTGACCTCCACATGTTTGGAGAAAACAGACAAGATGAGCTTTTCCATCACTTTTCCAGCGATGGAGGTGAGGCTGACTGGCTTGTAGTTACCTGGGTCCTCCTTCTTGCTCTTTTGTAGGTTAGTGATACATTGACATTCTCCAGTCCTCAGGCACCTCTCCAGTTCTGCAGAAACTTTCAAAGATGATTGAAAGTGGCTTAGCAATAACATCTGCCAGCTCACACAGCATTCTGGGGTGCATCACATCAGGGCTCACAGCTTTGGGAATCAAGTCTCCCTATGTACTCTCTGACCCAATCTTCCTCTACCCTAGGTAAGTCTTTCTCTCTCCAGGATTCTTCTCTTGTTCCAGGGGTCTTGGATTCCATAGGGCTGCCCTTGGTAAACACGGAAGCAAATAAGGCATTCAGCAACTCTCCTTTTTCTGCATCTTTAGTAACCAGGGAACCCACCCCATTCACCAGCGGACCCACGTTTTCCCTAATCTTCCTTTTGCCTTTGATATATTTGAAGAAGTTCTTGTCATTTTAACATCCCTTGCCAGATATAATTTCAAATATGCCTTAGCTTTCCTTGTCACATCCCTGCATTCCCTCACAACATTCCTGTATTTCTCCCAAGGGACCTGTTCTTTTTTCCACATTCTGTATACTGCCTTCTTCTGTTCGAGTTTTGCCAGGAGCTCCATGACCATCCACGCAGGACTCCTACTCCCTCTGCTTGACTTCTTGCTCATAGGGATGCACTGATGCAGAAAAAGTGCTGCTTAAATAGTAACCAGCTCTTTTGACCCCCCCGCTTCCTTTCTAGAGCCCTAATCCATGGGATTCTTCCAAGGAGGTCCCCGAAAAGCACAAAGTCAGTCTTCCTGAAGTCCATAGTTAAAAGGCCACTTAGAGCCCCGCTTCCTCCTCACTGGATGCTGAACTCCACCAATTCATGAACACTGCAGCCAAGGCTACCCACTCACATCTCCAACAAGCCCCTCTCTATTTGTTATTACAGGGTCTGGTAGCCCACCTCTCCTCATTGGCTTCTCCACATCCTGTGTCAAAAAGCACTCCAGAAGCCCCCAGGACTGTTTGTGCCTCACTGTTTTCTGTGTTATTATGAGGAAAGACTAAGCAAGCTGGGCCTCTTTAGCCTGGAGTGGAAAAGATTGATTGACGACTTATCAACATGTACAAATACCTCAGGGGAGAATGAAAAGAAGACAGGGCTGAACTAGTCAGTGACAAAAAGGGGTAATGGGTACAAATTCAAACACAGGAAGATCCATCTCTATATAAAGAACTTCTTTCCTGTGAGGGAGACAGAACATTGGAACAGGCTGCCCAGACTCCAGGTTGTGGAGTCTTCTTTCCTGGAGATCTTCAAAACTATGGTGCATAATATGGCAACTGGATTGATATGTTGAAACTAAAGGAACAAGTATAAACTGTTCAGTTTTATAAAATAAGGTATTTGAGAATATTAGTTTCCATCCAAGAAACTGACATATTCACAACTTAAATTAGAAAATTCTTAAAGATCCTTAAACTTTTTGCATTGTGCTACAGTGGCAGATAGTCCCCAGTCCTTTTCCTCATTCTTTCAACAGCTAACCTGAGCTCCCATCATATCCCTCACTCCCTGTCCATAGAATTAACTTCAGCAAGGAAATGCGAAAGTGTGACAGTTAATTCAAAAGGTTTAATCTTTCACAGAGGAGTTCAACATCAGTATCATTTTATGTTTTTGAGAGCACTGCACAGTGAAATCCTTTGATCTGCTCTGTGCAAGGGGTCAAAGTAGATGGCTTTAAAATCTGTTATTCCTATGAATCTTCTTATCGGGATACATTTGAGACACCATGCGCAGTGCAAAGGTCAGATTTTTTTTTCTTGATCACAGCTTTTCTTTCCTTGAGCAAGAAGAATGTGCTCTGCTGTCATGAATCAAATTTTGTACAAATACAAGCTATTTCCAGACTTTTTCACCAGAAGGCCTAAACATCACAAAGTCCCTAGTGTATCTTGCAGACCTGTTATTTTACAGACTGGTATGAGCAGAGGGCCAGAAAACAGCCATCTCATAATGTTTTCAGTATATCTACATGGCACATTGTTGTGTGAGTTAACCCATCTGTGCAGCAAGCTGACGCAGAGCTATGGCAATGTTGCCCAAATTCTGAACCACTCTGCACTTATTCTTCGTCATTTCTATACATGCAAGAAGTGAGGCAGCCTCAATCCAGAAGACTGTGTTAGCAGAAGGCTTACATACGCTTCTTTTCCATTTGGGATGTCAAGTCTCGGTCATCTCAGAAAATAAATTCACACCCTAACTGAACTCATACCAGCCTACAGCTGCCCCTCACATACAGTATCATACCTCACTTTGCAGAGTTACTGTGCTGCCCCAGAAAGCCATATCTTTATTTGTTTTTAACTACATAGGGCATGTTATAATGAATTTTAGCTAATACAAAGAATAATTCTCCTGTGTCTATCCCCATCCATGGTAAAGAAATGCCACAATTAGAAACTTACTGATTTGGACCAATAGGAGGTTAGAAAAGGTATACAAGGTGAATATATAGAACTTCCTTTTTTTTTTTTTTTTTTTGAAACTTGACTAATTGTGAAGTAAAATGTCTGAAAATGAAAATGAAGAAAAGACCAGAAACAAAAGGAGCAGTGTATAATTCTGTAAAAGTAGTACAACCTCTACATAGTAAGTCTAAGAAGCAGATTTATTCTTTCCAGGGCAGTAGAATTTTTCAAGTTATTCAGGGAGAGGGGAAGAATAGTCTCACATATGTAAAAACTATGAAGAAAATAGTTGCACATATGACCTGATGGAATGCTCTATAGAGAGGGACCTGGGAGCCCTGGTTGCCAGCAAGATAACCATGAGCTAGCAGTGTGCCCTCATGGCCAAGAAGGCCAATGGGATCCTGGCTTGTATGAGGAGGAATGTTGCCAGCATGGCGAGGGAGGTAATTCTGCCCCTCTCCTCAGGTTTGGTGTGCCTATGCTCTGAGTACTGTGTGCAGTTCGGGCTTAAGAGGGATGTGGAGCTTGTCAAGAGAGTCCAGCAGAGGGCAACCAAGATGATTAAGGGAGTGGAGCACCTCTTGTATGAGGAAAGACTGAGTTGGGCCTGTTTAGCCCGGAGAAGAGAAGGCTGAGAGGGGATATGATTCACAGGAAGGGAGAATGCGGGGAGGAAGGGGCCAAGGTCTTGTCATTGGTGGCCAGTGATAGGACAAGGGGAAATGGGTAGAGGTGGAAACACAGGAAGTCACATGTCCATATGAGGAAGAACTTCTTTACTGTGAGTGTGAGCCATGGAAGAGGCTGCAGAGGGAGGCTGCAGAGTTTTCTTCTCTGGAGGACTTCAAAACTCACCTGGATGCCACCCTGCGCCTTGTGCTCTAGGTGTCCCAGGGAGCAGGGAGGTTGGACTAGATGATCTCTAAACGTCCCTGACAGCCTTAACCATTCTGTGATTCTGTAATTTCCAGGACATATCTCAGAACAGTCTGATACTTAGTATTGAATAATAATCAAAAATAATTACCTGAAAAAGAGGTTGAAATTTCTACTTAATGTACTAAGGGCTGTGGAAGAGAGTCTGTACTGCAACTATCAGGCTTTTAAATATACAGAAAAACAAATAATGATTTTATAAATATTAGGGAATGATTGGATAATCATGAGAATAATTCTTGTTCTTTCGTATAATAATAGTGATTACTAAAAAAGTCATAGTCTGAAACAGATATAGTTTTTAAGAAGCGTACTTTTCAGTTAGTATTGTGTGCTGGAAATGAACAAGAAAAAAAGAGCAGTCTTTAGGGAAGAAATTTTTTTAGGTTTTGTTGTGATGGGTAGCCATCAATATTCAGCTCTCTAATTACAAACATGTGAGTATGGATGAATATAATGTATTATTTGACAGTACTAGAGAATCATAGAATCACAGAATCATAGAATGATCAGATGCAATTGCTAAGGTAAAAATAAGTTAGCTAACAGATTAATATCTTATCTACAAGTAGGAGGAAGAGGTTATTGGAGAAGAATCAGAAGTACAATTAGGATGATATATAGGTACTTAAATCCCTTTATTCTAAAAATGTCCTTCTTTCTGCTTTCTCTCTTTTATTTATCTGTCAAGCAACCTGTCATTTCCACTTTCTCTCAAGAAGACTTGAAGAAGGGGGCAGATCTGTACTTAAGTTCAATCTGTAATTCCTGGAATTAAGATTTATCAAATGCCTCTCCAATTAAATATTGTCATAGGAAGAAGACGAGAAATTTGAGAACAGAATTATGAGGGGGATGGAAGAATAGAAGAGTTCTTAAAGCTGTTAAGAGCCAACTTGTAATATCTGCAAATATCTTTGTATGCTACCTTTATTATGATTACATCTTGTGTTACATGTATCCTGACTGTTTTCCAAGGGCCCCGCTGTGAAAAGCTCACTTCACTGGTTCTATTAATTAATGTGTAACCTTTTGCCTATTTAAAGTAAAACTAAGAAATGTTAACAAATTTTTATTTTGCTTAGCAAGGTTCTCTCTACTCTCTGTCTCTAACAAGCTCTCTGTCTCTACTCTTTGTCCCTAACAAGCTCTCTGTCCCTAAAAGCTCTTAGTAAGAGCTTTTGACACCAAGTTAACCATGAGTCAGCAGTATGCCCTCGTGGCCAAGAAGGCCAGTGGGATCCTGGCCTGCATCAGGAGGAGTGTTGCCAGCAGGTCGAGGGAGGTGA
>JAUBOD010000343.1:155384-175701 GCA_032353885.1 Nothura maculosa | reverse complement strand
ACAGAGCACTGGAACAGGCTGCCCAGAGAGGTTGTGGAGTCTCCTTCTTTGGAGATCTTTAAAATCTGCTTGGATGCAGCCCTGAGCCATGTGCTCTATGTGACCCTGCGTGTGCAGAGGAGTTGGACTAGATGACCTCTAAGGTCCCTTCCGACCTTACGCATTCTATGATTCTATGATTCCAGAAAATCTATGAAAGTTTCCTCCATTGCGCTATCTTGTAGGCACTTTGTTATTTGTGTGGATGCATTTGAGGTGGGCACTGTTCAGTCCTGCTTTGTTGATTATGAGGTCCTTGTCCATGTAGTAACCTTCACCATTTAGTCCTTCACCTTCTAGTAGCCAGACAGATCCGTCACTTGTTCATTTGACTGTGCCTTATCATCTGGCATCTGCCTTGTTCCTAGTTTAAAATTCTGCTTATCAGATTAACTAGCTTGTTTGGCAAAAAAAAATTTGCCTAGTTTGATCGAGTGTTACTCTAGTAAAATGTAGGAAGATTAATTTAAGCATCTGTTCACCAGCACTAGTATATTGAAAGGTCTCATCAAAGGATTTAGGACATCACAGATAACAATATGTCCTTGAAAACAATAGTAAGGATTAAAGGTTTCCTCCAGAAAATAGAAGAGAGAAATGCTTTTAAATGAAATTCCAACTGGATTCGCTGGAAATCTGTCTCAAAATAAATTGCTAGGTTCTTTACATCAGGAGATGGGCTGGAATCTTCCCTTTATAAAAATCAAAGACATATCTGGAGAAAAACCTAGATCTATCTACCACAGGGATCCTCTAGAATCACCTGAAATTGGAGATGATATACAATCTCCCATATTAAAACTTTAAAAAGCAACAGAGGTGACCATCACAGCTGTCATAACGAAAGTGTCACTTTTGCTGTTTCTTTCTGATAAAGCTAACAGTTTTCCCTAAAGAAGGTCCAATGTAGAAAAGCCCGCTTTTCTTGAATTTAAGACAGAATTCCATGATTATGTTTCATGACATCTGGGAAACTATGGTTTGATTCCTTGCTTAATAAATACTTTCCATGGCTATTACTGGTATATGCAAACTGATGTCTTAAGTTCTGTAGTCTTAACAGAGTAATTTCTTACAAGGAGCAGGAGAAATAGCAGATGTTTTAATTTAAAATTTGTTTTATGGTGATATCTTAAGTTTTTGGTGCATGGCTGTGAAACATATAGGACTGATTCTTTTTCTTTAAAAACAAAAGTAACATGATGGAAAAAAATCTCAATTTCAATGCACTAAAAAGATTTTTTTTTAAATGGAAAATTTCCATTGTGTAACTGGTTGTGTAAACAGTTCATAAGGTATTTTTCAATGCCAATAGAATAAGTGAAACAGCTTATGCTCCAAGTTATCTTTCTGTGTGTCTTGTAATCAACATACAGCCAACTTTTCAGTTTCTCATCACCAATATGACATCCTTTGATATGTAGAGTATTTTTAGACTCTTGGCTTGCAACAATACTGCATAATGTTTACAAATAGCATTAATAAGATACCTCTGCAAAATCTCTAATGGCTTTAAAGATTTTAAAAAATGAAAACACTGTCAAAAATATTTATACGCTAAAATCGTCTGTAATCACTTTCAAGTATTAGACTTGGCTATGGAAAAGAAGTGAGAGATCTATGTTATTTCATAAGTAAATTTTCTATGGCTCAGGTTATCTATTTGACAAATCACACTTTGACTGAGAGGAGCTTTTAAGAAAAAAGCAAGCCAGAAAGAAAACTATGTTAAAAGAGCTAAAAGCTGACAGCCCCAAAACTCCATAAGGGATATAAAGGCTGAAAAATTCCTACTTGAGTTTTATTGATAGGATGTTTAACTACCGCTTCCAAAGCCAAATACTAATATTAGAAAACAATTAATCTAAATAAAAAAGGCCCCAAAAAGAGGCAGCTAAAATCTCTAGCTCCTAAGTAGGAATAATAGCAGATTTTGAAAGAAATATATTGATAAACACAGAGCAAGGAGCTGTGTGGATGCAATGAGCCAGCTGAGACAGTAAGATCCACCTTCTCTCAGAGCACTAAGGAGAATGGATGAGATACAAGCATCTCTGCCACATCTACACTGTGGGTGTAAGAATAGCTCACTGGCTGACATATCCCCTTCAGGTGAATGATCAATGAATTTGGAATGAATTATTCAGAGTCATCTCTTTGGCTTCAAGCAAGAGTGGTGTCAAGAGGGTAATTACTGTTAGCAAGTAGCCATGACTTTAGTTTGAATAGAGAGGTGTACCAATGGAATGACATTCTTGGCCTGCGACCATAACAAGATAGCAAAAGCAGTGGTTTTGCAGAATTGTGCTCCAGCTTCAGCTTACGTACAAAACATGCAAGGTGGAGAGTGCGACTTGGAGGAAGAGTTCATGGGGATCTAGAGAGAGTTCACACAATCTACATACTTATTTAATATTTATTTCTGTTAACAAAATGTTCTAGAACTCTAAAAGCTAGTTCTTAGACATGCTTCATGAAAAGCCATCCTTCTGCAGGCTTTTAGGGACTTCTTCCTGCTGAATAGCTTTTGGGTTCAAAAAAGCATTGATCATGCAACAAACAGGCAGACTCTTTAGATTTTGTGGATCTTGTTGCAGGATTTATTCTAGTTTCTTTTTGTGACCGTTCCTTCAATTTTTGAACATATCTTTATCCATAGACACTATTCAATAAAAAATTAATAGTCTCAACAAATATTTTTCTTTTATTCCCAGGAGCTGAAGGGAAACTCACTGACAATTTTAAAGTTTGTTTCCATGACAGTTAGACTTGAAATTCTTTGAGTTATTTATTTTGAGGCTACTTCTCACAACTTTCTTTCTATCCAGTCATTATTTCTAGAAAGGATGTAGACTTGTACATATAGATGTGCACATTCGTATAACCAAGCTGAAAAAAAAATATTCTTTATTAAAACTGGTCAGAAGATTATTATTCTGAAGAATTTAGGGAGTCTTTTCTACATAGTAACTTGTATTTATCTGATACCATTCTACACATATAGCATCAGTAAAAATACCAGTACAATATGTTTCTTGATGCTGCAAAGGAGAATTCACATTAAAAAGGAGTTAAAAACTGCAGCAAAACTGAAAAATCCAATAAATGCTTGTGTTTAGATAAACATTACTATTTCTCCCTTTCACAACTTCAGAGGAAGATATGTAAAATTTACAGAGGATTCTTTTGTGCCATGTGATTCTTTTTACTTCCATATGTGCAGACATGGAAATTTAAAGTGTTGCAGATACATGACCACTAGCCTTCCAGGACTGACCCTAATTTGACCAATCCAAGTGTGCAACTCAGAAAAACAATTCCAGCACATACTTGTGCTGATGTTATGACGCATTAGCACAAAGTAGCTCCTGCTAATAACATAGAAGACAGGTGATCAATGCCTTCAGAAATAAGGCTTCTATTAGCAGGGCAAATGCTGTCATCTACTTATTAGTACAGCTCTCTCAGTGTCCAGAGACACACACATAGTGTGTAGATTTGTTCAGAATGGTTTGAGTATAGATTTGTTCAGAATTAGCTAAAGCCTCCAGAAAAGACAGGGAAATGAAGGAGAGTGGGTATTTTTGTGAGTTTCTCAATGCCTATGCTTCTGAGTACATAATTATTTGTACTACGGTAGGACCCAAAATTCCTCTAAGGAGTTATGAAGGATGGAGTGCATTGTGTCAGGAACAGTAAAATTCAAAACAGAAACACAAATGCTACTCTAGAGAATTTTTCACTGCAGATTAATAAGCTTTTATCTGCTTCTGCTACCTTAATAAATCTGTTCAAAAATATAGTAAGAAGAACTATGTATTTATAGCATCAGAATTAAAACACCTGAACAAAAGTACCTGTGGTATGTCAATCCTTTTCTCCCAAAAAAAGAAATAACCCACTGTTGGAGTGTCACCTATGAGTCAGGAAAATACTATCAGAAATTAAAGCACAGAACATAATACATCAGAGAGGACAGAAGTCATCCAGAAAAAAAAAACAGTTGAGAAAATACAGGTGAACCTCACTAGAGATCATCACCTTCAGCTGTTCTGCTGCACCTTCCTTCTCAACCCATTTTAGCCTTGGATGACTTATTTTGTTTCCCACTGGGGTTAAAAGAGATCCAGCTGATGCCAAAAGAGAAATGTGGATTGTTCAGTTACTTCAAAGTTCTGAAACAACAATGGTCATGTTGTATGATAAAGAGAATAAAAACTTTCCTTTTTGCTGATGACTTCAGTAGGGGTCATTTTCCTGAAGGTCTTTCAAGATTCATCAGCCAACAAAATGTAAACTCCTTGAACTGTTACTTTATATGAACTGTTTAAGATCACCTGAGATGTTCCCTGAACACTACAAGACAATAGCTACTAAAAATTATATCCTCATTTACATGACAAAGCACAATTATATCTTAGATTATCTGGCATTAGGTAGCTCTTGTAGCTATTTAAGTAAGAATATGGCATAAACTGTGATAACAGTATTTTACTTGCTTCATTTACTTTTTCGTTTAGTCCATTATAAGCTTTCTCTTAAGCATCCCTGAATTTTCTGTCTTGGCATAGGAAGTAGGTGAACTGGAACCCTCGCAGATTCACAGCAACAGGCAAATTTCAAGAAAGCTATAAAACTCTCATGCAGATTTCATTAAAGTTTAAAAAAGTGTTATGGAAGTGGATTAAGCAAAGGAGCAGGTTAGGCAGATTAGCAAGACAGATCATAGCCTTTCCATACAGTCAAAATAATGTTGTTGTGGGGAAATTGATAAAATCTAGAGGGTACATGGATTGGGAACATATTTGACTTTTCAGAGAAGCAGTGGCAGAGACAGTTCATGCCTGCTCAAGTATAATCAAGACTTAAATCTCTGGTTATCTAATTTTCACCTAGCTATTATTGATCCTAATAACTTGTCTTCATTATACCCCTTCCTTGGAAGTTTATTCTAGTATTCAACCTCCTTTTGATATTTAAAATCTTCTCCCACCCTTTCATTTGATTATCTCCACCAAAGTATTGGAAAGTATGAGCTGCTTCATGTGCTTTGGAGAACAGCGCCAAGCACAAGGACAGTCTACCACCAGTCTATCATTAATAGTAAAAATGAAAGCTCTCTGCAGTGTTTCTGAGAGTTATGAAACATCAAAGGCACCTCAAGCTTTTCCTTCCTCAAAGGAGGTGAGATGGCTCTTTACCTGCTACCATTTGTCACTGCTTTTGTTCCTGCATCTGGATGCATGGTCCTATACACCTTCCCAGAGGAAAGTAGCTTGAAGTCTAAGATCTTTTTGCTCTTCATGACCAACAAGTGGGCCCAGTCTCTCTTAATAGTGTGAATAAAATGATCTTGTTTTGTTGCATAGTGAACCCTTTTCTATATCATAATGCAGTTTTATTTTAATTTCCTTGAGAAAATATTAAGGCAATACTTAATGAAGAAATGGAATGATCTAAAATTTATCCCAAAGAGTTTGGATAAGTAGATTTGTTTCTCTCAGGACACATATGCAACAATAAATATAAAATAGAATAGATTTAAAAATCTTAAGTGTGCTGACATGTTACACAAGTCCTTGAACTCAGATTTATTTCTTATTTATTGGAGTTAAATTTTCTTTGACCTGGGTAACAGCTGATAATAAACACATAACATCTAATCTGATATTTTAGAAAAGATAATCCTATATGAAAATAGTGCTATCCTGCCAAATAAACCAAATTTTACTGTCCTGCTACATCCGTGTTAAAAGAGACAGCAGAATAATCAAGAGAAGCTTTAGTTAGTTTTTTACTCACCAGTATAAGAGCTTTATAATAACAATGTCCATCACACCATTAACTGATGCAATTGTACCAATGAGTAATCAGCACCTGCCAACTGGTGAAAAAAAGCAAAGAAAGAAAAGATAACAAAACAAAATAAAACAAAATGAAATAAAATAATAAAATGCTACTTTCACCCTGTGTGTATAGGGGCCTCTCATCCTTTCAAGGAGATGAAAATACTAGCATTTCCACACCCTGAATGCACAGTAGACTCTCAATCTGAAGTAGATTTACCTTAGCCCTGCTTTCCAAGTTAAAGGAAGAGGAGGAATATTCACAGTCCAGCTGGAGAGTTGGTCAGGTATCATTCCTTATCCCTGCTCAACTCATCACTGCTAGACTCTGTCTCTTATTCCCTTGAGCATCTTCTCAGCTGCTTTGCAAGTATATCAGTTCTTTAGTCAGTTAGGTATTTCTTTGCAAATGTTAGGGAAGCAGGACTGCCCTCTCTCCACAAGACTTTCCCCTTTCCTTTGCTGCTGGGGAAAGCACCAAAAGTCTCACCTTAGTTTTTCTGATAGTGTTTTCTGGTATCCATCCAACACCTCGGCAAAGCTTCTGCACTTCAACCGCTTTGCTGTTAAATTTTTACTTGTCCATCAATTAAACAACGGTGAACTGAAACAGAAAACAATATTAGAAAAGAGCAATTCTAAAACCTCACTGCAAATTTCTTTTGATACACTGGAAATATCAGCAAGCATTACTTTATAAGTTGAATTTCTGAAAAAGGCTATATTCCTTCAGAAAAAAAAATGCATAGAGAAGCATGTAGGTTATTTTAAAGTAGATTTGAAAATGTTTTATCTACAAAATGCAAAGTTTGCCCTGTACCTGGAAACAAAACACCAGTAAGGCAGTTCTTGTATTCCTAAATGTAATGCAAAGATATTGACAGAATCATTAATGTAATTTAGAAGAGGCAGTATGAATAAAAATAAGAAATAAGAATTGGAAATGTATTCTACCACAAAAGCACTAATAATATGTATTTGCTTTTAGAATTCTGCTTTACAGAAGATTAAGAGTATAATTCACCTCTGTTCCTGAGCAGAACTCCATAAAGATATCAAGGTGGAAGTACGAAAGTGAATATGTTGTCCATCCGTGAAGGGAGTACCAGAAGCTCAGGAGAGTATTTCAGGACTGTGAGCACTGGCACCTCGTTGGCATGCAGGAATAAGTAGGACATAGGTATGCCCAACAAAGTCAGCAAGGTAGTTTCTGAAACTTTCTGTCTTATATGGATAAAAGTGAAATTTTTAAAGTGAAACTTTTCTTCTCAGCTTCTTGCATATGCACTCCTTTTAGCAAATGAGAGGAATAAGCACTTTCTACATGCATCTAATCAAGACAAGTGTATAAGCGTGGAAGAATTGTAAAACTAGGGCCTAACAGAAGTTTTGGCATTTCAGAAGCTCGCTTGGAGTGAGACACAATTGCCACTTGCAGGATGGCTGGTACGCACGGACTCAGCTCCTTCACAAGAGGGCAACACAATCTGCCCTCCTCACAGCTGCAAAGACGAGTAACGGAGGATGGAGTGGAGTGAAGACCCCATGGCCAAACTCTGTTGCACTCTCTGTGTTGGGCCGCTGATAAGCCATACAGCAGCTGTCCAATGGGAGATATATGATAAAAAGTCCGATGCTGAGTCAGAAAAGTGGCAAATCACTCCTTTCGGATGAACTTTGCTTGAACTTTGCTCATTATACACTCATTATAATGCCAAAACACACATCCACCCCAAAAGTTACCCGCCTCCAAGGTACGACCACCCTTCTGAGCATGCACTCTAGATTTTCAATTGACTGTACCTTTAAATGAAAGCGAGAAACTTTTTCAACAATAACAATATTAAGTATGACTCTAGTCTCTCAAGCTCCACCTGAATGTAAACAAAGGTATAAAAGCTGAACTAAGGATGAACAACTCGGAGGGAAGATTCCATCGTAACTTGCAGGTCAGTCGACAGGCTGATCCCCCTTCCCTCCCCTTGGGTTCAGACATTGCCTGAAAATGACAACAACTAACAACTGAGAGGGAAAAATCCATCATCACTCTTGGATCAGTCAACGGGCTGATCCACCTTTCCGGCATCCGGTTGAGACGCCATCAGAGGAGGCTCGAGACTGAGAGCCCTCTCCCATCTTCTGGGGTGAGTGATGATTGCACATTTGTACATCAGAGCTAGAGAAAAACACTCTCGCACTGTAGTAGAGAATTTCCTATACTGACATCCGAATCCTGCTTTGTAAATGTTGCATTTGAATAAATCCTACTGTTTGTGAACTCGACTACTTGTTTGGGGGGAGGCGATCGGACCTACAATTGACGGACTGTTCGTGAATCCAATACTGCCAGAATTCAGCTTATAGTTGCTCATGCTATTTGGGAACTCAATTCGCTCCTAGGAAGGCGATTGGACCTATGGTCTACGGACTGTTCATGAATCCGATACTGCCAGAATTGAGCTTATAGTGGATGACACTATTTGGGAACTCAATTCGCTTCTAGGAAGGCAATTGGACCTATGGTCCATAGACTGTGAATCCGATACTAATTTCATATCTCCTTCCCCCCCCCCACCACTATGGCTTTCAAACTACAACATTTTTCCACAACAGAAAGACAGAAGTGCTGCTTTTGGGGAGTCTTTTTTTTTCTCACCATTGATTAATAGGGTGACCTAGAATGAACTAGCTCAATTTTGATGTCTACTTTGTAGACACATGGAGAAGAAATGTTTCTCATTAAATTTTTGCTATTTCTTTCTGAAAGTGTTCCAGTTTCTCTGATTACAGAAAAGTCACCAGAAATATTTTCTCTGATACTTGCATCTCTCTTTCTAACCCATGCAATTGTCCTTCAAGAATCAAATGATATAAATTACAAAAATATAATGAAATAGCTTAAAATAATAAAAAATAAAGAAGCATCTCTCACTCAAAGATCACAATGTTCCTAACACTGTTATCAAGCATTAGCCCAACTTTCTTTTCCACAAGCATACAATTGTTTCAGAAGGCCTGGCATATTAGGCTCCCAAAAGATGTGTTTATTTTCGTCTTCTGAGAAAATTGTAAAAGATTCTTTTTATTATGCTGTAACTATCCTAATTTTCCAAAACAATATGCCAAATGTAATTGAATAGGTAATTCATTAAAAATTACTATATATTAACTCAAAAAAAAATCAATAGCAAAGAATACTATAATTTCCAAATTATAGTATGTAGAGAAGAAGGGGCCAAGCTCTTCTCAGTGGTGGCCAGTGATGATAAGGGGTACTGGATACATGTTGAAACATAGGAAGTTCCATCTTCATTCGAGGTAGAACTTCTTCACTGTTACCACTTCTGTGATTCTGTGTGATTCTGTGAGAAGATGAGGACCTCTAAGAAACTATCCTGACTCAGATATTTTTACTGAAGATATCTACACTTAATCAGAAGATCCCCACAGAGGCAAGGAGTGAAACATCCATACTTTTTAAGACAAAATTAACTTGTTTATATAATGAAGGTATTTATTATCTGATATATACTTCAGCTCTATTGGAGAAATGCTTCTGCAATCTTTGGCATTTATAACATATAGCTGTTATAGAAATTTATGTTTTCCAAACACTAGATTATCTGCTTTCTCCATGATCCTCACCTGACCACCATGAAGAATACTCAGGTATTTTCTCCAATATGCCTTTTTATTTTTTTATTTTTTTTGGTAGCAATAGATGATCACATTCCTTTGAAGTTCATTGTCTCAGCTAAGGATAAAACTAATTAAGAGATATTTTGTCTTCTTGGAGTCAGCCAACTTTCTTCATCCTTAATGCTTAACATGACCACTGACCCAAGACAAAAATCCCTTTTGAGAAGTATCCTGTTAGTGAAGGATTTGCAACTCCTGATATCCATGTTATAACATATTTGGAATTTTCAGTGTAAAGTATAAAGAAATAACAGGCTTTGCTTTTAATATAAAATATATATATATATAAATAATATGAGCCTACTAGAAAACAAAGTGTAATCAAAGAATTTAAGAAATGTTACCAAGAAACCAAGAAATATTATTTGCTATTCATTATCATATTTTTGGAAATGTAAAATGATTCCCTAAAAACAATAGAATATTAAAACTCAGTCACATTGAGATCTAAACATTAGAATTTTCCATTTTGTTTTCTAAAATGGTTGGTGTATTTGCACTATAATAAATCGGATAAGATGATGATGTTCTTTTGCCTCATGTCTCATTAAACAACTAAGGTGAGTATTAATCTGCACTACATAATGGTCTACTTGGCCTTTCCCTGATTACTTAAATTAAAGTTTATTAGGGAAACTATAAAATTAAAGATTAAGCTATGTCTGTGAAGCAGTGTTGCAATGGATAACACTACAGGAAGTGGATCTTGTGATTTTTATGTGTAATTTTTGCTAGTATTGTAAAAAGTAAGTAAAAAATTGATAAAACAGTTATGTTTAAAATAAGATATAAATGAATGTGTAGAAATGCACAATGCTTTAAAGCTTCCAGCAGTGTTGCAAAGATACTCTTATGCAAACAGTGCCATCTACTGCTTATTTTGAGACTAACTGGCACAAACATTCACAAAAATGTAGCGCATTTTCATTTTGTGGCATAGCAGTTGTCTGAGTGTCTTAAGAAGGCTGACATTACACATACTGATTGAATCCAGTATTGTTATATTTCTATCCTTTCAAGTACTGTTGCAGTTTAAACTTGATTTGCCCATGAAAGAATAGAGATATTTATTTGTGTCAGAAAAGTTAGCTAGCATTTCAATGTTAAAAGAATAAAACTTAAAATGATTGAAAATATTAAAACTGTTTTTGATCTCATAATAAAGTAATAAAATGCAGTGGAAGAATGGAGGAGATACACACAAAACAAGAAAACAGAGAAATCTGCTGAATTACAGCCTTTCACTCTATTATTAGTTAAATGTAAAAACTGGACCACAATACTGGAAAATTATTATTTGTTGCATACTTCTCTCTATCTCTAGCCTCTCCTTCTGTTCTCTGTTAACCCTAATATACACATAGTTCCCTTAACCCTAACAGACAAATAAACACCAACATTTTCATAATACTGATATTCATGGAATTTAATACAGAACAACAACCTTTCTATACAACCAGAAATCTACAGTAGGAATATGTCTCTGTTGCACTAGATATGATTGCCAAGAATAAAACCAAGGATGATCACTGTAATAAAGCTACAGGGCATATTTTATGACATTATAAATACAAACTTCAGCCTCTAAACAAGCTGGTTGTCTTTAGCCTACTGAATATGAAAGTATATTTTCAGACCCTATAAAATATCTCTGAGCTTCTAAATATTATAATTCTATACTGTAACTTGTGTAGTTTGGGTAATTTGGTGACTGTCAATTCTATCTATGATGCAATATCAAAAGGAACATTTAATGACTTGAAAATACAGATTATTATTCCATCATGCAATTTGATAACTAAATTGATATGATTGGGATCAGCAGGGCCTGTGGCCAGGTGGAGACGGTCCTTGGCTTTGGCACAGCTTCTAAGGGAAGATGGAGAACCAATGTGCTCTCAGAAATATCTTCCCTCAAGAGCCAACCCACTTCCAGAAATGTCTCCTATCCAGGATCTGGTCTGAGGATCTGATCTGAGGCTGCAGACCTGCACCAACAGGTGCAGACCTGGCCACCAAATCCTTGCAGGGAGGCAAGTCTCTAGGAGGATGCCAGGCAATGACGACAAGAACTAGGGTTTAGAATATGTTCCTTGGGATCTGATCCAAAATTTATTCTCATTTTGGTCATAGGTGACTTCTCTCTATGTATGATTTTGCAGCAAAGTTGTACACTAATTTCATAATGATTTCCTCCAAAGGATGTTCTTCTTTGTTGTTTTTGCTGAGAAGAAGCAATACAAAAAGCCTTTTTACATCAATGAGATCAATTAGATCAATTCATGGGTCAAAAGAATAAAGTGTTGTGATGCAGTTTGAAAACCTAGGGTCTAGGCAATTACTGGATTTGATCATTTTCAATTACTAAAAAAAAGTTTGAATTTAGAAAAGACTAATAAAGGTTACATAAAGCTTTTTAAGAAGTAGCAAGCCACTGATTGCAAGTCAGCTTAGTGATCAATAATTCGATAATTCAAATACCTATTCAAATCTGATTTTGTACACAAATCCTGTACTCAAAACCCTATAATTTCACACATCTTTTTATAATTTACACTGTTTACTTGATATTTTCTGTGGCTTCTCCTACTTTATTTCTCATTTTATAGTGTGTGCATGCTTTATTTCTTCCACCTCCTGTATCAGAGCTTTGCTCCCTTTCCACCTTTACTCTCACAGTTTTACATTTACCAACATAATAGAAGTTCTTTTTTTCCTTCTCTGCATCCTTTACATGACAAAACACAATTTTATGAAGTTATATACCCTGTAACCTTAACAAAACATTTAAAATAAATATTAAATTGGAATTTTCCTTTAGAATGGCAAAATAAAGCCAATAAATCAATCTTTCACAGAATATGCTGGGGAGGTTTTTTTTTATTTTTCTTTGAAAAATACCATAATGTAATGCAGCCTTGAATATCTTGATTAATGCTGCCACCTAATGTTCACTGGAGAAATTCAAAAATTTTTCACTGAAATACATCCAGTCTTCCACTACGCTAACAGAGAAAGGTCTATTTAGACTGTTCTTAAACTCAATTATTTCTGTGCACATATCCAGTGAAATGTGTAAAAAATTATCTCCAAAACTCTCATTTAACATTATTGTCAAGTTTGATGTCATTACATTAATTTTTGTATTAAATAAAATTAATATTTTTTCTCCCATAAAATTATAGGTAAAAATCAAAATAATAGAAAATAACACATAGCTATGCAACAGAAATATGAATGTTTATCTTTCGTCTATATTTTGTATATAATTAGTTTTCTTGAATATCTGTCTTTTCCAGCAATTTATGCAAGAAAGGATTTTTTGTTTTCTTATAGGCTGTTCAAAGAAATAAAATTACAGACAAATAATTGATTTCAGGGAGCTGGCATCAGACTCATCTCAAAAACTATTCAATTAATTTCATTTTATTCAATTATTCATTTAATGTCATTTTATTTTAGAATAAGTCTAAGTGTTCCAACCTTTTCATGATAAGAAATCTGACTTAAAAATTATGAATTGCATTTGAGAGAATAAATCTCTCAGCATTACTTTATTTGTGTCTACAGTCAAGTTAGAGAACTGAATGTTATAGATCACTGATCTAATACAATATTGTAATTCTGAATTGTCCTTGCCCAAATATCTCTCAGCCCAAATATCTTTCAGTAATGTCTCTTTTTCTCCACTGATTTTATAGATACCCTGGTATAGATAATGCATAGATACTTTAAATAAAAAGAAGCTTAAAACTTGAGACACTTTATTCTAGCAAACGCAATAACAGCTACATTGGTTTAATCACTAATAATTCAGACGTTCTGGCATAGATTAAGAGCATTTCCCTACCCACCAGTGGTATACTGCTTGCATATGCTTTTTGTCAGCGCATAGGCTGACAGGCCAAAAGTCTGGTGGAATGAAAGAGATTTTGAGGATCTTCTTGTTCATAAACTGACTGAGAGATCATTAAAAATTATACCACTCAATGAATATGAAAAGCCTGAGCAGAATGCATTCATTATCCTCCTAAATAGCTTATAATTTGTTTATGCCAAAACTTTATCTTCACTATGAACATTATTGGTCTTCCCTCTATATTTCAGTGGTGGCTTTCCTAGAAATCCAATGTTTACTCCAATCACTGTATTAGTATAAAACATAAATGTTGCCAGTGCAGCTACTTGTCATCAAAAAGTCATCTGTCTTATACGTAACTCATATACATTTGGAATGGAAAGGGGATCTATTTTCTAAAAGTCTGGTTTTCACATACTGCTGTAATGTCAAAGCAACAGTTTTATAAAGTTATTCTGTGGGTTAATTTAGCTGCACACATAACAATTTTATGTACTTTCAGAGCTTTTCATAATACTGTGAGCCATTTTCAGTGTGCTAAAAAGCTCCATAAAACATAGATGTTAAAATAGTTCATTGCATTTAATAAGAAAGTTTTAATTGAGACAGATTTCATTCCTTCCTTCCAGACAAGTATCAAAGTACAAGTAGCATAAGGAGAAGTTCACAGACAAGATTTGATCTGAAAAAAAATCCTATACTTGATTACTATATTTTAATAAAGCTAAAAAGAATCATCTGCCAAATGACAAAATCATGACAGGCTCAGACAGAGGACTGGAGGAAAGGCATGAAATAGACTAGATCTATCTTAATTTTGGGTAAAATATTTGATATGGTGCCACCGTGATAACTCATTCATTTGACTGAAGAAACTGAGATTAGTAAGTGAATTACTAAATTATTTGAGTTTAGTAAATAAGTTTCTAAATTAACTAAGAGACTGGCAAAAGGGGAGGTAGCAACAGGTGATGCAGAAAGGAAAGCTTCCTCAGTCAGGCTGACAATAGACAACAAAGAGATTCCTCTGGATCAGTTCTCATTGATCTCTCCCAAATACCTCATTTATTTTAGTTTTAAGAAGAGCCTCACACAAAAAGTAAGATTCTACTGATGGAATCTGATCTTGCTCTATTGGCAACAATATTACTGAAACAGACTATTGAAGATGGAATCAGAAAAATGGGAAGGAATATAGAAGTTTAAAATGTTAATGGATAACAATGGATTTAGAGACCACTAAAGGAATTTATATTGTGAACTGAAAATTTAGCAGCTGAAAATGACAGAGGAGGAAAAATAAATTAGGTGATTAGGTGTCCCTGGATGCTATGAGTTGCCAGTGTCATACAGCCAAGGCAAACAAAATACTTTTCAGCTAGGAAAAGTAGTCCATCTGAGAATTAATTTGGAGTTCTGTATGTAACTCTCATCATACTGTTAAAGACAGAGGAACAAAACTTCAGACAGACACAGAGGAGAATTTCTGTGCTTAGGAAGACAAAAAAGACCAAAGAACAGAGCTTCACTAGTTTAGTGAAGCACAAGTTTAGGAAGAGTGTAAGTGTGTCCTTTTACTTCCCATGGCAGAAAACAGTGAACAATGGGAACAGACCTGTGTGAAGTGCATTCCTTGTGATTATAAAGAGATTTATATTACCTATTCTACCTGGAGAGTGAGTTCAAGAGGAAAAGAGGAAGTAAAACTCTAGTTATTTGGGGCTGATAAGAGGATACCTTAGCAATCGTTCCACCTGGCATCACTTTAAAATTAATTGTAGCTTTTCTATAAAGTCACTTTTTGTGCTGTAGTATCAGGCTCTTTGGGCTTTTAACTCTTCAGTTGTGCCCATCATGCACTGAACTACAACATAAATATGCTATTATATGAACCTGTGTCACAAGTCTAGATTGTCTGAGCTAGACACCTACAGCACCCTTTACACTCAACAGAAAGCAATAGGGCTTATAGGCACAATTTTTCTGCCTTTTCTTAAATATTTGCTTCAGTAACAGACAAATGAATGGCATCCCAGAAATGCATATTGGAAGCATAGCCAAGAAATGGACTTCTAAAATACTGAACATTTACTGAAATGAGATGAATCTCACTCCATATTTCTCTAAAATAGAGGACTAAGGAGGAAATTAAAGGTAATTTGTAGCAGAGATGCAGAATGAACTCTGAACAACTGTGATTTGAGCCATTTTTTTATTATAATACATATATGCATATACATAATATGTATACATAATAGATGCACATACATATATACATATCTATATACATATTATATGTATTATATACAATGCATATATATTGCATAGGTAGGTTCTCTAGACCTTGACTCTTTACCTTCTATTATGTCATGTTTTTATGGACCATATTGTACTATAATACTAAACTGGGTGGGTTTTTATTACTTTTGTTTTTAGCAGGAATATTATTTTAAATATGTTGGGAAGAATAAAGTGCTTACTGGCTAAAGGGATGAAATCTTTTATTAAATATTATATAATTCAAGTTTTCTATCATCCAGAAAATAAAAACTGAGAAACTTACATGTAATGTCCTAAACTGGCTGTTCTCAAGCTACAGACATATCTGAATCTTTATTATTATTATTATTATTATGCTAATTCATAAAATTGTAATTCATGTGAAAGTGAACGTATTATCTAACTTTTGCCATTACTGTTGCTCTTGTACTGCTCTCTCAAGTTATAGTAAGGCAATTCTAAAAAATAGTGAAAAGAGAAAGAAATAAATCATGGATCAAATCATGCATACTCAATACATCTCACAAGTTGCACTCATACTTCTCACGAGAGCAAAACTGAAGCCTAAGCTAAATTCTCTTTTATCTTTTTTTCTTGCCCAAGTTGGCCTGTCTGGAAACTACATACCTGGAACAAATACAAATCACTTAAGTGGCTGATCAGAGAGTCTAAGCTACAACTTAACATGATTATATGCAACTTTGTGAACCTTTTTAGTACTTGATTTGAAAAAGAGGAAGGACTTGATTTCCTCCCTTTTCTTAGCTTCCTTTCAGTTCTTATTTACAACTCACAACAGTTGGAAATTAGGTTTAATTTATTCAACTACAACCAATTCAAGCATTAAATTATTGCAGTAATCTTTCACACCTGGATATGTGATTTTAAGGTCCTCTGAGATAAAACACGAAAATGAGTTGGTAGAGGGATCTGATGTCTATTTCTAGTCACAGTTCAAAAGAAATAATACTAATAACAATAATCTAGTTTTTAAGTACAATATGGAATTTTATTTTCTGATAGTAGGCAGAAAATAGCAGAATTCAGTTCTCTCAGGACTGTCTCTACACAGTGTCTGCAGAAATGGCCATATACATAAGGGCTCCACAGTTTATCTCACATGCAGTAGTTGCTTCCTCTTAGATTGTCAAAAGAAGATGAAGTATGCTATAAAATTTATTTTATGCATTGTCAAAAGAATAACAAATGTTGCATTAAAAAGTATTAAGATACAAATTGAGATCCAAAATACATATATGTTTAAATTCTGCTATTACTCTTAGTATGTACACAGAATTCTAATAGAAAATGTTCAGTCCACAGAATCTGTAACCAGCTCCTCTGCTACTCTGAATAATGTAACATCCTTGCCTGCTTTAAAAAAAAAAAGAAAAGAAAAAAAAAAAAAAAAGGAGAGGGAGAGGGAGGAGAAGGAGAAGGAGAGGAGAGGAGAGGAGAGGAGAGGAGAGGAGAGGAGAAGAAAGAACAATTTATAAAGAGAATAATATGTTCCTTTTAATTCTCCCAGGATTTTAAACTAACTACATACACTATGCTATTTGTACAGAGTCAAAGCACTAAACACTTTAGCTCCAAAGGTAAATGTTTCTGAAAGTTGTGAGAGCACTGTGGTATGATGGAAATTTTTCCCTGACCTTCACAACACTGGAGACAAGTAACAGCTGCTGCAATTAAGGAGTCTGGTGGAAGCAAAGTGACAAAAATCGAACTGTGTTTCCTTTTTGATCTCTGCAAGTTCTAATGCAGAAATAATAAGCATATGGACTAAATTCAATCATGGTGATGACTGAATTCTAAGAAGAAACTCCTATCTTGCATATCTGAAAGAAGATAATTAATGCTTTGGGACACATTTCCATCTTCAGCTCTGAAATTCAGACAATCATTTGGCCTATTACTGTGTGTGTGATGTATAATGCTAACTTCCATGAAAATGGATTCATACACTGACAAATCTCTGTGCATCAAAATCCCATTTCTGTTAGTTGTTTTAGTTGCATCCTATACAATATGGAGGGCAACCTTTTGTTTTTTATAGGAATATATGTAAATGGCATTTTGTTAAAAATATATTATTAGCTAGAAAAAACTTGAGAAATTAGGAAAAAAATGTAAAAAAAAGATTTTAAACAGTTATTTCAACATCTATGTGGTAATTATCAGCATCCTCTACCTGATCTCTCTGGTCTCCTAATTTTGCTTTCCATAGTTTGGATAATTCAGTTTATTTAATTGAAAAAGTATTTAAAATTGAACCATGGCTACACTTTTCAATTCCATGTAAACTGAATTCTAAAAGAACTCCATCTCATGATTTTTTATTTAACAACTTCTTTAGTGTTTTTCCTACTGCACTTTGTGATTATTCTTTTCTAGTGAATAAATTTGGCAAGTAGCACCTTCAAAATCAGATCTATCCAGAAGCTTTAAATGTATTTTTTCTCCAGATTATAACTAGAAAGTTAATATATCCTTTAACCATGCAATTATCAGCACTGCTCTGTGATATCTGAAAGCTAATATTTCTATTGCTATTTGAATATAATCCTGGACACCAACAGCTGAAACTCTATGCAAGCACCCTGAATTCCACTTATTATTCCAGTTATTATTTCCAATTTCAGATGTGCACCTCCTAATGAAGTTGAGCACACCTCAGTAGTTCAAGATAATCAGATCTCTTACTAGTATTCTGTTCATATGTCTTTTAAATATCTGAATATCTAATAAAATCTAAATATCAAAGAAATCTGTCTCGATTTGACAAATAGGCTTATCATCAGTGATCTTTCAAGATCAGTGCCTAGATTTAAAGACAGGAGAAGGAAGATGTCTAACCTGTCTTGAAATAGGAAAACTTAAGTATTTATTACTTAATTAATTAGTAGGTAAGAGGGTATTTGATGGATATGTATAAATACCTGAAGGGTGAATGTAGAAAGGAGGGGGCCAAACTCTTCTCTGTGGTTGCCAATGGACAAGACAAGGGGCAATGGGTATAAGTTGAAACACAGGCAGTTCTGTCTGCATGTGAGGAAGAACTTTCCTGTAAAGGTGACAGAGCCCTGGAGGGAGCCTATGGAGTCTTCTCTGGAAGACTTCAATATGTGACTAGATGTGACCTGTGCCACGTGCTCTAGGTGTCCCTACTTGAGCAGGGGGCTTGGACTAGATGATCTCTAGAGGTCCCTTCCAACCTCAACCAATCTGAGATTCTGGTATTCTGGGATTTCGCCTTGGATATACTGGATCATCTTATTGGTGTATTTATTTGGTATATTTTCTCTGTCTCACTACGTGGCAAGCTAATGTGGCTCTGCAGTGAAGGACTCCTCATTTTCAGAGCCAAAAAAATTCATTATTACATAAAATATTATTCAAATAGCCCAACGTAAATGATTTTTAAGACATCCACTTAAGCTGAACCAATTCATGAATACTCTGCCTCAGGTTACTCTGAATTATTCAACAGAGTAACTTCCCAAGACAGCTCCTTACATCTGGTGGCTTTTTGACACCACTCTATCTCACCAAGTCTATGTAAAAAGACACATGCACTACTATGTCTTACACAAAATATTCAGTCTAACCCAGTCTTAAGAAGACCAGAAGACTGAAGATATTTTTAGCATTACATTAACAGTTTTCGAACACACATATGAACAGACTGGCTTTAAGCAGCACTGAAGAAATAAAAGTAACTGTGGCTACTTAGCTGGTAAAGCCAAACAGACCAAAATAACAAAACTTGTATTTATTCATTTATTTTGTCCTAATATTATACTCCTTTCTAAAATAATCCTTTCTAAAAAGTATTTTATAAGTTGTGAATGTGTCCAAACTCCCATTATTGCTAATGGAAGCTACCTACACACTTCATTGTTTTTTTTCTTTTTGTTGCTGTTGTTTGTTTGTTTTTGTTTTTAATTTCCTGAGAAGTATATTATCTAAAGCACTTACCATTGTGGTAGCCAAAAGCAAACATGATTTAGACAGAGAAGCACTAATAATGTGTAAAATGGATCTTAGCTTGTCTGTTCTATGTGATTTCAAGTTTCCATCTTCTCTCATTTTTTTCTCAGGATACAGAACATTTTAATTTATACCAAATATATAAATGAATAATCACATCAGATACAACACAGCAAAATTACCATGAGAAATATCTTATGGCTCAGTAGAGGAGAGAGACAAGGATTTATGGCATTGCTCCAATGCTTCAGATTGCCCATTTTAAAAATTATGTAGCTCCACTGATAGCAGAAATTACTGTTGATCTGTAAGATTATCAGTGAGATGAGAGCCTGACCCAAAATATTTTAGCAGAAAAGAACTGTCTCACTAGTCTCAGCCAGTGTGGTCCAACTGGCTCCATCCATATAGGAATATACAGCATTTCCCCCTAGCAATACTGAGAGTTACCATCTAATATTTCTCAACACTTTCTTCAGCCAAGCTGCATAACTATAACTGGTTGAAAATCTTGTATCATTAAAGGATTGTGTTTCATATTGTTATTAAATTGCAAGAGGAACTAGCTTATATGGTATGTACATACATGTAGACATTCCAG
>JAUBOD010000343.1:143676-155284 GCA_032353885.1 Nothura maculosa | reverse complement strand
TTATGAAAATCTTTGTAAGAGCCACACACAAGCTCAACTGTAATGCTTATTTCCCCAAAGGACTATATATATCTCTTTAAAGAAGCATGTTGTGGGATCTCTATCAGAGTGGGAAGGAAAAAGACACAGATGCAAAACATCTTTTATTAAAAGGAACTGTATATTCTTACATAACAAGCAAGAACAAACATGTAATGATTGAAAGTGCAATGATTAAACAAGTATGGTTCAATATAAATTATTTTCAAGTCACTTTAATGAAAAGTACTCTTTTGCATCTTGTGTGAGTGGATAATCTCAAGATGTGCAAAACTATTTACAAAGATAACATCTCAGCAAAGCTGCTGTTGCAGTTGGAAATGAACCAATTTTAATTGTCTTACCAGGCTGTTTATAACAACAACAACAAAAGATGTATGCAAGGACACACACATAGTCTGGACCATCCTATTTTAGATGTCTCTTTAGTACAACTCTGTTTATTTGCAAAGGAAGATGAGAGTGTCTCAAGTTTCTCTTTTTTTTTTAATAAACAATAGGAGGCCATCTTTTTATTCAGAAATTCAAGTCTGTTTTTCCAGTCAGTTCTGTGCCTAAAGAAGCTCTCTATCTCTCTCCTGGCTTCCTCCCAGAGCAATGCTCACACTGTTTCCCTCACTGTGAGCTGTTTTCAGACTTATGTAAATATTCCCTTGCTTCATATTTTGCTTACACATATATATGTATGTAGGAGAATATGAATTGCTTTTTCCTTTTCAAATTCAAATATTGCAGTTATCATATTCATATTTGCAAATGGTCACTAGGAAACCTCTTCAGCTACTTAGGTCAGCTTCTGTTCATGATTCCCTATGATGATCTTTGTATGAACACAAATGTCTTTCAGGGATGAGTAAAGAAAGGACACTTAATTGCACCCTCATGTTTTAATAAAACCAAGATTAGAAGTTTATTCCATGCATGAGACTGACAGTAGAATCTTCTTAACACCATGAGTTCCATTTTTTCTGCTTGCAAGACTCTCTCTTTCTGCAACATCTGTTTGAAGACATATAATCTTTTATTTATTTTGCAAGGTATATCAAATGCTTCTGTGAGAAAACTGTGAAATGAAACCAATATACAACAATATATTTGATGTAATATTTATCATATTAATACAGTAAAATGAAAGCAGACCTCGAAAAGACAAAGAGGTATATTCTTGAAAAAAAACTCTTAAGTTTTCTTTGTCTTCTTCAATGTTCTCATAAGTTGAAAAGAAGAGTCATAAGGAGTTTGTTACATTGCCTGAGTCTCACTTAGTCTAAATTTTTTATTATGAATTAGTTCTTTATTAGGTTTTATAATTTAGTAGACATTAGTTTTTATTATTTATTAATAATATTTACTATTAGTTTTTAGTTATAATTATGAATATCAGTTATTACATATTTATATATGTATGTATGCTAGGACATGGTTATGGAAATGTGTCCTATCACTATTTTCTCTAGGTTGTTTTCAAGCGTGGCTGCCATGGTGTCATCTTCATCCCAGCTCTTCAGTCCCTGCACCTCCTCAGAAGGTGGTTTCCAGATCTCAGCATGTTTGCTGATTTTGCGGTGTTTCTCTCAACCCAGCTCTATTAGAGTGTTGTCTGTGTGATGCTGTGTACACATTTATGCCTCCTGAGGAAGAAAGTGTCTCTGCAACGAATAATCTTCTGGGTTGTCATTAAGGTGAACTGAGATATAGACCCATCAGGGTAAAGATAATTTAATGCTATCAATAGGAATAGGAAAATGGGGAAGAGAGGAGTAAAATAAAAGAGAATACAGTTAATGAGGCAGAAAATACTTGCAAATATGCAATTACTTGCACAGTTGACTTTAACATTGGCTCTTTCACTTTTTAGGGCTATTTGAATTTTTTACTTTTCTAAGACTTCATCAGTCTTGGTTACAGCTTCTTTATTAGTGTTCTAGTTCAAGCCTTCTGTTTCAGTTTTGGTTTGGTTCATGATCAGAGGGTTTGACAACAGCTGAACTTTCAGAAGATCTTCAAGATTCTCTAGCTCAAATGGTATAAACAGTCTTGAACATCAAATTCCAGATGATCTCCCTCCATACATCAAACTTTTCTTACTGCAAATGATGTGGGACTCATAACAAGAGATACAGGCACCTTTCAATATATTCACCTTCTCATCACACATTTTTCTTCTAATGATTCATTAATGAATGCTCATTATCCTCTCCAGGACATCCATGAGCACAGCTTCAGATCTACTATCCTACAGCTAAGAACTGTTAAAAAAGTTTTAGAGAACATAGATGGGGATTGTGCTATGTCTAAAAGAAGAAATCTGTCAGGGAAATAAAAAATTAAATAATTAGCATATAATCACGATTATATTATCTATAGCATCACTCTGCTGGTGAAATCTAACCAAAGACAAGCAAAAATTTAATCTTTCAAAGAAGTGTTATCCAGTTTTAACATCTGAAAATAATTTATCCTCCAGTTCTTTGAAAATAGTTGTTGATTGCCCTTTTACAATCTTTTTTTTTTTTTTTTTGCTTTAAACACCATTTCAGAAAAAAGAAGAAAAGTATTTAACAGATATCTGGACACAACATCCAGATTTACTCTTCTACTTTTGGGGAGCAATCCATCTTGGTCCCAATCCACTTAGAGTCCAGTGCACCTAGGCTACAAATATACAGAAATATATTTCAACATGTGCTTGTCTCCTGTTAACTCAAAAACAACTATGGGGCTGAGGCCTGATAGAGCAGCTCTTCAGTTTGCCTGAAAGGAGGGAATATGAGGGCAGGGTATGTGCAAAATGAGCCCCACAGAGTTCCCTGTGCACATCCTGATCAAGAAGGTCAAAAGTGCTCTTAGATGCCTCAATTTGGATTTCACTCTGCTATGGCCATTTTTTTAGTGTAAGAGTTTTTCAATGAATTATTCAGTAGTGAAATAGGTTATCATGAATATTGGAATGGAACCCTTCACATTAAACCGTTAGTCTGTTTCTCAAATACACTTTTCTTAAATGAGTTCGCCCGAAATGTGTGCTTTTGTTGACTCTTCCTATCTAAAAATTGCCCTTACTGTACTACTTTCAGTTTATTTCTATTTCTTATTCTTTTTATTTAAAATATATTTTTCCATTTTCTAAAAGCTAGCACTGCCATTGGAGAATAAGGAACTTCATGGGAAGTTGTTCAGAAAATAGGAAAAAGCCAATAAGATAAAAAAACACAAATAGTTTACAATACAAAAAATACAAATAGTTAAAATACAAATTTAGCAAAATGTCTATTAGTCAATATTAATTCTATGAGAATAGTACTAAGTTACTGTGACTGAGCAGTACTAAGTACTGCTATCATAGCAGTCTAGGTAATATTAGTATGTGAACATTTGATCCAATTTTCAGTGAAAAACATATAAATCCTTATTTTTACTGGGAATTAGAATTGGCCTACATATATATTTTTGATAAAGAATATTCTGATCTTGCCTTCTCAATTATTTTGTGCATCCTGGGATACATCATAGGTATATACACAAAGAAAAACTTTCTTCTTTCAGCCTGTGAAACAGAATAAAGAATACTTCTATATCCTATGCTACTAGCAATTTAAAGCTACCTCTATGGTTGTAATTTGATTTGGTATCCATGAACTTTGGAAAAGTCTTCCCAAACATTAGTTTCCTAATGTTTTTTAGAACATGAATTGTACTTATTTTTACAACTTTCAGCTTCATTCTGTTTATGAACCAACAGCAGAAATTTATGATTTTTTTAATAGGTTGTTGAAAATCAACCATTAATTTGGTTTGCTTAGCTTTTACTTATTTAGGAGAATGCAGAGCAGTCCATTAGCCCATTATACCAATTTAGGGTGGGATACAGAGAGAAAAACGAGGAATACAAAGGTTATGGAGACCGAGAGACAAGTACAGTGAGCTCTTATGGGGAAGTAAACTGATAGAAAATAATACAAAAATGGAAATGAACAGATTTGTTTCATTGCATTCAATAAACAAAACAGCTAAACGTTCCCACAGTGCCACTAACTCATCAAATGCACAGATTAGTCTCCAATGTACACAGTAGTCCAGTCAACAATTGCAAACACTTCAGATTTACAATACTTCTATACTACTAATGCTATGGAAACCTTAATTTGCATTCTCTACTTACTTTTATTTTAGATTTACAATGTAAATAGCCTACAATATCATTTTCTACTTCACCTTTCTCCCTCACAATATAACTTAAATGGAAAAAGAAAAAAAAATCTAAAAGATGAAATCTTGGTTCAGTACAGAAAACTGTGCAAGTACTGAGTTCCCAAATGCTTTTCTTCTGTACCACCCCACAAAATATCACCTTTCTCTTATTTTTGGATCCAATTTTCCCTTTTAAAATTCATATATTTCTCCTACTTATAGTTTAAAACCAAAATTTAGAAAAAGGACAGAAATGGGAGGTATTTTTCTAAACATAAAAGAATCACAGGCCTAGGCACATACAACAAGTGGTCTACTAACATAAGCCAGAGAAAATCCAACTAGGCAACTCTACCTGAAAGGTAAAAAGATGGACATAATGGGATTCCAGATCTGGTGAAGAATGCAAATTTTTATGAGTAGTTACTGCAGATCTTCCCTATAATTTTGCTTGGGAAGATTTTGTGGACTTTTTATATTTGAATATGATTCTAGATATGCTGCAGTGTCTGCAGCAGGATATGCAGATCCAATTATTCATAATAGTTAAGTATCTATACTAAACAGATACTCTTAAGAACTGTGCAGATGAGCAGGTTACATATATGCAGCCTGCCTGAGGTTTCAGGAAAGGTGCTGAAACGCATTATTTTCATGTAGTGCACAGGTTGTCCACATATGCATCAGGAGTTCAGCACTTCCAAGAGGGACTGGCTTTACCAGTTGTGAAGAGATGGACCCATGCAGTACACATATGATACCAGGCTTTGAACTACCACTGTCTATAGTTTTCAATTTTTTTGCACGTAAACTGTATAAAGTATGCACACTGTTATCCTATTTGAAATCTCACAGGAAGTGTTCTAGCCTTACTTTGCAGCAATCTGTCCTAAACATGTAAACTAAATTCTTTTAAATTATCAGCAGATTTATCAGCATCTCTCTGCATTCTCTAAATCTCATTATCTGGGGCATATCTCAAATGCATGCTAAAATTAAGCCCATATTATAGGTTGATAAAGCCTGATTGCTCAATTCACTACAACACAGAATCTTACTAATAGAAGAGGTGCTGAGCCCAAAGCAAAACAAATTTCAGATATCTATGATCACACATTCATGAATCTATGAATCAGATATCTGTGATTTCAGATATCTATGATTATGGATATAAATTGATACATAGGAAGCTCTATCTGCATGTGAGGAAAAACTTCTTGACTGTGAGGGTGCCAGAGCCCTGAAACAGGCTGCCCAGGGAGGTTGTGGAGTACCCTTCTCTGGAGGTCTTCCCAATCTGCCTGGATGCCACCCTGTGCCCCATGCTCGGGGTGTCGCTGCTGGAGCAGGGGTTTGGACTAGATGATCTCTAGGGATACCTTCCAACCTCAACCATTCTGTGATTCTGTGATTACAGTTTCCCAGCACTTTTGACTTTAATATATGAAGAAGTAAATCTACCACCATTATAGAATGATTAAAATAAATTATAGAATTAAATCCAAAAGTCATTTATGAATACACTTGTAGGAAGAGGTTTCTTTGTTCAGTTAAATCAGAGAGGCGGTAGTTATGAAACTCATTTTATTGCAACTTTTCTTTTTGCAGCCAAACACAATAAATATTCAATTTGTGAAAGAGAAATTTAAAAAAATCTAGATTTTGGGGGGATTTTTACTTTCTTTATTCTCATTACAACTCATAGCTCAGTAGAATTCAGCTCCACAAAACTTCCTGTGGAAGTTATTTCTTCTAATCTTTTCACAAGTTTCCTTAACATGGAATATCATAAACAGGAAATGCCTTGCCACTCTTAGCTAGATATGTTATCTTATCTGAAGACAGTGATGTTAGAAGATAATACATCAGAGCAGATGGCAGTTAGCTTTCAGTGCAAACCACAGGTCAATGTGGTATGCTGTTAGTAGCCATAATAAATCATTAAGAGGAACTACCTACCACACTTCCAGGATGTGGGTAGCCCTATATGGAATTTTTATATCACAGGCCATAGGCAACTAATTCTTAATTATGTGCAAAACAACAAAATCTTAAGCAACTTTTTATCACTGTTTGATTTAAATACAAATTATTGAAGGAAGAGAGAATAAATGTCAGGGGGTTGGAGTTCTGTTACTGTTGTTATTTCCCCATTTTAAACTAACAAAAATGAGTTCTTGCTGTATGTGTGGGATATACTTTCCATCTCTCTTTCTGCATGAAAAATATTATAAGCAAAATGATAAGTAAATAGTAATATTGTGTATAAGTTCTTAAAAACTGTAATTGTATTTCCTCTGGAATTTAAAGGTCCTTCTAATACCAGAAAAAAATCCTACATCTGATCTTATAGGACAAAGCAAAACATTCTGACATGATATATTTACATATATAAGTGTTGACTCTAGCATTTGAACCCAATGGCAAGATCCTGCCTAGGTGCTCTGGTCCATCTGGGTGAACTGCATTTGCTCACTGCAAAGCAGGCTGAATCTTTGTGCCTTAAAAGGGCCAACTACTACCATAAATTTTGCCCTGAGCTAAAAATTAACTGAATATATTGATAACAGACAGTAGACATGAGAAAATCTAGCAGTTTCTATTTAGCCTTAGTATTTGCCAGGGCTGCCACTGTCCCAGAGCGGGAAGGGGATGCTATTGACACTGTGGACACCATGATGGCAGCAGCCTGCCCTGGGTGGCTAGCTGGAACCCTGATGGCAGTGGCAAGAGATGGGAACAAGAGCTGCTGCTCCCCCTGCAGCAGCATGAGTGCCCTGGACAGAACTGGGAGTAGGCTCCCAGGGTCTGTGTGGGTTTCAAGGCACCAACTGTGCTAAGCATTCACAAATCAAATACTGTGGTCGATATCTGAGGTGACTTGACTTTTCTGAGGTATAAATGAGAAGGTTTGCATGCACTATAAACAGGCGCTATCAGTGTTACTGGCTTAAGCATAAAAAAAAAAGAAAGAAAAAAGTGAAAATGTCTAAAGAAAGTGGAAATCTTTATACATCTATCTTTTTTTCCAAGCATGAAATAAATACTGTGGTATAGTGAAGGTTGGAAGACAGCAAGAGAGCTGAGGAGCTCACTTAGTTCAATGCTTTGTTTCAGAGAAGGCTCCTTTGAGTCTTTAAAACTCTCAAGGGTGGAGATTTTGCAGGCTGTCCAGTCTAACCCAGTATTTAATCATTCTCAGAGTGAAATGGATTTTTCTTCTTTCCTTATGTCGACTGAGTGTATCTCCTATTTCAGTTTTTGACTGTTGTCTCTCCTTTTCTCTTCATGTCCTACTGTGAAGAACCTGGCTCCATCTTCTTCATGGACCCTCCATAGATACTGGAACTGCTATTACATCCCTTGCCACTATTTTATTTCTAGGCTGAATGAGTCATTGTTCCTCAGCTTTGTGCTCCTGTCCCAACTGTCTGGTGGCCCTCCATTGGACTCCACTTTGTCAATGACTTTCTTGAACTGTGAGGGGAATTGCAGGCAGCATTTCATATGGAGCCTGAAAAGGAGATGTTGAAGGGAAATATTCAGTCTCCTGACTGCCATCCTGTTAATACATTCCAGTAAGCTCTTCACTTTTATTGCTGCCTGGGCATGCATGCTGCTCGTTTGAGGCTTCTGTCCAACAAGATACCCAGAGCTGCCATAGGAACTCACTCCATGATTTTCATCTGACCAGCCTCTGGCTCCTCAGACTATCCTTCTTTATTTTTTTGAAAGGGCCTACAACAGTTGTCTTTTGCCAGTCATTGGGGAACTTCCCTTACTTATCTCGACATCTCTCAGTGATAACTAAGTGGCCTCACAATGACTTCAGTCAGCTCTCTCCAGATCTTTGGATGCATCTGGACCTAAGAAGAGGCTTGAAAGGGTCAAGATTCCTAAGGAGATAGCAGACTCAATCTTTTTTCACTACTGCTGATTCCTCTCCCACTTGACTCCTTTTAAATAGTCACAGTAGAAGGCCTTGTCAGTGAAGGCAATGGCAAGGAAGGATCTGAGCATCCCATCATTCTTTGTGTCCATGAGCACTAAATCACCTTGTTTATTTCTTTCCTCTCATGTAATTTTATTATGTTTTATGATTCTTTGTTCGTTCTTTTACTGCTGATATAGAGCTGCTTCTTGTCAATATATCTGCCCAGTCTCAACTTTGAGCTTTAGCTTTCCTAACATGGTTGAGCGATGTTCCTGTATCTTCTCTTGTAACTTGCCCATGTTTCCATCTCCCTATACATCCTTTTTGCACTGAAGCTCAGTGATAAGTTCCTTATTTAGTGATCAGCCAGCAGCAGTGGAAAAGGATTGAATTGGGGATCTCTTGAAGAATATTGACCTATCCGAGTCACTGTCTACTGATAAATCTACTTCTTGGTGTAGTAAGACGGACTCTTATCTGCTGTACTATCCTTAAATCCCTTCAGGGATTTTTCTTAAAGACCTGCCAGCAATTCTGAGCAGTCTTAGCCCTCAGAGCTTGTAACCCCACTACCTGTTGCCTGAAAAAGTAGAAGTCTGTGTGCATGAAGTCCAGGATCAATAGTCCACTACTGCTTTTCCCTGCTACCCTCAGATCTCCATTTATGGTCCTTAGGCACATGCACCAAAATGGGTCTGCTTTCAATCTGTTTACTCCTTCCCAAAGGCTCCCTCATTCCAATCTTTCTGCAATGTGTACTTACCACTCCTGACCTCCCTTCCCTCATTTAGTGGAAAATGTTGTCAATTTCCCCCAATACAGCTAGTTTAAAGCCTTCAAACCCAAAGTGGCTGGGCCTGTCAACAAATTTATCAAATGAGTCCTGTTTCTCACTAGCAACCCTTATGCCTTAAAGAGGGGCCCATGGTCATAAAAGCCATTTTTATGACCTATGGTCATAAAAGCCTGCAACTGTCTGCAACACAAGCCCTGCAGACAGTTGACTCACAGGAGACACACACTCTTACTTAGGTTCTTCTTTGCCTTAGGAAGGAAGGCAACATCACTGGAGCTCCCATGTCCATCCAGATGCTTTAGTCACTCCTGGCTTGCTCCAGGTCTCCTTGGCAGCATCAGTAGTGACCACATGGGAAAGCAACAAGGGATTTTTGAAGGCCTGGGCAGTTTTTTCACAACATCCCAGATGGTGTGAAGACACAAACCTTTGACCTCTCGAACGTCTGTCACCCACTGCTTCCTCTTGGAGTTCATACTCTCAGGTTACTTTGAAAATCCTGGCCAATGTGTTAAAATCCCTGTGCAGAACTTTTTAAAAAACCTTGAGTTATGGCTTATCATTACTGCTTTTGAAATAAAATTACAAAACCCACATTGACTACAAGGAAATCAAAGTTAGATCAAAATTAAGAGCCCTTTGCAAATTCCTCTCTCTGTGTGGAAGTCCCTTCTATTTCAGGAAAAAAATTGTTACCAACTGGTTAAAAAAAAGACTATTATAATTTTGTTAGAAAAGTGTTAACTAATTCTCTCTTCTAAGATTTCACTGTAAAAAGGTAAAAAACCCATTTCCCTGCTGTTTGCCCTTGTCTGTGTGCTGTGACTAACTAATGTCTCTCCATGTGTTTCATTTTCAATTCATATTAAGTCCATAATGATTAGCTTTTCAAACTGCTCTCCTCTCATATTATTGTGATCTATAACTTTTACTGAAAAACCTGTCAGGCTCATAACTTCAATACACCACAAATTTTTACTTTATATTCTCCACAACTGGTGCTGAATGTCTTGACTTCAATGAATGACTTCAACCTGTAAAATCAGGTTGAATTCTCTTTTTGTGAATATGATATCAATCAAATGCAAACATTTTATCTGCACAGATTTTCCTAGTAAGATATGTGAACCTAATCATATTATTACAAGAATCTATCCATAGGCTCCAATATAAAACAGAAAGCATCCATTTGACTGTGTGTGTTGTACTGTCTTATAGAATATGATGAATATGCATACTCTAATAAATGATACCTGTTAATTGCCCTCTTTTCCTTCTTAATTTTAATATCCAGCTCGTGACTGTAAGTTCTCAAAAATATGAAAGTCTGATCTTCCTATGCAATTAATGTAAGTTCAGCACTACTTATATAGCTATATATTTCTAAACATCTAGGGCTACCTTTTATCTAAATTGTAAAAATTTCCTTCACTGTGTTCATACATAAAGCCTTACAAATTACTATCCTAAAAATTGTCTTATTTGTCTCTCATTTTGAAGAAATCTTTCTGAAAATGAATTCATCCTGCAGATAATGGGAGGATATATTTTGTCATCACTTTTTACATTTTACTCTTTACTCGCTCTTAAAAATAGTATGATATAAATATATTTAAATTGGAAACTACAACAACAAAATGTTCCTAGTTGAAACCAATCTTCTCTGTAAGGAAGCATTTGAACTAGGAAATTTTTTTAAAAAAGCATAGCCCTTCCCCCCCCCATATTTCAGAACAAAGAATATATAACATATATTGCATTTCTTCTTGGTGATAGCATTACAAAGTATTAAACATGTATCTATCCAGAGGAAAACAAAGTATACTAGTTATAATTTTAATTTTCCTATTGCTTTATCTTTTCAAGGTATCTAGAGATATCTCATATGGAATACTTGATGATCATACAATATACAGTGAATTGAAATTTATTTCCAAGTTAACATTTTTTCCCATTACTCCCAGGATATGCTGTTACAGTTAGTGAGAGTTTCAATGGTCTGTTGTTGACTATTTTTATATCTTTATATATATAATATTTATTTATATATAAGCATATAAATAAATATATAATCTTTAATATTTTTACTATATTTATATATACATTTTTACTATTTTTATATATTTTTATATTATATTTATTGCTTGACCTCCAAATGAAGAATTGTATTTCTGAGATCTACACCACTTCTTGAAATATCATCTCCTGGAAAATAAGAGAATGTGTCAAAAAGGAAATGTGTATTATGTTGAATATTACACAAACAATCATATCATATGCATCAGGAGGAGTGTTGCCAGTAGGTCAAGGAAAGTGATTCTGCCCCTCTACTCAGTGCTGGTGAGGTCACACCTAGAGTACAGTGTGCAGTTCTGGGCTCCCCAGTATAAGTGGGACATGTTGTTGCTAGAGAGGGTCCAGCAGAGAGCGACAAAGATCTTAAGGGACTGGAACATCTCTTGTACGAGGAGAGACTGCGTGTGTTGGGCCTGTTCAGCTTAGAGAAGAGAAGGCTGAAAGGGGATTTTATTAACATGTATAAATACATGAAGGGAGATTGTAAAGAAGAGAGGGCCAAGCTTTTTTCGGTGGTGGCCAGTGATAGGACAAGGGGTAATGGGTGCAAGCTGAAGCACAGGAGGTTCCAC
>JAUBOD010000343.1:93345-125139 GCA_032353885.1 Nothura maculosa | reverse complement strand
AGGTGGAACCTCCTGTGCTTCAGCTTACACCCATTACCCCTTGTCCTATCACTGGCCACCACCGAAAAAAGCTTGGTGCCCTCTTCCCTACAGTCCCCCTTCATGTATTTATACATGTTAATAAGATCCCTTTTCAGCCTTCTCTTCTCTAAGCTGAACAGGCCCAGCTCACGCAGTCTTTCCTCGTACGAGAGATGCTCCAGTCCGTTAATCATCTTTGTTGCCCTCCGCTGGACCCTCTCTAGAAGCTCCACGTCCTTCAATTGTTCAGATATCATTGTAAGAAAGTTACAGAAACAAACTGAAGTAGTCTAAGTGCGGATTTTAAAAATAATAGAAAATTATTTTTTCTCCTTTAAGAATGAAAGCATCATCTAGCTTTTCAATATAGCATTTCAACAAAAATAAATTGGACTTTTCCAATACATTTTATTTATTGTCTCTGTGAGATGGTAGAATAATTTGTATCTTATTACCTAGCTATTATTATTGGAAACAGACACTTTGAAAAATGATTTCTTAAAAAACATCTGAAGTTATAACATTTCCCATCACTCCTTATAGACGGTCCTAATGATCTGTCATACAGAATTACCCCGGCAGTATAGCAGTGCTAATCAATATTAGTAGACAGACAGAATCTCAAACAGGAAAACAGAAGCAAAGGATGCTGTCTGACCAACTGGATTTGTTCTTTTCTTGGAATTAAATGTGTATTTTCTAACTGTTTCATTAACTATTTCCTCTTCCCTTTCAATATGGAAATGGACATTATTCTGAAATTTTTAACACTTTTTTTTCCTCCAGAGAGATTTTCAGTAAAACAATAAAAAGTATACGCTGCCTATGTGAAACTTTGATCTATGCTAAGGTAGACTAAAGACACAGTTATTTTAGTCTAATAGAAACGATTTTGTTGACGAGAAGGGAATCCTTCCCTCATTCCTACTATCTTCCTTATGCATACATGAGGATTCACACATCTGACCAACTGACACAATCTTCTACCACGGTGTTAATTTTCACCCGGAGTATTTGCCTAATGTGATAATGTTCCTGCAAATATTAGAACCAGGACAAGCAAGTGACAGAAAACATGGAAGTTCTTGTCATATGGAGTTGGGACTTCCTGTGTTTTAGTTTGTACCCATCCATAATTCAGTCTAATAACAGCACAAAACCAATTTTAGATTTAAGCATCTAAAATACATATTACTTAACATAAGCTAGGTCACACTGTACCTTGTCTACTTCTTTTGGTGTGGCTAATGCTATATAGTCCTCTTCATTGAAAGATGGTATGGTCTGAAATATCTCAAAAAACATTGTTCCTCCAGATTCTAGACTTTCTTTGCATTTAGCGAAGACTCTAGGCAAGTTTGTCTTTCTCAGTGAATTTCGAGGATTGTTTTCAATCCACATATGAACTGAACAGGGCACAATCCTAACAACAGCTGCCTTCCACAGCATCTGCTCCCTGAAAGCTCTATGAGGTTTTGGCTGTTATTTTGTCTGTATGTTACTGTTGATCTAAATGCTCTAGCATCCATCTTACATAATATCTTTAATTCATTTAAAATAAAAGTTTTTTTAAAAACTCTAACAGTCCCTGAACATTGAACAGTTGGAGTATGAATATGTACAGAGATTTTTTTGAAAATAAAGATAAGAGATTCTGAATTTCAAGAATGAAAAGTTCCATGTTACATTACAGGCAAAATAAGAAACAACAATATTTGAGACAGAGTCCACAGGACATCATGAAGAGAAACTTTATTTCAAGAGGAAAAAAAGGAAAATAAGAGAGAAATTTCTCAGAGAATAAGTGTATGCTAACTTTTCTAGCATCAAAACCGTTCTATATTAAAAACAGATTTCTTAAAGAACACTTCATACAAACAGTGTCATCTCTGAATGTATAGAACCAAATCTTTAATGAATTAAATGTTATGCAGCCAGATGAATAGTGCAAGGTGAGAGCAAGGTAATTGTAATCTTTCTTGCCTTTTGCCTAATTTATTACTCCTCTTTAGCAGAGGTACTAAGTGAGTAGAAACTGCTGTTTTACAGCATTTTGAATTCAAACTTAGCAGATGGAAATGAGTTTAAAAGCTGCAAGACAGCAGAGTACCATTTTCACCACAACTTAACAATCTGTCTTCATTGGAGAAATTTGCACATGAAAATGCTTACAAAATTCAGTTGCCTTAGTACAAACCTTGGTTTATTACAGGTTAGCAGGTACATAGTAGGAACTTGTACTGTTACAAGTAAAATAGGATGATTTTTATGTAACATGGCAAACATTTTAATGGCATTGGAAGACAGCTCTCTCTCATTGAACTGCTGCAATTCTGGTGTAAATTCTTTACAATGTTAATAAAAGTCCTTATCTAGAGAGATGTCACACCACTTACAGTTTTGCTTGACATCACACACCACGTCACAGTTGGGCTGCTCAGAGCTGATGATAAGTGAGAATCATCTCATCTGACTTCAGATATCTAAAACTGAGCTAATCAGTCGAAAGAAGTGGTCACTTCCAGAAACTAGTTCATCAAATTTATACTAAGAGCTTATTTTTGGATGAGATGAATAATTTTTGGATCTACTTTCCCTAGTTGCTACCAAAGAAGTCTGAGGGAAACAGTTCAGACTACAGACGATTATCTCTTAGAAATCTAGCAGATTAAATACAGATTAATCTAACAGTTCCCTCATCTAACCCCATTATGCAGCATAAATCCTAAAGACTATGGTAGCACAGAGTTTCATGCTTTTGTTATGCAGCTCATTAATTTTAGAAACAAAGATGTTCGGCGCTCAGTACAACTTGGAAAGTCTGATATTTCTAAATTATCCTGACCAAGTAGCCAGAGTTCATCAAATCACAGCAGGACTCCAAATATTTTACTTAGGCTAGGATTGAGGAAAGAGGAAGATGGAAGAGCTATATCACACCTTGGTATTTGTAGTTTACTAGGTTCTGAAGAAATCAGTCTCAAGTCACAAGAGCAAGAAAAGGGCCATCAGGAAGTACAGGCATCCAGCAGTTACATATATCTATTCTATTACTCTCCAGTAATATCTCCACCAGAAGTCTCCTCCAGATGGATGCCACAGCACAGAGGCAAAATGTATGACATATCTATACTCTTGTAGCCCTGGAAAATCATACAGAGAGCTCATACAAAATTGCTCTAACTGCAAATGTGCATCTTTCACTAGCACCAAGGAATTGATTAGCAAGCAAATTTAATTAGCAAGGGTTAGATATCTGGTTCCTATGAACAACAGTGAGAATGTAGCTTTTGCTCTTAATGACATGTATGGTGTTGCTTAAGTACTACCCTAGATTTTTGAGGAGTTCAGGAAAAGGCAATTATTTTATGAAGCATATTCAGATTGCTGGCCAAATTGCCCCTGCAAAGATGCAGCACTACACCAATCAATTGCATCACTTTTCATTCCATAGCCCAGGAAGGGTTTTACATCATAGCTTAACTCCAATATGCCCATATTTGCAATATTTTGAGTGTTTGACACCTCAAATAGACTTCAGAAGTCTGAGTACACCACATGAACTCACCATCAGCTCTTCAAACTGCCGCCATTCAAAATTCCTCCATCATAGGGAGCTACAAGGGACCCTGAAGTTCTGCTCTTTTCAATTCTTCCAGCATTAGCTTCCCTACTTCTCCAACAATTTTTCCCCCAAGAAAGATGTCTAATGATCCCCATAATACTTGTATTTCATCCTCAACAACTCAGCCTCTTCACTAATCTTTTAACCTTCAGCTTTTTGCCTCAAAGAAACTAGCTAGCAATCTCCTGAACACTCATAGCTCTCAACTATCTGGATCTTTTATCTGTTGGCTACAGTGAAATCAGCTAGCCTTTTTTCTACTTTTTTTCTCCCCCTCACTTGAGTTATCTGGAAATCTAGACGATCAACAATCAGGTTCTCACTATCCATTTGTGATCTCAAAGGAAATACCCATAGCTTTTTCACTATCAGTATCCTGCCACTGCCCAGCTGTCTTTATCCGTGCCTTCTCTTACCAGGATCAAGTGTCAGTCATTTCTCCTAATTAGATGTAACCAGCAAACAACAACTGTTCAGCATATAGGTTTTAGACATAAGCTTTTCAAGAGGGCAGTAATGAAAAATCTAGTCCTAAAACCACATCATTCTCCTGAGGCAAAGTATATGACAAATCTATATGATTTGCAAATATATTATCATGAAACTGGGTATTTCAGCCCCCATTTCTTGCTCCCTCCTGTTTGTTCTTACTGCTATACTTCACAGCTGGGTAACCTCTCTAACTGCAAAGCTTATCCTTAGTGTCCTTATTATGATCACACTACCAGTTGATATGTGCATTTAACAAAAGTGACAGCTGATATCTCCTCTCCAAATGAAGGAAAAAACATCTTTTGAGTAACTCCTCAGAAGTTCTTACCAGAAATTTCAGGGGGAAATAAACTTTGAATAAATCTTCTGAGCTGATTTACAGCTCTATCAGATTCTACTGAAAAGGGTGAATGCAAAAATCTTTCAGATAAAGCATCAGTGTTTTTTTATACATAAGCAAACAAACAAACAAACAAGCTCATGCGCTTAAAGGGAAATATCAAATGGATTAATACAGGTGAATCTAAGCAATGTCTCAATTTCTTCTTCAGTAGATGCACAAACTATTTTCTAAATGCATATATATATATATAAACTCATAACCTCCACATCTCTATGTACTGTTGCATCATTACCATGAAAGATTTGAGTTTCTCTTCAACCATTTCAAGAAAATATAATTCAATCCTTTATTATATTATGCTAGAACAGAAAAAATGTAGTCAGAATTAAAAATAAATGGACAAGAGGAAAGTACAAAGTCAATGTTTATGATGAAGACCTGAAGTGCCTTAAAATATGTCTATTTTAATTCTCTGATTATTTCAATTTGTGTAGAAAAAGATACAGTCTCCCCTGACAAATTAGGCTTTGTCTTTAATTATCAGATCTATAAAAATATCATTACCTATGAAATATTGTTTGTCAATTCCCATACAAATACTGATCACATTTTTTTGGAATATTATGTTGCTATATTTCTGTATGAGTCAGTGTGGAATTCTGAAGTCTCAATACAGAAATGCAAATGGTAAATTTCTTATAGCAATATGTATAAAAAATACTGCTATGCTTGGTAAATACTTATATGGAATAGCTTAGTGTAAAAGTCCATGTGACGATTGATTTGGGGTAGGTATTTAAGCTTTGTTAAGTACTAAGACTGATTTTTTTATCTATTTGCTTTTTCCTATCTTGCTCATTATTTATTATGCTGTACATATCTACCCTCAAAAATTCTGAGGGAAAACAAGAAGGAGTTTCACTTTAAATCCTTTCTGAAGAATGTCAAATTCAATGTTTAAAGCTGCTGCAATCAGGTTGACAATATTTCTTGCAATATATTGCCATCTAGAGGAAAAAATATATGTTGCTGCAAAATAAAAATGAGGGTTTAAATGTTATTTAAATTTCTGTATATGCTACACTGAAAAATGCTCATTGTATTTCCTAGACACAAAATAAGCTTGAAATAAAAAGCCTAAATGTGTAAGCATAAAACAGTGCAGTAACACACATGCATATATATGGACATATGCTGAGCACAGGATATGACCAAGATACAGCCAAATGTTACAGGAATTTTCAGTCTTTTATAAGATATAAAAGAAAATGTTTTCCAAATAATTCATTTTGTGCATCCACAAATTAAAACTGAACTTCTGAATTTCTACTTTAGGCTAAGTATCATTCTTCTCAGAGGGTGGCAGCAATTAAAAAAAAAATTATTGATTACAAGAATGGAAGTAAGATATGGTAGACGTACTTAGATGTGATTACCTCAAATATATTTAGATACAAACTACTGGTAAAAGATTTTTTCTGCTTTTAATTCACAATTTGTTTTGCATTAGAGGTTTGTGGTTACTGCTTAAAATAACTGAAAAAAAATACATTCAGAAAACTTTCAGAAAATATCAAATTTAACATAGGAAACCCTAAACCATATGAGGTAAATTTTTGCAAGCTACCTCACTCTGTTTTAAGAAGTCTTTAATGCAAATTCCTGAAGTACAAGTAAGTACAGGCTCATCTGTATAGGAAAAGTAGTAGTCTCATTTTTCCAACACATGCTCAAAAAGAAAGCAAAAAAACAGAATATTAACTATTTTAAAAAAGCAAGAATTTGGACTATTTCTGTACTAATGAAATAAAGACACAGAAATAAATCACAGAGTGTGACTATTCTGTCACCTCAAGAAAGGAGGAAAAATATATTGGCAGCTACTGCAGACGGTTAGGAAAATCTCAGCCTCCATTACTTTTTGTCTCGGAAATGAAAAATTCATTAATTTCCACTCCTTGTCTCCTTTTGAGATATACCTTATATATTTATGAAATTCTTTTCCACCAGGCAAAGCAATACAAGCATATGTTTTCATATTTTGTCATGAAACAGAGCAAATTATGCATTCACAGTAAGCAGTCTGGTCAGAGGTCATTTTCCTCCTGAAAAATACAAAGTGATCAAAACTGGTGTGTTCTGGAGTGTTTCCTTGCACTTGGACTATTGGAGTATGGGACTTTCTAGCCATTGGACTTCCAAATTAAAAAATAGGCCATAGAGGAGTGTGGATCTCCATATCTTAGCAGGAGTTTAATTTAATGATTTTTGAATTAAAACACTTATATAAAATATTTATATTAAACATAAAACACTCCTACAAATTATATAAAGTGTTTATATTAAACATATTAAAACACTTACAAATGAACAGTAACAGTTTGTTTTCTTGCTGGTATGTACTTGGGCATTGATAGGAATTAGCTCAGGCTTGCAAAACAGAAGTTTTGAAAATGCCGCAACTGCCATAGTTTGTGGTTTGTAAAACTTAGTATTTCCAGTTAATATTTCCAGCCTTTGCTTAGAAAATATATACCACATATGCTATGCTGAATCTTCATTTATTCTTGTGGCTGCATCTAAACTTATGGGCAAGTGCACTTACAAGGTGCCTTACTGTCCTGGCCTGTCCAGACGAGGAAGCTGCCTGCAACCTGCTTTTGCCTGTGCCCTTCTTTCAGCAGCCTCAAGAAAAGAAGTCAGAGGAAAATGTACACTCAGGTCACAGCTGAACACACCAACAATCTCGTAAGAATGGTTAACAATGATATAGCATTTGTTGTTTTAATTTGTACACATGATGAGAAACACAAAGAAAGACAAATCATCTACATTCCAATAGTGGGTAAATTTAAGATCAAAGTTAGTATATTTAATAACACTATGTTTCATAAAAATCAAATCGCAGCCAGTCAAAGCTTCACTTAGCTAAAGTTTTTTCAGAAATGACCTCTGGCTCTACAAACTTACCTATTCAGTGCTGAAACTGAGATGCTGTGACAGGAGCTCACTGATAGAGAAAAAATTTTGAAAATCAGAATGCTAACTACAAGTAGGCAGTCAACACTGAAAAAAATGTCACTAATTACACATAAATATATTGCTCTACTTAGTCTGCTTTATTCTTGAGACAAACAGGAAAAAGAAGAGCAAGAAGAATAGAAGGAAAATGGAAATCTTAGGAAACAGTCTGCTTAAGAAAAGATGGAAAAAGATTAAAAATTAACAAATTTCAGAGGAAAAGAAGTAAGTGAAAAACTGATTTAGAGAGCAGAAATCAAAGACTGATGTAATATGGGCACTGGGCAATATGGAAAAAGAATAAGATAAACACAGAATTTGAAAAACAAATATAGAAACGAATCACATGTGCCTGAAAGTAAAGATGCATATAGACTTGTGTGACTGAAGTGCACTGAGACCGTGTGCAATACATGTCCTTCTGTCTTGTCCAGACTCCATCACAAAATTTGTATGGGTTTACACACTCGCTGAAAGCACCTCCTACTTCCTTATCAGTCCACTCAATTTTCTGAAATAATGCGAGAATTGGCATGTTTTACACCATAAAAATAAGCAAAGTCATGTACTCCATTTTATATATTTATTATTTTGTTAAACTACATCTAGATCAGAATGGAGATGTCTTTTTTTTAAACTCAGCATAAACTGTGGGAATAATTAACTGCAAGATAATGAATGACTTTCAGGCCTCCAAAGAAACAGGTGAAAGCCAAGAATTTCAAATATCTTCCTATCACTAGCTGTCTTTCCAAGGGTCCCAAGTAACTCGTGAGGCCTTACTGCCACATAGTGCTGCATGTCACTACAAGTAATCTTCCCCTTCTTGCTGCCCCTGCAGGATTTTCTTCAAAGGGCTTCATGGTAAACTGTATTTTGTTCTCTGACTTCTTTTCTGTATCTTTCCCACATTATTCATGCCACCTCCTCGTTCATCAGTCTTCCCTTAAGACTCTATTAGCTGGGAAATTCCAGCTGTCTTGCTCCTTCACTGCTCTCACCAAACACTTGTAAGGAGGGACAGCCTGTAGCAAAAACAATCGGAAACAATTTACTGAAGCGGCCATTTATTTCTTAGTAGAAACACAATTTAGTGCTGTTTTGAAGTCAGGAAAAAAAAAAGATGTCAGTTTTATCTGAAACCTAATTTGGGTGTACTTGAAGACTCTACGCCTGTACCTGGTTTTAGAAAAGACACACAGGAGCGATTCTGTCATATCCGCTGCTACATACTCAAAAACACACACACATGCAACCCTTACATAAAATCATGTAACAATAACACTGAAGCACTGGCCATTTTTTATCTATATTTTATTGTTTTGCCATTGTAAGAGTAAGTATTGATATCATAGCATGAGAAAAAAAAATCACTAAATTTCTTAGTCAATATGAAAAGCCAATTAGAAACATTTCCTCGGTAGACAAACAAATATATTTGAAACTACTCACAATGCAGAATTGATTTAAATACTAGAACTGAGCTCATTCTCATTGTTGCTTCTACAAAAACTATTATATTGGTGTATGCCATAGGAACTGGAAGCTCATCAACGTTATTGTGAGGTGATGATACAAAACTGAAGTGATTAATGATACAAAACTGAGAGGTTTTTCCAGCACCAGAGGGTTGTTCTGTGGTCAGAGGGGCCTGGTCAGGTTGCAGAGTTGGGCAGGGAGGTGCCTCATGAAGATCAGCAAAGTGCAGGGTCCTGCACCTACAAAGGAATAACTCCAGGCACCAGGGCAGTCTGGAGCCTGACCTGCTGGGGAGCAGATATAAAGATAAGAACCTCAGGGCCCTGGAGGACAAGTTTAGCACGAGGCAGCCATGTGCCCTTGTGGCCAAGGTGGCCAACGGGCTCCTGGACTACATTAGGAAGAGTGTTGCCAGCAGGTGGAAGGAGGTGATCCTCCCCCTCTAACTCAGCCTTGGTGAGGCCACATCTGGAGCACTGGATCCAGTGCTAGGCTCCCCAGTAGAAGAGGAACATCAATATACTGGAGAGAGTCCAGCATAGAAAGATGATCAGGAGACTGCAACATCTCTCCTATGTGGAGAGGTTGAGGGATCTGGGCCTGTTTAGGCTAAAGAAGGCTGAGAGGAGATCTGATCAATGTGTTTAAATACCTAAAGAAAGGCTGTCAAAAGAATGGGACCAGGCTCTTTTCAGTGGATAGGACAAGAGGTGACATCCACAAACTAAAGCACAGGAAATTCCGCTGGAATATAAGGAAAAACTTCTCCATTGTGAGGGTGGCAGAGCACTGGAAGAGGCTGCCCAGAGAGGTTGTGGAATCTCCTTCTCTAGAGATACTCAAAAGCCATCTGGATGTGCCACCTGTGCAAAAAGAAAAGCCACCTGTGCAACATTCTCCAGGTGTCCCTGTTTGTGCATGGTGTGTGGACTTCATGATCTCCAAAGATCCCTTCTAACCTTGATCATTCTGTGAGGCCATTCTCAATTGTCTTTGAAAGGTCATGGCAACCAGGAGAGACTCCAGAAAGCAAACAGAGAAAGTAAACTTCACTCCTATCCGCAAGAAGGGCAAGGAGCAAGATCTGGAAAACTAAAGCTGGTCTGCCTCACCTGGATCTCTGGCACAGTTATGGAGGAACTGATCTTGGATAAAATTTGCAGACACTTGAAGAATGGGAAGTTGCTTGCGGGAACGGGAAGTATGCACAAAGCAGAAATATCCAGTCTGGAAGCCTTCTGCAATGAGATGACAGGCTTGGTAGATGAGGGGAGAGACATGGAACAGGCAGACAAGAACCTTGTGAAGCTCAACACAGGAAAGTGTGAAGTCCTGCACCTGGGGAGGAATAATCCCCCTGCACAGGACACCCATACACAGAGCCAACCAGCTGTAGAGCAGTTTTGCAGAGAAGGCCCTGAGGGTCCTGGTGGACAACAATTTGAATATAGATAGGAAATGTGACCTCAAGGCAAAGCAAGGTAGTCCTTTGCCCTCAAGGCAAAGCAAGATGATCCTTCCTGTCTGCTCAGCACTGGTGAATCTGGAGCACTGGGTCCAGATTTGGGATCTCCAATACAAGATATGAAGCTGCTAGAGTGCAGTGAAGGTCAAAGATAATTAAGATTATAACACAAAGATAATTAAGTCTGCAGAAGAAAGGCTTGGGGGAATATTATCAGTATGCACAAATATCTTATAGTAGGGTGTAAAGAGGATAGGGTCAGGCTCTTCGCAGAGGTGCCGAATGATAGGATGAGAGATAATGAGCACACACTGAAACACTTAAAAGTCTATATTTCCTGTGTTTGATAGCTACATACAAGAACTGCACGTCTATGACAGGATGACAGAAAACAGATTCGAAAACACAAATCCAAAAATGTCAGTCAACACCATCCCTTCAATCAAGTTTAAACAAGTTGTACCTCATGCAAGTTCTTGAGATGTTAGGGAAAAGCTCATTTGTTTCTTGTAATGGTTTAATCAGATTTTCTTTGTCTGTAACTAGCTTATCTGAACATGTGGTCATATTTTCAGGAAAAAAATAGTAAACAGTATGGTAAAATGCATAATATTCTTTAAGTGATAAAGTATTGAAGCATACTGAGGAGTGCTACCCTGTAAATTCTGTACTTAACTTTAGCTCCTTCAGTCCAAAACTCTTACAGATTATTATCCCAACCACAAATTCCCTGACTTGTTAAATGAAACGGCAACTGTAACTCAACATCAATAGCTTTAATGCTTATTTCTTTTTGGTCAAGATTAAAATTAGAGTGTAGGAGAATGAATTCCTGGAGCTGTGTATTACAGATGTGGAGAGAACTCAGTCCTTTATGCTTATATTTTTGAGCGTTTTACACAAATATAGTGGAGGAAAAGGAGAAGTGTTCCGATATATATATTTTTAATAATTTCTGCTAAATCTTAAAATAATGTATGCTTCTTTACAGCAAAACTCAAGAGTCAAAATTTACATATTCCTACATAAACTTATAGCATGCACAGCTCGGAGACAGCAACCCAATCAAAACTGACATCTAAACTTATGGCACTATTACAGTTTTGATATGGCCGTCATTCTTTAAAGTAGCTGCAGATGTCATACTTTCTAAAGGAACAGGAAAGGATTGAGAAAATGGTTATAGTGTCAACCATAAAGAGAACCAATTTCCTGGTTTAGAAAAAAAATGCATTTTTCTCATATATATTTATTTTGTTCATAAGACCAGACTTTTCGAAATTTCCAGTGAAGAGAGAATTTGGGGAAGGGGAAGAAGAAGGGCAAACAGAGCTATTTCCCTGTAAAGTCCACGATATTTCACTGTCCTAGAGGCATAGGTAAACTAGAATAGCAACATAAAAATAATTTTGTAGTACCAAATGTGGATCATTTCTGTATCCCGTTGCTGCTTCTTCGGTTTTGAGTCAAATTTAAAGTTCTACAATTCAGGGTCTCCAACCAGCCTAGAACTAATGAGATGAAAAAGCCAAATTTTAACTATTAGATACTCTAAAAAATATTCTACATGGTAGGGCATCTGCAGTACAGTGCAAGACATGGCATAGCAGATCAAATTTACTTTTATCTTGATTGCATTCAGGTCAAGAAGTAGAACCCACCCTCCTTTTTCTTCTGGTTTCCTGCTGCAGCAGTCCAGTTCACTTTGTATTTTCAGTAAAGAGCTACGTTGTGGCTCTTGCCTTAAATTTGTGTCAGAATTGTGAATGTTGGTTTTGAATGACTTTACTACTTGAAGATTATCAAAGCAACTGTTTCTTAAGAATGGAGGTAAGAATATATCCATTCTACCTACATCATATTTAGATTTTTAAGGTTCTAGGAATTTCTCTTTAATTTGACACATTAATTTTGGTATGATTGATAAAAAGAAAAAAATGTATTACCTGCAATTTAAAAACATTTCTTTTCAAACTTTTCAGGTTATTATTAGTGCAAGTGCCTCCTTCAGATTCCTCCTTCTTTCTGATATTATTGTAGATTCCTGAAAACGTGATACTTTGCTAATATCCGTAGAAGATTGCTGTTCTTTCTAACATATTTTACCGGCATTTTTCTTGCAGATGAAAATATTAACTTTAAAGCAAACAAACATATATACATAATCTTTTTTTAAAATACAGTTTTACAATGAAAATGGTTATACTTCTTTCTAATTATTTTTTCTATTGTGTTCTAAAGATTTGAATATTCTTTAGACTACAGTGCAGATGACTAGAACGACCAGCAATTCAGAATCATTATTTTATCCTTTCATAGTGTAAATGAAAATATGTCTTTCAGTTGTCACAGTTGTAGCATATGTCTGCCTACACATGCACAAATATACGATACAAATACAAAAGAAAAGAAACCCTTTTCACAGTAAAAGCTGTCATTATGGAAAAGGATTTCTTTCTGTTCTTCTAATCTTTTATTTAATCTTTTGAATATTGTCATACGTAGAACTTTTTGCCTACTGTTTTCAACTGAAACTGAAGTCATTTGCTATAGAATAAAACTTCCAGGTTGATGATTGGTTAAAGAGAGCTTCAAAACAGAAGTACCTCTAGATATTTCATCAGTGATCAGAAATGTGGGAATAGACTCCAGAGGAAAAAAAAATGTACTGCCTCCTGCTTGCTTACAGTTGAACATTCTAAATTATTTCTCAAATTCCTTCCACATCTCTAACTTTGTTTCCTTTTCAGATTACTCATCTGAAGGGAAAAATATTACACTTCTAAAACATAAATACTGCTTGGACTCCAGCTTTAAGTGCTATCAAGCATATCCTGACTTCAGAAATTGAATCCACTGAAATCCTCATTCCTCCTGTCATTTAGTCTGAGTCCACACTAGCAAGTGTTTTGTGAGAATAAATCCTATTTCTCTCTTAATGCTTATTAAAATATTGTGAAATTCAAATTCCATGAATGTGAACCACAATTGCAATTTAGTGGTGAGACTTCTGTGCATAATAATACTGTGCAGACTTCTGTATATAATAATAATGTGCAGCTGGTATTTTGTTAGGTGTGTATACATAATACCTATATTTGATATTGACAATACATAGTACCTATATTTGATATTGACAGAGCTAAGTATGGTCTTTGGAATACTGAGCCAGGAGAGGGTCAATATAGGTGGTTCTTTGATAGGCAGCTGCCACAGGATCAAGTTCAAACTTCCTCACTCAGGCTCTTAATTTTTGTTTTGCAGGACATAAAAAGCAGACAGGTAAATCCAGGCATCTGATTTTTAGCACATAAAATGTAAGTCTATATTGTGTATAAAATCACTTAAAAAAAAAAAACCAAAAAACTTGCTGAAGAGCATTTCAGAGCTTTAAGTTAGGAGATGGTCTCTCTACTCAGCCTTGACATTCCTGCAGTGATACAGTGCTGTCACACCACATAGTGACTTCCCCAGAACAGGTCAAGAGGAAGGATTAGCAACCAAAGTGCAGCTGAGGATGGTCCTGAGTTAAGGCTTCCCAGCTCCTCACTTAGATGGCAAAACCCTCTTCCCAAGAAGAAAAAAAAACTCTTTTCTCTCTGTAGGAAGAGTGTGGGCAGCCTTCTCAGGTAGAGAATGTACACGGGATTTGGGACCTGCAATGCTGTCAGTCTCCTCGGGGGATGTTTCAGCCAACGACTGTTTTCCTGGAAAGCACCCTAGCAGCACATATGGAAAAGGCTGACGGACTGCTGGCACACAGGAAACAATACAACAATCTTGAAAGAAAAAGTAAGCAAGAAGGAGCCTCTTTCTTTGGTCTAGTGCTACTCTGTGGGAAAGCGGAAGTCTTGAGGTCTGGTCAAAATAACTGAAAACAGCAAGCAGCTTGTAGCGACTTGTAATAAAAATGCTGGTAGCAGCGTGAGAAATGTGAGTCAATGCAATCAGATGACAATTCTGATTACCAGCATCCAGAAGCTGGAGCAGAAGGAAAGCCTGGGCTTCTCCAAGTTACCAGGTGGTGACAGGGCATTCTTTTGCACAAGGTAAAGAGTGATAAGCTGTGTCTACGGCCTGTGAAAGATGTGCCAATTTCCCCTATCCTGGAGAAGGACCCTGAGAGTAGAAAAGTCAGAAGGCTCTCTAGTAGTATATCAGTAACCTGTGGAAGCTGACATAGGAAGTAAAGCAGAGTGTGATATATAAGAGCCTTTATTGCAATCATTTTTAAGAGTTTGTGCACAAAAGGGGACACAGAACCCCTATATCTGCATCTACATTCAAAAAATAGTTCCCCCCTATATTCTGTGAATATATATATATATATATGTGTGTATATATATATATAGTGTATATATACATACACATTTCTGGATTAGAAAAATAGATACAAGTGAGTGTAGGTAGCAGGGCAAATCTATGGCTTCCGTATTACAGAGGAATAAGGTATCGTAAAACACCTCCCACTCGCCTGCTGGGAGAAGAAGAATATGTGAGGCAGTTTTCCCCTTTTCCATGCATGTGGGCAGAGGGTGGGTTGCATGGGGAAAAAATAGGAGAAAGGCTGATTGATACATTACCAAAAAGGCAAGACAGACTAAATAGGGGCATGAAAATGCCACAGTTACACCAATAGTAAAGATATAACATTCTACTTAGTGTACCTGATTAGACATATATAAAAAGAATAGAAATTATCCATTGGCTAGTTCTTACCATGTAGTTTTCAGATGCTTTATTTAAAACTGATACAGACTGATTTAAAAATTATATAAGATCTTCCATCTATTTGAAAGTGATAAATATTTGTTAATCATTATTTGTTTACTCAGCCACTCCAAAAATAAAAATGTTTAATAACTGAAGCAATATACCAGATGTGGAGAAATCTGCTTTTGCAGACTTCTTTAAAAATCATCTCAGTGTGCAAAATTAAGGGTAATTTGAGTAAAGTACTGTATGATAACACCAATGCTAGGCAGTATTTGTGTTGACTGATTTATGCCATCTGTTCACGACTCAGATATCTCTTTCTCTCGTTCTCAAACAGGGAAAACAACAAAAATTGCTCTTCCCAATATTAAGTTATTTACTGAACTTATTTGAATTTTCAATATTTATTGAATTGTTATTTTTGAATAGCTCTGATACCATAATACCAAGTCACAGTTAAGCAAAAAACATGCACTGCAAGATACTAGCATTTTTACAGAGAATAAAGAAGTATTAGAGTTAGCAAATATTTTCCTAAAAGCTAAAAAGCTTACATCCATTCTGTGGACTTGCATGAACCTAAACTTTTTTAAATTATTATTATTATTATCTACATCTGGTATCCATAAAAAACGGGACCTGGCAACCAAACTTTACATAAAGAGGCAGTGTGCAATAAAATTTCCACTTTTTTTTAATAACGGAGGAAGTTTTCTTAAATAAATAAAAGATCAGCACTTTTCTTAGTATCAGCCAACTTAAATGTAATAACACTGGATTTTTAGTTTGCCAACAGCAATTTGAACTTTTTCATTAATAACATCTACAATTTGCAGACAAAATTTTTCAGTGTAATTCTTCTTTCCTTCAAGCTCTCCAATTTTTCTTTATATATATATATTTATGTATATATATATATATATATTCCCCCTCTTTTGAGAAAATCACAGTATCACTGCAGCACTTCATTCACTGCACGGGGGGGACAGATTTATATTTGCATCCTTTAAAGCAGACTTTAGGAGCATTAGGACTTCAGGCCGTTAGGAACGGGGCTGTCCCTGTTGGGACACACGGCACCGGCGCGGCTAACGCTCCTAACAGTCGCCGCTCGGCCCGGACGCGCAGCCAAGGCGCGCGTAAGGGCTGCACAGCAGGGAGGCGCCTCACGAAGGGGCCGTCGCACGGGCGGGCTGGCGGGCAGCGCTGCCAACGGCCGCTGGGGGGCAGCGCAGGGCGCCGCGCCGGGCAGGGCGGCGCGGAGGCAGCGGCGGGCGGCGGGAGAGGCCGCGGCGCTGGCGGGAGCGGCCCCAGGGAGGCGGCGGCAGCGGTGGAGAGGGACCCGCTTTGCGCTGCTCCGGGGCGCCTCGCATCTCGCAGGCGCCGCGTGGCGTTGCGGGCGCTGCTGCGTCGCCCCCTCGTAGAGGCGCTGGACGCTCAAACTTGTGCGCGGCAGCAACGGGGGATGTTTTCCGAGCCCTAACGGGTTAGCGCCGTAAGAGGGGCCAAAGTAATTCCTGCATCTGCTTCTTGAGGAGAGCCTATGAAATCTGTTTAAATACTACCCGCTGATGCATGATCCACACCAAATAACCTCACAACACACTGGCACACTTTTTTTTTCTTTTTTTTGGAACAAACCCTTGCTTTCAGTTAATAATCATTAAAACGCTTTCCATAGCATATTTTCCATCTAGCAATACTCTTGAAGTAATTAATTCTCCCATGTTGGGTCACGAGTCAGAAATACCTCCAGGAGAGATGAGGCTGACAGAAACTTCCTGGGACTCGGTTTGGAAAAGTGCCTCTTAAGCCTGTGAGGTGGTGTTGGGCTGCCTCAGTCCTGTGGAAAAGTGAGTGTTAAAAGGCCAGGTACAACGAACATGAGTACGTGGTGAGCCTGAGCCAGGCACAAGTTTTCCTTGCTAAGGAGGCAGTGGATGGAGAGGAGGGTGCTGCTCTGGTCTATTTGCCTCTGATAACAGCACCACAGTTACCATATTCAGTGCTGGAGACCCTCAGTTAAAAGAAGAACAAGGAGAAATTAGTTTAGTGATTGAAAACTATTAACTCCTGACTACAGAGCTTAACTTCCTAAGATATCATATAAATAATAAAATTAATTCCATCTGTGATAACACATTTGACAATATTCAAACAACTACCTCCAGAAGCAGATGTGAGTCTTGAACAATAAAAAGTTAATCTGGATAATTACAGCCTAGCCCTGAAAGATTTATATATATATAAATTTACATATATAATTTTATATTATATTTATATTTATATTATATTATATTTTATATATATATGTATAAACTTGCTCCCTGAGCAAGTTTGCAGATGACAGCAAGCTGGGTGGAATGGCCAACACTCCGGAGGGCTGTGCTGCCATTGGACTAAATGATCTCTAGAGGTCCCTTCCAACCTTGAAGATTCTGTGATTCTCTCTCTCTATATATATGTGTGTATAGATATATAAAATCTATAATATATATGTTATATAGAGATTATATATATTTATTTATTTTATTTATATTTATATTTATAAATATATATAAATATATATGTGTATGTGTGTGTGTGTGTGTATATATATATCATCATCATATGATGCAAAAATAAGTATTAGCTTCCTGAGAAACTATAGCCATAGTGAACAATAGGAATGAAAAGCTTTACTGGAATAGTAAACATGGCAAATGTAATGAAAAATAACCAACTGCAATATTGAACAAAGAGGAAAGGAGTGATGAAATGTTACATTACTGCAACTAGAGCACTAGTCACAAATTATTACAGCTCAATAAAGTAATGAAGAGAGAATCTCAGGTTTGCTTCATTTTAGTCAAAGGGAAAGGTGCTTTCTATAAATACCAATAATATGAAAAAGTTTATGATTGAACTAACAAAGATTTGGTCTGAAGTTATTCCTTTATGATTCAACAACCATGGACTAAATATTATTTCTAAAAAATTACTAAAAAATTTATAAACTCCATTTACACCTCAGAATGTATTGTCCTTCAGAATCTTTGCATAACGTACCATGTCATTTGCATGACATAATATATTGCAGTACTTGTTTCTTCAACAACAAGATACCTCCAGAAATATTAGTGACTTCTGTAAGGTCACTAATTAAGTGATCTCAGTTAAGTGAAGAGTGACCTAAGGGAACTCCTCACCCATGGAGGTGATGGCAATACTTAGTGCTCTCTGAAAGCAAAATGGGAACAGAAAAAAAAAAGTGAAAACTTTCATCTAATGCTTTCGAGTCTTGAAGCATAAAAAATACATGTCATTTTTTTCAAGTATTATTGGTGACATTAAGTATTTTTTGAAGAAGACAGAAAACAAAACTGTTCACATCCCTGACATATATGGAGGCACATAGAAATATTTGAGATCACAGTATCTGCTGGAGTATGTTACATTAGAGAAGTATAGAGGGTGGCAGGGTTGTGGTCTCATCAGTACCACTTCTGGACTGAGCCAGGCGGTGTTTTTAGCCTTAGTTATGGTGGGAACATCCACATCAGTCCTTTTTAAACCTTAATAAGATCTTTCTGAGTCTTACCTTCCTCTTGCACTAAGTGCAGACAGTGCACTCTACAAGGAACAAAGCCGGAGGAGCAAACACCAGCAGAGTGGGTATCATCCTCAGCAGAGATTTCACCAAAGTTACAGAGACAGGAGTAGTAGTTACTCAGGCTCAGCATGAAAAGGGGAGCATAGGAGAAAGTTGTAAGACCATCTACAGGGTGAAAGGCATTTTTTTATGTTTTCCAACATGCTGTGTTTTGTGCTGTATCGTTCTCTTAAATCTATAGTGTGTATTATGCATATACCTACATAGACAAATGCCTCTAAACCTGAAAAACATTAGAGTTGCCACAATGGAAGCTGTCATCAGTTGATTTTATTTCAGAAGAAACTACATTTTCTTTTTTCAAAGAAAGCTCCAAATTGAGCTAACATTTACATTTTGTTATTGATAAGGAGATTAGGAGTGAACAGGGGAACTATTTGACAGTCTACGTATACCTTTTGAGATTTTTAAAGTTTCCACAAATATCCAAAATCAAATTTAAATAAGTTTAATTATTTATATGATTTTTTTTCCAAATTTTCAAAATGGTAAGAAAATACCACCACATAAATCATCAACACTTCTATAATAGGGAATAGACCTAAGCTCTTAATGAATTAACATGTAATTGACTTCTAGGTAGCTTAGACCTAGGTAGCTAGGTAGAGCTATTAATAACAATTCGACTGCTATCTCTTTCCCAAGTTCTTCAAATGAGGAGTTTTGCTGTTGATAAGGTTTGATTCTATTTGTTTATAAGAGAATGTACTTTTGAAGTCCATAAAAATAATCAGAGTATTTTTTCTTAGAAATATTTCAGTGATTGCTTAGCAATTACAATACCCAATCATACATTAAACTCTAAACAATTTTCTGATGGTCAAAATTGTTACTTTTCATATTTGGTAATAATGCCTAATGTTTAAGGTGTAAGAATTTAACATAAAAATACCTCTGCAGAAGTTTACTAAAAAATGAGGTTTAATGAAAAGTAAAATATTAAAGTCTTTTTATAGCATAAAGAGAATTATAATAATTTTAAATAGTTTACCAGATGCTATTATGTAGTCCCTGTGAAAATAAACCAAACAGTCCTTATCCCTTATGTCGACAAAGCAGTAATTAAGAGAAGAATTTTGAGGAAGACACATTTGGAGAAATTGTTCCAGCTAAATTTAACATTACATTGTTAATGTCTGTGTAAATAAAACAAAGCTAATACTCCCACTTTATCCCAGCCCTACAGAAAGCGTGATTACACTCTGTACATTATGGGCTGGAAATAGCATCTATTCACATTACTTTTTAAAATTAAAAGTGGAACACAAACTATTTTTTCCATGAATAGATTACTTTATATGTTAAATTAATCTCTGAGCTAATGACAAAAAGGTTTGATTTTTTTTCTACATTCAAAACATCTGTGTACACACAGTATACACTTAGTTCCACAGTAGTAAGATTAGTCAGATTCCTTATGATGAGATTCCTTATGGTGAGATTCCTCTCAGCAGACCTTAGGCATCAGTTGTATAATCAATTACATCAGACCTAGTCATTAGAGGCCTTCTTTGTAATCAATAAAAGGTAAGTATTTTGGGGGTACAGTTCATCTGACTAGCTTTAGATTTCTTTCATTAATATGTGATATTAATAAAAAGGAACATGAGTTGCTTTCCACTGCTTGCTAAGGAAATGCCTAGCAAGGATCTCTGCCTTTAGCTCATTAACCACCCTTCAGATCTTTGCTTTGTATTTAAATATAATCAGTGGAGTAGAGCTTGCCAGCATTCCTAGAAATCTAGGTTTATTGGGTTATATATATTTTTAAATGATAGGTTCATCATCATTTCAGTTAAATCTGTCAGAATCTAAATTATACTCAACAGCATTCGTCTACAGTCCTTTGGATTATTGAATACTAGATTTTTCTGTTTTCCTTGTTTTGATTTTTTTTCCTCTGTGTGATATTTTATCAACTGGCTTGTAATATTTACAGGTACTGTGAAACCGTTTCTATGTTTCTGTTGCATATCTCAAGTGGAAATCTTCGTCAGTTTAAAAGAGCGCATGGCACATGGAATCCAAAATCTGCACTGAAATAGCTGAACAGGAAGATCTGAGCATGTAACTGTCATTGTGCCTCGTGAACAAGCACTCAAGTGTGTGTTGTGCTAAACATTGGGTTTGGGTAAGTCGCAGTGTAGCAGGGTAGTGTTGCAAGGCTTGGTTTACCTGAGGTCCTGCTCTGCTTGGAAAATGTCTTCACTACCTCAAAAATGTGTGTAAGAACAGGACAACGCTCACTGTATGTAACATGATTTTGTACAGCAGTGAAATCTCATTTCTTGTAGAAAGAAAGGCCTGAAAATTAAAAATGTGTCTTAGTGTGGATGTAAAGTTGTTTTTAAAAATCTACTCTACCAAAAATTAAAAATAAGTAGTAAAATGCTTACTGGCTTAAATATATATACATGGTTAATGTCATTTGGCTTTGTTTTTAATGTGACTCATTTTGAAACAAATTCCATAGACCCAGTTTTGTGTCTCTACAGCGATACAGAGGGAAGAGAGGAAGTGTCAACAGAGTACATTTGACTTTACAACTAAACATCCTTTTGCCTGACAAATAAGGAGTGTTACACTATTCCCTTTTGTACTACCCCCTTTCTCTCTGCTATATCCACACAGATTCTGTGTTCTCTTTTGCTGCTCTTGTGTTTTATCTACTTTACCTCATAATCATTTCAACGAAACCTCTAGCCCAAGTTTCCAGACACAAGAGGTTAATTTAAGCATTCATCTTCTGAATGATTTTTGAGCCCTTCAAATTCATAGGAAACTCACTGATCATATTCAGCTACCTATTAATTGTCATGAGAGGCTGGTTTAGTCCTCATTTTATAGTACATCACATATATTCTGATATTTTCTCTAGCGGAAAACCTGCAATATTGGGTCATTAACATCTAAAGGCTTCTATAGAGATAGTCATACAGATGTGGATCAAATATAAATTTGAAACAATGTTCGATACATTATTTATGTCTAATAGATAAATAAATGTATCTTCTCAAGGCTCAATCTTTAATTTCTCATTCTTATGGTTCTAGAATAATCAGTATCAGTATTATCTTTCCTTGATGTCTTCAGGAACATATTGCTAATGGAAACTTCCACAAAAAATACCATTTAATTTGCCGAATTTCCTAATTTTAGAAAGTAAAATAATAGAACTATCAAAGTATGTGCAGTACCTATTTGGAAGAGTTATTTCAACTTGACTGTTTTTGCGCTTACGTATTTCATTTACCTTCAGATTTTTTCTTTCAATACATAAATAAATAACAGCTTGTCCACAATTCCAAAACTAGCTGCATTGGTTTTCTTGCATTTTAGGCTTTAAATTTACACAGTGGCCTAAGAGTTGCTGCTGTTAAGTAGTGCTGGAAAGAGAAAAGATTTTAGATTTTTGACTGTGAATTGTATTGCCCCTGTCATCAGGGCCAGTGAACTGTCATGGTCCTTTCCATCTATTCATATATTCATATTCATATAGACATAGCCTCAAGATGTGGCCTTGATTACTGGTAGCCACAGGGTAGCTGCATAAAGCAGTATTGCTTTACTGGGAATGTTTGTGATCTGTGATTGTTATCTGAGATTCTGCTTAATGCTGCAGACATGCTCAAGGGGAAAACAGGTTTGGTCTAGCAAAGAGAAGGGATGAAATTCTCAGTGGCAAAGTTGGTAACAAAGTTACAAAAAGTATAATAAAAACAGTAAAAGGTAAAATTAGAATATGCCTTAAAATATCACTTTAAAGTCTTCTCTTGACTATCTGTAAAGATGTCCCTAATATTTATCTTAGATAGTTGGAGATAGAGGAGAACAATTCAGCTATAGTCCATGCAGGAGTATTGCCCTTTAGAATGAATTTCAAACTTGCTTGGGATTGGGAAAACCCTCCCGTTTCTCCCTAGCCTCCACAGTGCTGCAACCTTGAACATTTTTACTTCCTTTTTCTCCAAATGTATCCTCTCTCTTTTTCATTTGCTTTTATTCTCAGCTTGACTTCTCCTGCTATTCAGGGCTAATTCATCAAGTAAATCATCTCGATCTGATCAAGTAGATCATACCTTTTAGGGAGGTACTTTTATTTCCATTATAATATTTATTAACACATCACTTCCAGTTTGAATAACCACCTAGCTAAAAAATCTTTTCAAAATTCTTATAATTTTTATTAATATATATAAATAAGTATTTTGTCTCTTATCTTTGCCTTACCAAACTCACGTTCTTTAACTTTCATTTAAAGCATCACAGCATAAACTATGAAGCAAGTGTGCAAAGCAGGAGACCTTCTGTAATATACCACAGGTCTTTACCTACTCTTGTATCCACATTTTGTTCTGGAGAGCTGTAATTGCTTTCATTCAATTAGGAAGCAGATGAATTATACACTTGGATCTACTAGCTGGGAAATATTCCCACATTTCTCAGTTCAGAAAAGTTCATAATGTTAATATTATAGATGATGTTAATAATATGTGTAAAAAAACGGGCTTTTAGAATGCCTTGTGTCCTCCAGTGTGCTTTTTGTTAGTTTTTGGTCTTCTCCTGTCATGATAACAAATGCTAAAAGATGACAATGTCAACATAAATTTCAGTATTTTAGTACTAAAACAATACAGTCTACTAGTTCTAAGGGTATTAAAGTTGTTCACTAAGCTCCATGACCAGTGAAATCTGAGAGATCTCTCTACCATTATTAGATACTTTACAGCTAAGTTTCATGTGCTTGTTGAAGCAGTCCTAAATCAGATGCTTAGGTTACCTGGATAGTCAGTAGTAAGAATGTGTTTCTGTTGAAGACATCAAGAGGATGAGGCTGCTGCTTAACTTGGACAGCCAAAGTTAGGCTAATTGGATATCCGTATGGATACCTTCAAAACCACCTGTCCTTCCTCATTGCCTGTACAAGTAACTCAGGTACATGGAGTTCAGTAGCTTAGTAGATGGGATTAATTATACCTAATTTAAACTGTTTAAGAGCTGATTGTCTAGTCTAAGCTTATTACCTAGATTTTAACTAGGCAATGATCAAAAGTAGAGGTAAATCATTCCAGAGGATAGCTCTTCTGATCCGCTGGAGGTGCCCATTATTTCCCCTAACATTTTTGATTTGGCAGCAGGGGACCTGCAGTCTGGCATTTTGGCATTGTCTGTTTATTGATAATGTATTGCAGGTATTTGTGAAAAAACAGTATTCTCTCAAGATGCCTCCAAGTTTTGTGAGAATACATACTGGTCTTATATTTGTTACACTGTGCCATGGTGTTTTACTGGTATTTTTATAAACTGAGTTTAATAATAAAAATGATAAAAAGATAAAAAATGCAAGAGAAAAATGATTGAGATAATAAGGCATACAAAAATACGGAAAGGTGTCAAACAAAATATAATGTAAATTTACAAAAGTGATGATCAACTATCCCTGTCCTTAAGAGTCATAGAACTGTGAATGTTTTTTTCATATATTCATTTAGGCCAAGTATTTGCAAACTAGTACAAATGAGAGTCCAACAGGATGATAATTGACCCAAACAGTAGTAAAATTCTTTCAAGTGTTACAGCAAAATGGGAGCTTCAACTGTAGTTATTTCACATATCACAAAACACACAAAAGCTCTAAAATGTGCTCTTGTCCCTGCTTATCATGCTGTGAGGTTACTGACTCTCTTTGAGACCTTTCAACTGCAGCTAGTTCATTTTTACCATTTCATAAGACCAAAGGCCAAAAAATGTTGTAACCAGCTGGATGCAGCAATATCCTAACATAAGCAGAATGGAAAAGAATTTGTTTTCATATTCTCCACATAAAAAATCTGTGTAAAACACTTTGTCCTTCTCTTACATTCAATTTCACTGTTTCTTATATGTTGCCCTTTAGGTTCGGAAAAAAACGTGAGTAGGTATCACATTTCCTTAACACAAACTTTTCATGTCTTCTAAGAGCAATCCATGCTAGAAAGTCATCTAAAATATGTACACAAATTTTAAATTTGTCCTTAATGGCCGAGCTGGGAAATTTTCTGTTTGGACTGCACTATCTGTCTAATTGAACTGCTTTCTGAGCAATGCAGACTGTGTTGAAAGGTGCCTCTAGCAATATGACATTTCTAATTGCCTAGTTTGAATTGCAGCATTAGCACTGTCTTTCAGTTTGTTGGGCATGGTATGTACATCACAATATTTATGATCTGTAGGGAGGGTGGTTCACCTCCCTAAAGTTAGGATATAAAGTTATGATATAAGGAGTTAACAAATTATCATATACACAGAAACAACCACCAGCTGAATGTCTTCTTAACATGGTCTATAACTACAAAGAGAGAAGAAATCCTATTTAAAGTCACCTGTGCAAGCTGCCTGGAGACCATACTCAGGTTGAAAAATCAAATGGCAGTACAACCACTGACATATATTCACCTCAAATATTTTTTACTTATTAAGAAAATAAAACCTCCTTTTTCTTGATTTGTACTTAGATTCAGTGAAGCTGGAAAAATGGGCATAGAATTGCTGTAAAATCATGTCAGCGTGTGCAAACCTTAGTACAAAACCTTGTAACTAGAGGCTCTGTGAACATTAAACTATGTTCTTTTTTTGGAAACTTGAATAAAGATAGAACAAAATCTATATTGCTAATGGTTTGTTGGTTTGTGGCTCATTGGCTGATTCTTCCTCTCCAAAATACTGCTTGCATATTTTGTAGTCCATGATTATGCAGAAGCAAAACCACAGATGTTTATATTACTGAGGTTTCCCTCTTCTAACTACACAGTCTCAAGCATGTCTTGTGAAAAATCCTTGCCTCACCATTCATCTCATAATCATGGTGTGGATGTTCTGAAAGGAGAATTCTATGGTCTTTTTGTGATTCTCCTCAATATCTTGGTCTCCAGTCCTTCATTTCTTTCTTTCTCTCACTTTTCCTATCTCATTGGCATGTCTGATTGCTGGCCACATTGTCAGGTCATCCATCCTCTGATGCTCTGCTTCTAGTTCATTACCCAAACACTGAAACTGAGTGATGATCCAGCGGTCAAATCTTAACTTTATGTTCCTCACAATGTCAAACTTGTTCCTGATACCACAGCCATATTAATGGTAGGTACTTTGGAACAAAAGAGTTTTATTATTCTCCACAGAAACAGTAAAAAGACATGCAAAATGTATTTTATCTTCCATCCATCTAAAATATTTGAAAATATAATAAACAGCTATCTTAGAAGTCATGAACCATCTCTTTGAGAAAACATACATAATGTAGAGTCTATATATAATATAATACATATATTATATAAAATATATATAAAATATATATAAAGAGAGAGACTGTAAAGGGAACCGAGGCATCTAGTTCATAACTCTAAAAAGATCTGTAACCTTAACATGATGTTTTGCCTCAAGAAGTAGCAGAATAAAATTATTCCAGACATCTTCTATGAGTCTTGGGAAAAATAAATAACAGGCAAGGTTTTCAAGCAAAAAGAAGTTTGTTTTTGAAATAATCTCACCACTCATGGATCTCTTACTGAGTTAAAACCATATTTAATTACCATCCAGAAAGTGGCCAAAATGAGAACGAAGAACAAATGTTATGCTGATGAAAGCCTGTTGTGTTATTCAGATGGCTTGAAATAACAGTTTATTTTAATCACACTTTAGTCGTGATTTATTGTTTGCTGAAGACATGATAATATACTCTTAAATTTTAATAGGCATTGTTGCTCTTTCTATTAATGTGTTCTTCCTGTCTTTAGTTTCAAAATAGTCTTCAAATACATTTTTCTTTTTCCAGCCAGAGCAACATGGCTGAAAGAGAAATGAAAGAGAAAAGCAGGAATGGGGCAGGGGGGAGTAGAACAAGCTCAGTGGTACTATATCCACCCTCATCTTACATTAAGGTACAGGGCAGTAGTATACCTTTTTTTTCATATTTTTGTTTATGAAGCAGATAGCTTCTTTTTATGAGGATGAGATTCCAAGCCTTTGTCTTCTTTTTCACTTGAGCAATTTCTAACTAAACAAAGTTAGTTTGCATTGCATCTTCACAGTTACTAAAGTTACAAAGTCATGTATTTCCTAGCATTATCACTTTAAATGGAGTTCCCTGCTCACATCAGTATGAGGAACATACTCCACAAATTATCATAATGCTAAGAGCAGTAGGGTACCATTTCCATCTCTGCTCCTTTTTTGGTAACATTTCTTGAGCTTCTTTATATTTTTTTTTCTAAAGTAATATACGATGTGTGTGTGTAATCATGGAACGAAAGCCAGAGACTGAGTTGCTCAGGTGGACTTTGACACAATTCAGTATTCCTCTTTGAACATTTAAATATGTGCAATTTTCTTCATTTTGAAATTCTACAAAATTCTTCTATATTCAGACAACTGATATACCAATGTAGAGGTAGTAATCCTGTTGCTTCAAACTCTACAGACATAAAGCTTGAAGAAAAATCAAGTAAAATAGACATGTAAACACAGAAAAAATCCAGAAGTTGAACCATACTTAGTTACATTTCAGATCACATACAATAACACAGCATAGAATAATGTTCTTCTTTAGATATGTGGAAGGAGTTTGAAGATACATGGTCTCAGTTATAAGGAATGCCTCTACACAATGTTAATCTTTTAGGAGTGATAAGCTACTTGTGGTTGCAGGGCTCAAAGTTACTTTTCATTAGATGAGATTTTGGCTGCCGATATGCAGATAATTGAACTCGTATTATTTTCAGTGTAATACCATGGAGGTGGAAAAGACACCTCATGTAGCTTTAAGATATCTACAGTATCTAAACTTGAAGCACTGACATCCTTTAAATAATCAAAGGAGAGCATAGGCACTTTTTTTTTTGGTTTTAATCTATTTCAAGATGAAGAAAGTCTATTCTGGAAGAAACTGTTCTCTACTGAAAGAGAGTCTGAAAGGGAGCCTAGCTAGATGCCTAGTGCAGGTATTGATATTTACAGTATATATTTAATAAAATGAATCCCAGCAACAGTCTTGGACCTAAATTTACTTAGGGCTAGCAAAAGCATTAACTTAAGTTGGTTAACCACTTAATAGTAACTAAGAATTGGAATTGTTTCTTGGTTAGTGACTGATGAAGAAATGATTCGGATTTCTCATTAAGTCTTTGATTACTTTTAGTACAGGAAACATTTAGCAACTTTTTTGTCTTAGTTTGTAGCATGAACATAGTCCTTGCAAAAAATCAACAAGGTTGGCACGTATACTGAAAATTAACTTCACAATAAGGTTAGATAAAAAGTAGAAGAAAACTTGATAGGCTTTAGAGAAAACTTTAGGTAAATTCTGATCAGGGTGGAACAGCACTGAGGCAAAAAAATACAGGAATTTCCCAAAGATTCCATATGTATTAATCACCTGAAAACAAACCACACAGATCCACACGCTAGTTCCCAATTTGTGCAATGAGATAAAAAATGGGCAGTGTAGCATTCACTGATTCCACATCCAAAGAGTAATTTTGTGTGATAAAACTTAACATCTTCATGTCTAGCTTTTGGATGCATGGGATAGAATTAACATGCTGCACTAGGCTGCCTCAGTGATAGACTCTTAGGACTGAGCTCAACTATCATAGTTACATTGATATTTAACTGAGGGTATATTTTGACAAAAGAGGTGAAGATGTTTCATGTCGAGACTATTCAGTTCTATCTTCTTTCTTTCCTTCCTTCTTTTCTCTCCCTCCAAAAAAACGGAGGGTTACATTCTTATTAAACTTAGCAGGGAGAATAAACTTCAGTCTGTCTTCCTAGCTAGTGGATTATAATTTAGCATTTCCAAAAGGCAGGAATCAGAAACCATTTTGAATAGTAGAAGTCATAGTTGCAAAGATTATTGCTAAATCTTATGTCATTCATGTAGGTATTCTTCCAGCATGTAGCTTTGGAGACATTTTGCTCATGAGCCTTAAGTATCTGCAAACCAGCTAAGTGACTAAATGATCTTGCCCAAACTTCAGCTAGGTGAACACACCTGACAACAGAAATGAAAATGCATTGTAGGTTCTCACTTTTATTACTGATGATACTTGCAGGAAATGCAATTGTCATTCTGATGTCTCCAAATTTATGTATTTGAAAATTGGCATTAAGATGCCCCATGCTGTGTTCTGTACCAAAACAAAAACATGTAACACTCTCAAAGCTAGCCTTGCTAACAAAGCCTGAAGGAGATTGCACTATTATTTTTGTTTGTTATTTCTCCACAAGTACAGATGACTCTGATGCTTGAATTATCATTTTGACAGAACAAATGTCAGGAGAATACAATACATGATTAGTAAGTGTCATGCCACAATTAAAATCCTAAATATGGATTAGAATCTGTTTTGGTATCAGTTCTTTTACAAAGTAGTTTAGTAATGATGACTATCTCTTGGAGTAAATGTAGATTTATGTTTGCAGATCTAAACTTCTATTTCATATTACATATTCACAGAGGCACAGGGCTCAGGGCAGCATCCAGGTGAGTCTGGAAGACCTCCAGAGAAGGAGACTCCACAACCTCTTTGGGCAGCCCATTCCAGGGCTCTGCCACCCTCACAGTAATAAATAATGAAAACAAATCCTGAAGAAAATATACAGACTAAATGCTTTGATAGCATTTTTCCTCTGTTTTCCATATGGATACTTTCATCTCTTTTTGCTGTTATGTTGACATTTTATATTAAGCTACTCATAACTACAAAAAAGTTATCTCCACATCCCCAGAGTGAATCAAAGTATTTGATGCCATTAGTTTGGCAATAGTGGCAACTGTTTTTATGATTAATGTCAATTAATAGCGCCTACCCCACAAAAAATAAAGATAGATTTGATAGACTTAAATGCATGAATATACATGGAATAAAGTGAATATCCATGAAATAAATACAAAATTTCCTCTCTATCTGATGCTCTGGAAATAATCCAAAAGAGGATTATTTCCAAATATTCTCAGAGTCATCCAGGAACAACTTTGAAAAATGCATATATTTTCTTATTCTGTTAGCATTGGTCCATCTAAATTATGCCTACAGTTCGTAACCAAAGCTACGAAGATCTACTTGCATTTCATCGTCATTGGATATATTTGTGCAGTAAGAATATCTGATTGCCAGTTGGGTTGTCTATGTTAATAGAAGTAATTTTAGTGCATCCTGATATTGTAAGGATTTGCATGTAGTATCCAAAATCTGATACTCAATGCATGAGGTAATTGAGTTTGCTATTGCATTCCAGCTAGGAATGCATAAGAACAGAGTATTTAAGCAGGTTGTCCAACATGTCTGAGAAGCTCAGTCCTTAATGACAAAGTCCCCAGTATCATATCTGCAGCCTTCTCCCCACTTCCCATTTTCAGGGTTATAAGAGTTTTGAACTCTTGCCCAGATAGACATACATACTAATTTTTCTTATTTAAATCATCATTTAACAGAGATAAACTGAATTAAAGATACAAGCTCTCAGAATTGCAAAGGATAAAATATCAGACCAAAATTGAAATCATATTGAAAGCCCAAATTAATAATAAAAAAAATCAATCTCCTAAAAAAAAAAAAGCTGATACATATTTAAAACCAAAAAAAGTATTTTCTTTTTAACTTCAGCTTAATAGAATTTAATTGTATTGTTTTATTGTGTATCCAAGAACGTTACAACTTTTTAAAATGAAACTTTACCCAACATTTGAATTGAGGCACCTAAAAATAACTGCCATCCCCAAAACGACTGTATTTTGTATGAGATAGGACATTACACAAATTTTATATAAGGGTTTATTTAATAATAATTGATAATTTGAAACTGCTAATTCTCAAAACCATGATCTGAAAACGGAGTCAGTCCAGAGATACCCCATAAGTAACAGTCTACATACAGAAACTTTAATACATTCAATACAGAAACTTCAATACCAGAAACTTCAGTACAAATCTCCTGCACTTGGGGAGGAATAACTCCAGACACCAGGTTAGATTAGGAGTTGAACTGCTGGAAAGCAGTTCCACAGAGAGGGATCTGTGATTCCTGGTTGATATCAAGTTAACCATGAGCCAGCAGTGCCCTCGTTGCCAAGAAGGCCAATGGGATCCTGGCTGTATCAGGAGGAGTGTTGCCAGCAGGTCAAGGGAAAGGATCCTGCCCTTACTCATCTCTGGTGAGGCTGCAGCTGGAGTATTGGGTGCAGTTCTGGGCTCCCCAGTATGAGGGATGTGGAGCTTCTAGAGAGGGTCCTGTGGAGAGCGACAAAAATGATTAAGGGACTAGAGCACCTCTTGTACGAGGAAAGACTAAGCAAGATGGGCCTGTTTAGCCTAGAGAACAGAAGGCTGAGAAGGAGTCTTATCAACATGTACAAACACTTGAGGGGAGAATGTAAAGAAGATGGGGCCAAACTCTTCTTGGTGGTGGCTAGTGACAGGACAATGGGTAATGGGTACAAATTGAAACTGAGGAAGTTCCATCTGAATGTGAGGAGGAAATTCTTTACTGTGAGGGTGACAGAGCACTGGAACAGGTTGCCCAAGGAGGCTGTGGACTCTCCTTGCCTGCAGTCTCCTTCCAAGCCTGCATAGATGGCACAATGTGCCCTGTGCTCTAGGTGGCTGTGCTGGAGCAGGAAGGTTGGACTAGATGGTCTCTAGAGGTCCCTTCCAACCTCAACCATTCTTGGGATCCTGGGGTGCATTAAGAAGAGCGTCTCCAGCAGGTCAAGGGAGGTGATCGTCCCCGTCTACTCAGCCCTGGTGAAGCCACACCTGGAGTACTGTGTCCAGTTCTGGGCTCCCTAGTACAAGAGGGATGTGGAGCTGCTGGAGAGTGTCCAGCGCAGGGCTACCAGGATGATCAGGGGCCTGGAACATCTCCCCCATGAGGAAAGGTTGAGGGAGCTGGGCCTGTTCAGCCTGGAGAAGAGAAGGCTGAGGGGGGACCTCATCAGTGTGTAT
>JAUBOD010000343.1:41782-56148 GCA_032353885.1 Nothura maculosa | reverse complement strand
CGCGGGGGGCGGCCCCGCCGGTGCGCGGGGCGGGCGCGGCCGCGAGGCGGCGGCGGAGGCGGCTCGGCCGCGCTCCGTGCGGCTGCCGGCGGGACATGGGGCCGAGGAGCGTCTGCTGCCTCGGCGCCCTCCTCCTCCTCGTTCCCCTGCTACTGGCGGCAGGCGCCGCGGAGCTGCGGAGCTGCGAGGATGCCCGGAAAGTTTTCCAGCTGCGGCAGCTCGGCCCCTTCCGGGGCTTCCCGCAGACGCCGCGGGCAGGTAGGGGCGGGCGGAGCGCACGGGACGGGACGGGATCGGACCGAGCCGGACCGGACCCGACCCGTCCCGTCCGGGATTCCTGCGCGGCCGCTCTCGTCGGGTCGAATTTAGGGGTGCGGGGCCGCCAGCTCTGGCTGCAACTTTGCTGGGCAGGAGGTGCCTCAGGCAGCTCCGCACTGGCGCTCGGTGTGTGTAGGTGTATGTGTGTGTTAAATTCTAGCCCCTTCCTCAGGAATGAGGATGCGCTTCATGGGAAATAGTCTGAGGAAAAAAACAAACAAAAAAACAAAAAAAAACGGAGTTCAATTCTTGTCCCCTGTGCAGCCATCTGTGCGGTCTGTGCATCCCCCATTGCCTGCGGGATGGATGGGAAGCGGCAGCTCGCGACGGGAGTTCGTCCTGGTCCCAGCCACCAGTGGCAGGCACCGATACTGGTGTCAGTGCAAACCCTGCGTGCGGATGAGAGGGGGAACGCGCTGAATTGCGCCTTACACTAGAGGAATTTCTGTTCTGTTAAATGAGAGCGATTTACAGCAGTGTGAGTGGCAGATCTGCCCCTTTTCTCTCATGTTGGTCTGCATTTATCTTTAATTATATGGAATTCCTAGGGAAGTAATGTCTTTAATGGAATTTCTGTAATGTTGAGTACATCCAGTGTATATTTTAACAGTTAAACTTTTTAAAGTAAATGCCAAATCATGTGGCACACTGTGTATCTAGATGGTCCTTTTTCTTTCATGAGCACCTCAGCTGATTTCAGTGGTGCTATTCACGAATTAAATGTATGTACCCTGATGTTTTCCCAATGTTTAGAGACCAAACTTAGAATATCAATTGCCTCCTTTTTTTAAATTGTTTTTAAATCTTTTTAAAGATCTGTGTAATGTTTTTTATTGGCCGTTGTGATTTACGGCCCCTGAGGCAGCGCGGCTGGTGTCCGTGAGGAGGGGGAGGGAAACAGCCGGTGCTTTGATGTAGGTGCTGTCTCTACTCCCGTGCTTTCTACTTTTCCCTTTTCACCTGCCAGGTTTTTATAACACCACTCTGATTTTCTTCTTTTGACTTTTCTCTTTTTCCTGTTGCTGAAGCCCAAGCTAGTTTTGGATTATGAGAATCATGAGAGATTCCTTTCCCTGCCACTACCCCAGCAAACAGGGGTCAGTGAGTGCTGCATGCGTCTGTCAAACAGTTTTTCTCTTCCTAGGAGCAGTCTTGCTCTGAGCAGGTCAGAAAAGAGCAGCCTGTGATGAGCTGAGTGCCAAGGCTTTCACTTTGAGTATCTCTTCTCTTAGAGGTACATGAAAGAAATAATTGTGAACAGTAAAATCTCTTCAGAATTGGAGATGACAAGAAAATGGGGGTTAAATTAATATTTTAGATGCAGGGATGATTAAAGAAAGTTGTAGAATAGAAACATAATATGAAGAGGAAAAATATGTCACCTTTGTTCTTCCTGTGTTGAAGTTGTATGTTATGCCACCTTAAATGGAAAATGTTTTAAAACCTTTATTGATGACATCTTGAAGTGAGTGTGTATATGTGTTAGATATATTTGAAACAAACAGTTCCTGTAGTGTCTACACATTAAATAGGCTTCAAAGCTGTCTTTATAAGGCTTAGTTCAGTTGCCAAACTCCAGATTCTGGCACAACTGGAGGTTCCCCGGAGTCTCTGGAATAGGAGAGTCGGATGGCGGGCTGAGTACCAGGCCATGGGAGACCTGCATCTCTCTGAGGTGGCAGCAGGAGACTGGATGGGGTTCTTGGCAGCTCGTGCACCCTCTGTGGGCAGCGGGGGTGAGCAGTCACTGCTGTCACAACCTGGCTGCCTACAAGTCATTCTGCTCTGCGGAGTGAGCTGAGCCCCCTTACACTGCTACTGTGTTACTGTGTTTCATTTATTGTAGTGGGAGCTTAGAGACCTGCCTCATGTATGGGGACCTTCATTACAATGTCCTGTGCTGAGTTACAGCCCTCGTGTGGGAAGGGATATCTGACAGAAAGAGGGTGGATTGAATAGTAGTTTGAATTTCTTTGCAGTAGAAGGCTGCTTTTGTAGTCAATGAAATTACAGGGAGGAAGTCGGCTTATTTGGTTGTTCTTTTCATTGTGCACATTCAAATAAAAGGCTGTAGGATTCTTTTGTATATTTTTCCTTCTCTTTTTGGTGGTAATAAAAACTAAGGAGCATTATGTCTACAAGTCATGCAGACTGTTGTTCTGTTCTATTCAGGGACTGCTACTTGTCTGTATTTTGAATATATATTATCTCAGATGACTGTATATTATATTTTATTCAACTGCTAGCTTTGCAGCCAGTGTGTAGAATTCATAGCTGTAAAGGAACAAGAATACCTGTATAGAAAAACACATGCATGCAGAAAAGAGTCATGAAGGTTACAGAAACTGAGTTTGTATTAATTTATCGTTCACGTTAACAGAGGGTATTGTTTTATTGAAATGGGCAGAATTTAAACTACTACCTTTGATTTATAAAAATAAGATTTTTATTGCTTCTGTAGAGGGAAAAGAAAGTCAAAATACTGCAAAAATTGACCAAGCATGATGATTTTTTTGTAATGATGACTTGTTAACTGTAGTCTATACTTGTGTTCAGCCATCACATGTTAGGCTGAAATCTTTGTAACTTAGTGATTTTAAATGGCTGTTATCAGAATACTTTTTTTTTTTCCAGTCTGGTTCTGTGCCAGAAGATTTTAGGATTATGTCTGTTTTTCTTGGTGGTGGAAGAAGATTTCTTTTCTGAATTCTTTCCCTGAGACTTCATGGAACAGTGGAGTGAGATGAATTATAAACTTGTCACCTCCTTCCCCTCACTTTATTGAGGAAGAGCTCCCAACAGATTTCAGTGAAAAAAAGTCAGGCTTCTGTTTACAGCAAAAAATTGAGTTGCATGGCTTGTTAAGAAATGTCACATTTCTTTGGCTTGTGAATCCCTTCAGTTCCTGATCAAGAAGAAGATTAAGTGTTGAAGAGTTGTTTGTCCAAGCTCAGCAGATTTTTTTTTGGGAATAACTGTCTTGACTTACTTTCAGCAACCTCTGGGAGGTCATGCACGTAGACTTAGGAACAAGAAGCAGAGTAAGAAAAATTAAGATTACGTGATGAGTAAAAACTTTATGGCAAAGCCCTTTTGGATAGAGAACTGTTATGTACGTGAGGTGGGATAAATGAGGCAAAAAAACCCAATAAAAACCTGTGCTTGAAGGATGAGATAATCTTTGAAGAAATTGGTGTGTAATACTGTTTTACTAATTCAAGTTCAAATATTCCTATTAATTCAGGTTAAACAACAGAAGTGAATTTAAAAACTGTCAGATTAACCCAACTCTGTACTTCTCCTTAGATTTTGGGGTATGAAAACTGATTAGAATTTGGATCTTATTTATTTTAAATTTCAATTCAAGTTGGGTAATTCAAGTAAGGTAAGAACATGATAAGATGATTGATAAGAATCAGATTTCCCGGTGTGTGTGGAAAACTGGTAAATTTTGTTGAGGATAAGAGATGAGTTGCCTTGTTTTGTTTTGTTGTGTATTGATTTTTCCGTTTTTTTGTTGTTGCCTATTACCTCGTTTATGTGTGTGTGCATAGAGATATATGTGTACACACATGCACACACATGTACACACATGTATACACACATACACACACACTTTTATATATGTGCATATGTGTACGTTATTGGTTCCTAAATACAAGGGATTTCTCCTCTGGACTCATGAAACAAGAAAAAAAATCTTAAAATATTTTAGGATTAAAAAAGAGGAAAAAAATAAAGTGTGATTAGCTGTACAGCAACTTTTCTGTTTCCACCAATAAGCATTCCAAGTCTTCTAGGATGTCAGTAGTGCCTGGAAACCTTAGGACCTGACCAAAGTATCAGAGCATGAGGCATTGTCTGTTGCCCTAAATGAGGATGGTGGGGGGTAAATCCCTCTTATTGTTTGTTTGTTTATTTGTTTTCTTCTGTACATGGTCTTGAGATGTGGCATGAGGACACAGAGGGCCCTGGGCTCTGTTGGGATGCCTGCAAGGAGGAGTAGGGTATTGGATGATGTTAGGAAGCAGCCAAACGTAATGCTGCCTTGTATACAGTGCCTCTTGAAAACAGTGCCTGAAATGCGCTGTAGCCCGAAGTGCAGCTGGACACTCTGCGGAGAGGTTACGGAGGTGTCTGAAGAGAGGCTCAGCACGAGGTACCCGTGTGCATAGTCAGGGCCAAGTACCTGGATTTCAGCACTACCTACAGTATCTCTGTACTAATTGAGCAGTACTGAGAACAGTGGATTTTTTTATGGTGATTAATCATAAGTCTGAACTGACAGCTGGGAACAAAGATGAGTGAAGAAATAGGTACTAAACTGAGAGCTTGAAAAGGACTCATGTCTGATCGAGACCGCAAATCTATTTTGCGATAAACAGCTGGAGTGAACAGTTTCTTTCAGGACGTGGCATTCCATTGCTGGCATTTGAAAGGCTAGTTATTCTGACGATCCTAGGTCAATTGGGGGATTTTTCAGATTCAGGATTTCATCTCATAAAATATTTGTCTAATAGTAGTAACTAGCATTTTCTCTTGCTGGCAGTTAATGTCTTCATCCTGTCACCATTTGCATATCTAAAATTATTGGAAGTACAGTCTTTTAGGATTTAGAGCATGGATGAAAAACCCAGAATCAGTTCAAGATCTTCTGTAATTAAGTAATTCTACAGCTCAGAATACTTATATTTTATTCTTCCTGAAGAGTTTGGCAACCCCTGGATAATTCCCTGTTACAGAACTTCTTGTAGGCTGCAGCTGCATATGTCAGTGTGTGTTTATTGCAGGCCAGGTTATTTCAATTTTTCTTCTTATGTTCTTGCTTAAAAAAAAGAGTAGTTGAAGTGTAAAGTCTTCAGAGCTTGGTACTGAACAGCCAATGTCCCTTCTGGAGCTGGAAATGTTTTCCACCCATATGTCGATATGACTGGCTATTGACAAAACTATTCTTGTGGAGAATAGGAAGATTTTGAGATGTGAAGAGACAGAAAATAGGTTTTTTTTTTTTTAGTGTTTTTAGTTTAGTTGTATAATAATATATTAACCTATTTCACTTGCTGTTGCACACATGCTCTTATAAAACATAGTCCGTAAACTGTGCTTCTGCAGCTTTATAAAGGAACAGATACAAAACTCTTCTGTGGATTTTGAGCAGCCACTCCATTTTTAGTCATTTGGGTTCTTTTACATCTTGAATTCAGTTAATTTTCCCTGACTGTTGAAAGGAGCCGTATTTAATGATTGGGAACAGAAGTAGGTCAATAAAATGTACTTTGTATGTACGTGATTAGTAGTCTTAAAGGAAGAACAGGGTTCCCGTAGCATTGGGAATGGTATTGATGTTAAAAAGATGTTACCTTTAGAAAAATAATGTTCTTACTCCTTGCTTTTATTTAAAGTCTTCTGAAACCGTGAAACAAATACTTGCTATTATTTCGAGTTTTGCTGAAAGTCTGAATGCTTTCTTGACACTATGCAAGAGCCTGTGACAAATCTACTTTTAAAAAAAAAAACATTAGCTTCTGCTTTATCAGAGGGAAAGTAACCAAAGCTTTGAAAGCTGAGGAACGCCTAACATTCAAAATATTAAGCACAAAATATTAAGTTTAGATGAACTGAACAAGTATTTTGCATGTGCACACGAAACTACAAGTGAGCAGGTGCACTATATATTATGTTTTAGTTGTTAACAAATAATGCTTGTGTGGTGGCTACTTTACAAATTGGCTAAATAAGGCACAGAGGTATAAAAATCTTTTTGGCAAGACTTTTCCTGATCCGCATATTAAAAAAAGATATGACTGAAGATTGTTGCTTCTGAAAAATCAAGTACTGTTTACCTGTGCAAAGGATGCATTTCAGGTCAGTAGAAGAAGCAAGAGTAGTGCAATTTCTAATATTTGCTTGATTTGACAGCTCAGTTACTTCTAGTCTCAGTTATGATTTATTATAGAGTAATGCTGTTGACCAGAACAATACTATATGCAATGCTTAATGCTATTTGAGTTCAACTTTTGTTGTTTCCTCTCTTTTCAATTTCAAGCAGAGAGAGGTCATTTAGATGTAGTTACTACCAGCCACATTTTGGAGAGTAAGACAAATTATATTTGGAACTGAGTTAACAGTGGTATCTTGAAAAACAGAATTCACGTAAGTGTAATATCTTTTAAAAAGATATACAATAGTGTATTTTTTTATGTTTTCAAGTACTTGGTAGGAAAGAGGGGAAAAAAATAGTTCCAAATACTCTCATGACATTTAGGCCTATATGTGATTGGGAATAGTGTGAAGATTGTACTGGCAAACTATTGTAATACACAGTATTGGTTTTCTAACAGGTCACTCCTCAAAACTGCAAAACTATATACAATGACATGAAAAAAAAAGCAATTGGTATCTAGTTGTGAGTGTTTGTTTCCCAGTTTATTGTGGAGCTTAGAACTCATCCACTCTGTTGTGGCACACTTAGATTCATCCCACCTGGTTCCCTGAGATTTTTTTTTGTCAAGATTCTTAAAGAAATCACGGATTCAACTGACTTTGACTATTTAGGCTCCTCTCCCTTCCTAGCCCATCTCTAGGCATGGTGGCTTAGGAGATCTTGTTGGTTAAGACTGATGCAACAAGGAGACTGAATGCTTCAGCCTTATCTGCATCCCTTGCCTGCTATTCTTTTATTCTTTTACTCTTCACTGCTAATGCACAAATTCTTCTTGTACTTATATTTCTTGCCAGTTTCAATTCTGGTTTAACTTTGCCTTGCCTAGCATCATTTCTGCATGCTTGGGCAACACTTCTGTATTCTACCATGTGACCTATATCCCCTCTACATTCTTCCTGCACTGAAACTCAGTCATGAATTCCTTGTTTCTTCCACTAATTGGAGCATCTGCTTGGATGGGAAATTGTTGAATTTCTGGATGAGAAATTGTTCTTAAAGATTTGTCAACTCTCTTAAGCAACCTCATCCTTCAGAGCTGCCTCCTAGCTACACCTGTCTGAAGTTCCTAGAGTAAGTGGAAATTTGCTTGTATGAAGTCCAGTGTATGTACTGTGCTACCATCCATCTTTGCTCCCCTTGGAAATTTTTTCTCCACTATTTCATGGTCACTACACCCAACCCTGTTATTACACTGTTATTACATCTCCCATGATTAAATCCTCATCCCTGAATATCAATCCAGAAGATCATGATACCTAGTTGGCACGTAGTCCAGAGCCTCTATCAATCCATCAGAGCACTCAGGCTATCCTTCCCATGCCTTAGGTATCTCAGCAGTGTATTAGTTCTGCAGACCTCCAGCTCTTCCCGTTTGTTTCCTACTCCTAAAGAAGTTGAGAGCTGCCAAATCTGGTGAACTCCAGGACCTGGGGATTCTTCTCTCCCAACTTCTGCAGCCCATCCAGGTTTACTCTAAGATGCAGGACATTTGTCTATCCCAGCTCTATGGAACCTGCAAATGGGTCCAATTACTCAGCCAATAAGGAGCATAAACAGATATCCCAGATGTGTACATATGTGATGCAGAGGACTTTTATAGGGCTGGATATACAAACTGCCAGAGCTGAGCACTGCCACTACTAGGACCCACGTAAATCACTACCAGAACTCACTTAGAATATAGGTACAGGCAGCCTAGTCTGGTTCCTCCTGTCTGGCAGCGCAGAGTTAAAGTTCATTAGTTCAAACAAACTCCCTTACTGGCACAGTTCACAAGCACATGCACAGATCTGTCGACTGTCGCCTGATTGGCGTGCCTGGTTCCCCTTACTCACCATGCTGCTCTCCTACTTGCTGGCTTGTTCAGTTTGATGTTTGCCAGCAAAGAGATGCTCACACACTCCTCTTAAAAATCCCCCCACAACTGCAGATCCTTTTAATATTAAGTTCTCAATGTGCCTGATATCCATGCCAGTCCCTGGGCCCCTCACCCACTATTGGCTCAGACCTTGAGTCTTTCCAGATGCAAGTCTCTTTGCTGCTTGCTGGCTAGTCTGTCTTGAAGTTTGCTTGTGAATTACACATACAGAAGATTAAATTCACCAGGAAAATATAAACACACTGAGCTCTTTCCAATTGCTGCTATTCAGATCTCTCTCACATAACACATACACTGTGATGTCTCCAGTTGCTGCTACATAGACATATGGGCCTCCTGACCCATATGTCTATGGGTCCTGGCACTTTCTCCAGCTGTAGTGTGCACGTTTTTTAAAAAAAAACACACGCACGAAAAGGTATCTAATTAATAAAAAGGATGGAATTTGATGATTTGATGACTGGCCTTCCTTATATGTTACCCCTTTTATCTCCTTTCTTCCCTGTTTTCCCATGCTTATTCCTCCTTGATCCACCTTGATCCTTCCCTTTCTGCAATCATCTCCTAATAAATTAATCCTAATCACACAAACCTTCTCAAGTAGCCTATACTACTCACGTTAGTCTTGTCTTCCCTTCATTTTCAGTTAAAAAATTCAGATCAGTTCTCTCCAAGTCTTTGTTTGAATTGTTCCTGAAAAATCAGTGTCAGTCTGAGGCCAAAACGTTCTTGGTTCATTATTGTCTCCTAGCACTTGCCTGGTAGGCTTTTGCATCTATTCATGTTTAATTTGTTGCTTTCTTTATTATTTGTTACTTCTTTTATACTGAATAGTCCTTAACCAGATAACACAATGGGTGCACTTTACTGGTGGTAACTTAATTTTTTTGTTTGTTTGTTATTCAAAAAGTAGGAGTGATAACTGTTTTGCAGATTAATAGTCTTGCTTGTGATTGATATTAATCACAGCTTAGATTTTTGTCAGCCAGAGCTCCTAACATTTGAACTGCTACATATGGTATTGGTAAGTTTGTCTACTCCGGGAGAAATAGTGCTAAATAGAAAAGGAACGATGTGTTTCATTGGACCATTGATAATACACACTGGTTACTTGCTTAGTTGCTACCTGTTTTAAGCATCTCCAACTATCTTTCCTCAAGGGAAGCCTCAATAAGGGAACAAACACATGGGCAGTGTGGCTGTGAACTAATTTTTGTCATTTGGCTTTCAAGACACAGGTCATTCCCTGTTGGGAGCATTGACATAGCCCATGCAGTCTCCTGGCATCACAGCTTGGTAAATAAAGTATTCATAGTTAATCAGTTTTGTCACACTTGCTATGGATCTTTTTTATATAACTTAAATAAATTCAGAATTTTTTTTTAAAAGAGATCACTAAAAATGCTCTGTATTTGTCATCACAAAAACCTGAAGTTAAAGGGCACAGCTCATACTGAAAGAAATACAGGCTGATGTACCCCTGTGTTGTAAAATTATATTGATACAGTGTTTGGTATAAGAATAGGAGGGAATACTGAAGTATGAAAAGAGTAGAAAGGAACAGCAGCATCATTTTAAAAGAAAATTTTGGCCTTCTCTTGAAAAGAGTTCTATTGCAGCTTCGGCGGGCCAGGAATATCAGAGCCAACACTCATGGAGGTTAGACACCGACTTCGTTTAATCTGCGTTTGCGTTACATTTTTATGCGGTTTGAGCAAAGTGCGCGGATAGCAACAGTCCAAGAGTCAAGCAAGGGTTGGTGGGTTCCTGATCGTCAATCATCTTCATTGGTTGCCAGCCTAGTTGCTAAACGAGCTGTCTGGGACATGATGGAAATGTCTGGATCCTGTCTTTGTGGTCACGCTAGTTCCTCATTCTAGTGCTAATTCTGCATTCAGTGCGCCGACTCTGCATCCTGCGCGGCCAAAGGACAAGTCATGACACCCCCTTGGACATTTCCCCAACAGAGTTCTAATTCTTTTATGTTAAAATACAGTATTTTGCTAAAATTAACTGTACCACTTAGAGTTTGTGATTAGCTATCACAGAAGGAATTTTATTTCTGTGATCACAAAAATAAGTGTCTGTAGATTGTGGTTATCAAAGATGAAATATTTAAGAAGGCTTATGAAAATATGAATGATCTATTTTGATATTGATGAACAGATTATAGCAATAAGAATAAATGAAAGCAGTTTTAAATGATTTTGAAATGCATTAGCTTAAATTAGAGCATATCACATATTGTTTATTTATTCACTATTCTATGTGAGGTTTGAGAAAACCTTTAGTTTCATTGAATTTGTATGTTTCAATTAAAGAAAAATAAAAAGTTAAAAACTGTGATTCAGCCCTGCAAAATGTAAGTACTTTTTATTTTACTAAGTAAAATAAATTGAAGATAGTGTCATGAAAATGTGTCACTTTTTATTTCTCATTTTATTCTGCAACAAGAGTAGAACTGAAGTAAAAGTAATGACCTTGCTCTGGTTAAAAAAATGCTCTTTTAACTGAAGGTTAAGAATTAGAATTAGTTCTGTTAGGAAATCTAGACCTTAAAGCCAAATGGGGATATACTCCTAATACTTTATACTGATAGAGAAGAGAGGGGAAATATAGCTATGTGTGCATTTAATTGTCACTTGTTTTAATCAGTTTTGGGAACTAATGAACTTTAGCACTCATCCCTCTTAACATCAGGAAATTAATCTTTGTAACAATAACAGCTAAACCAATATGTGTGAAATTCCTTGATTAATGGGATCTCAAGTATTCCTCAAGTCATGGAACAAGGAGAGGGGAGGTAAAGAGGCTGTATGATAACCTGCATGACAAGGTGCTCTAAGTCCTGTTCTCCAGGTCACCTGCTGATAGGTGGTCTCCCACGGTGCTCTTTTGGCCACCGTGGCTCTGTCCTCCCACCACTGGTGCCAGAGAGAGCCAAGTGCTCAGGTCTCATCCTGGTGTGTAGCTGAAACATGGTCAACAGCCACTGAGGATCTCACAGGTAAGGTAGGCCTAGGCCCAGGCATAGCATTTAGAAGTAAATACCTAAGATACCTATTCCTACTCCTGAAAAATTCAGGAATGAGATTTTCATGAGATCTCGTAATTGTGGCACTGACAAGGGTAAAATTGAGCAATTCCTTTTCTTCGCAGACCTACTCTGATTACTGTGCTTTGCCCTTCTGCCCACAACGTGAAGCAGAAGAGGAATGGGCAGCAGCAACATCACAAGTTTATGATACCCATTTTCAAATGAGCACACCGGATATTTCGGTCCTTGCTGTCTTGATGGGGATTTGGCTGTGGTTGCCTTGTCTGTGTTGCCTTGTGGCTGCTGTTTCCCCTTCAGGCACAGCTGAAGCAATTTAGCTGACTGCCAATCTCATAGAGCACATTTCCTCACCGTGACTAGTGGAATAGAGAAACTTAACATTTACATACATTATGGACAGTAACATAGAAAAAGACAAAATGGGATAAGAAAAAAGAAAAATGGGAGCATATTGCTCCATTCAGATCAAGCTTCCTTATGCTCCTTACAAACTTTTCTTCTTTGACTCATAAACCAAACTCTGTCAGCAGATTCAGTGGTATGTGTTACCGGGAAAGAGTGGCTGTTTGTAACCATTGAAGCAGTTCTGTTGTACTATGAAATTTGTACTATGAAACATGCACTTGCGTGTACTTCAGACTAGCATTTAAGAGCACAGACCTTCAATACTATAGTCAGTAAAGAATGTGATATATCTGTATGTGCTGCTGGAGGACATCTAGAAAATCTATTGATTTTCTGTTTATAGAAAGGTACCTTTTTTTTTCAATTATTCATCTTGTTTCTTAATGTTTTGCACTTCAGCTACCTTAAAACAGCTTATCATACCTTGAAAAATATGGTCTTGAAGTGTATTAATTATGTTCTACCTACAAATTAATAGTTGAACCTTCAGTATTTTTCTGCTGTTAAAAATTTAAATGCTTCATAAGTTATGCTTTTGGCATTGAAAATGTATTTCATAGAAATATATTACTTTTTTTTCTTTGAGTACATTTGAGTAAGGGAAATGTGTATGTTTGATGATGCCTCACTGCAGAGAAACAAGTTAGGAAAAGCATAGCGGAGCTAATGAGTCTTCAGTTTGGTAGTATGTAGGTTTGTTACACTTGTTTATTCTCATTTTATGAAGAAAAGCACAGCAAAGTCCTGGTGTAGATAATGCTTAGTAAAATACATTTAGATTAATTTCTTTTTGTTGCTGTTTGATTCTAGTTCAAGCATCTACAGTGTTTCTTCTGACAAATTTGGTGGACTTGTGCTTGAAATATTCAGTAGTTAAAGAAATAAGATAGTTACAAATATTAAACCTCAAAGATAAGAAGTTAAAAATATGAAAGTTATTGAGAATTGTTTTAAAGTGATAGAAAAATAATGCTTATGAAAGAAGGGTTAATAAGATGAAAAATAATCAGAGAAAATAATTCAGTCTGCTTTGTAAATCTGGAAGTGTGAAGAACATATGGACAGTCATTGCTTTCAGCATCTGATTAAAAAAAAAACATTTTGTAAGTCTGAGGAATTAGAGGAATCTCAGATCTCATGAAGAGCTGGGGGACCAGACTACTGAGAGAATGAAGACATCCTTCTTTGATCACTATTGGAGTAGTAGGTTATCTACTGAGTATCTAGGGAAAATAACAACAATAAACTTTAGCATTTTCGTCTGCATAAAGTTGATGCCATTTCAAGGGAAATGCAAACTTGAAGCTGATCTGAGTTGGCTTCTGTGTGAGTCTCTTAAGCAAGTGCTAAGCATATTTCCTGACAAAAATACATGCTTTATGTACAGGCTTTGGACAAGGTCAGACATGAATGTAACTCATACTGCAGTCTCTGATTTTTTAATAAACATAAGTAGTCCAGCAACATGGGGGAGGGAGTAGGAGGAATATCATAATTTCATCCAGGTCTAATTCTGATCAAGTGAATTGATCAAAAGATAAATTTGTGCCTGACTTTTCCGGTTTTATTTCTTGGGGCCATCTTGAACAAGAAGTATTTTAAAATACAGAATCTATTTCTAAATAAGCAAAATTGGAGTCTGGAGTTGTTGTAACATTGAAATGTGTCCAGGCAGCTTAATAAAATTGTTTCTGATACAGATTTTTGTTCCTCATACTGATTTTCATGAAAATCGTTCCTGATACTGATTTTTTAGGGATTATTATTATTATTGTGTAACTGTCTTTTTCAACAGTAATGACTTGTTTTTTGTTACAAACAGAAAATAATAGTAACTAAAAAGGCTGAAGTTATTGTGTAGATATTGCTATCAATATAGACATTTTTGATATTGCCATATATATTGCTGCTGGCATCATAAAGTATACCTTGACTTTTCTCCTACTGTGATGTGCACTGTGGGATAATTTTTTGGAGAATAAAAAATGAAATTGGAGAGAGTGAACTCTCCCAATCACACCCATGTATAAACATACGAATCAAGTATGACTAGTAAATGCTACTCGAGGCTTGTTATCATTCCTTTAATTTGTTTGCAGATGGGTGGTATATTAGTCCAGTTTGTTGCTGCAGGATTGTTTTAAAATTCTCATTTAATGTAGTTAATATATAAATTAATTAGTATTCAGTATGACCATAAATATATCCAGTCATAAGCAAGGTGATTTAAGAAGATTAACAGAAACTTGTACTATTTTATTTCTGTAAACTGTATTGACTTAGACATGTTTTACATAGGGGTTGTCGTACATGAAAATATATATTTTTATATACATTCAACATACCAAACCCATTCTTAGAAGAATTTCTGTTGACATAGCTGAAATCACTTAATTTTTTGGTTTGCGTTATGCACCACTTAGCTGTTCTCTTTACTCCTTTCCTTGGGTAAACTGTCTCGTTCCAGGACCAAAGTTTAGTGAAGCAATCACTACTGTGACAAAAAAGAAAATTACCTTTTGAACTGCTACAGTTGTAAATGTTTTTAAATATTTTTAAGTGAAGAAATCCAGACTTGCATGCGGTTGAAGTTTCAGCTTGCAGTTTGCGGACTTTAAGCTTCAGTTTGCAGACGACACCAAGCTGAGTGGAGTGGCCAACACTCCGGAGGGCTGTGCTGCCATCCAAAGGGACCTGGACAGGCTGGAGAGTTGGGCAGAGAGGAACCTCATGAGGTTCAATAAGGACAAGTGTAGGGTCCT
>JAUBOD010000343.1:5862-41682 GCA_032353885.1 Nothura maculosa | reverse complement strand
TGAGGGTGACAGAGCAGTGGAACAGGCTGCCCAGGGAGGTTGTGGAGTCTCCTTCTCTGGACGTCTTCAAAACCCGCTTGGATGCCGCCCTGTGCCACATGCTCTAGGTGTGCCTGCTCGAGCGAGAAGGTTGGACCAGATGATCTCTAGAGGTCCCTTCCAACCTTGAAGATTCTGTGATTCTGTGATTCTGTGTGCATGAGGTTTTAGCTATGTCTGCCTTATTTTAAATTCTCAGTGTGGCCATCCTTAAGCATAAGCATGTTAAGTAATTGCCTCGGGTCCCATGAGTTGGTTCCTTCCTGCTGCTTCTCCTTCCATTTTTCATGGACTTTTAGCTGTTCTGTGGCCACTGCTATCCGGGCCTGAACCCAGAGAGGCTAAACCACAGTACAGTGTTTGTATATAGTGCCACAGTTTCTACATCTACTTTGCAATATCCTACACAGGGAATTTGCCTGGGAGGGAAAACGGGATGCGAGGAGATTTGTCTGCAGTAGCTGTGGGGATGGTCCAGGCCTTGCAGGGAGCATGTGGATCCTGAAGGAGCTCAGTGGTGATAAACAGCTTAGGGGAGTCAGTTTGGAGGGCTTGTTTGGATTAAAAAGTTGGAGTCAGTGGGTTTACAGGGCTGAAATTTGCTTTGGGATGTGTAGGTGGCAGAGGACAGGAGCAAATGGAAGTATTTATTACTCGGAGGTGGTAAAGCAGGAAAACTAGCTTTCCAGTGCTTGTAATAAAATTTATTTTAAGATTCTTTTCAGTGTTGAGGGGAACAACTTTGTTTAAAAGTTGACTCTGATCCCAATTTTTTTTTTATGCAGAGTAATTCATATTCAAGTAATAATGAAGTTGAATAGACCACCTTTATTTTGCATTTTTATTTTCATTCTTTTACTGAACTGGAAAGTCTGAAGATGGAATATTTAAATTTTCACAAGGCAAGAGATTTGTAAAGGCAGCTGGACAGGGGCTCTTACAAAGTTCATAGGTGTTAAAAATTTAGGTAATCATATCTCAGAGTATGGAAATTACATGTTTTACATTCATAAATGATGAAGATAAAGAGCCTTCCAAAACATGAAATAGTATTGTGGAAAACCTGCCTTGTACCAATATTTCAAAAATAATATTTCTTAATATTTGCATGATTTTAGAGATTTGTGTGTGCACTAGAATAAATTTTTACCTTTCTTTTGAGATAGTAAATGTTGCAAGATTTGGAGCCTATGGCTTATGGAGATACCAATCGCTTTGTATTAACATTTCATTGAAAATCACTTCAAAGAGGTTTACAGGGATATCACTTTCCTAATTCTATTTTTTGCATCCAGAAGTTACATGCTTACATTTGCATGCTACCATGAAAAGAATCTCAGATGTGTGAATTCTCTATGGGAACAGGATTTCTTACAGTATCCAGTGGTTTTCCTTTGACATAATGAAATTTGCTTCTGATTATGCCTGTGTAATAGATTTATTTCTAAGCACATTTTATTGCCACAAGCAGCTAAATGTATATCTGGAGTCCTCTAGAGAAGGTTGTGCAGTCTTCTTCTCTGGAGGTCTTCAAAACCTACCTGGATTCAATCCTGTGCCACGTTGTCTAGGTGTCCCTGCTAGAGCAGGCAGATTGGACTAGATGATCTCCAGAGGTCCCTTCCAACCTCAACCATTCTGTAATTCTGTGAGACAAGTTGTATCAAATTAACAATTTCTGAAAATCAGTCCTCACTAAACTAAACTGATTTTGCCTAGAAGCTCACATCATATCACCTAAAGCATAAAAAAGAATAGATTCTTTACAAATTAAGAGAAACTACAAAGTATACAATACTTCGCACATTAAAGTGTATCCTCCTTCCACACCTACATTGGGATGCACAAACAAGGGATTGTAAGGATGGAGACTACCCAAGCCATAAGGAGGTATTCAGCAAATATGAGATTAATCTTCCTACATTATCTGCAATTTTCAAAGAAATTTATATTTGTCATAAGAGTCAATTTACTTCTGTATAGTATTGTACAGACAAGTGTTCATCTGTGATTTCAGATAAACTACTTCTGGTTTATACTCTATACTGTTTCAGGTGTTGTGTTTCTTTAAATGTAGTTTTTAAGAGATCTTCTTGGGCTTTACGACCTTTCTAAATATAATGCAAGTGATTACTTCTTGAGGAGTGGCTTTGCTGTGTGTGAGCAGTAAGAATTTTTCCCATATAGTAGCTGAAGTGAAAACCTAAGGCCAGGAAGTCCTTCATTAAGACTGATTTAGCCAACACATGAATAAGGGGGCAAACCTTGCTTTGTAAGGCTTTTCTACATAGCCTGAACTTTTCATAGAATCATAGAATCTTTAAGGTTGGAAGGGACCTCTAGATATCATCTACTGCAACCCTTCCCCTACACACACAGGATCGCTTCAAGCATGTAGCACAGGACTGCATCCAAGCAGGTTTTAAATATATCTGGAGAAGGAGACTCCACAACCTCCCCTGGCAGCCTATTCCAGTGCTCTGTCACCCTCACTGTCAAGAAATTCTTCCTTACGTTCCTGTGGAATTTTTGGTGCTTCAAATACTTCATATATGTATGAAATTTCTTTAACAGTGATGTAAACAGATGCACTTCAGGCTTCGCTGTGCTTCACAGTCTCTGCTGTTGCCTTTTTCTCTGGTAGACATATGGATATGGTGTGAGGAAGGCTATCTGTGGAGATTCAAGTATCAGGAGTGACAAACTGGGAACCAAAAATGATCATGGGTAGCTGTTCCAGGTGATCCAAAAGTGACCATGTAAGACAAGATTTTTATTTTATGTGCTTTGTGACTGTGAAACACTTTATGTATGTAGACTGTTTTCAAGGCCAACCCAAATTCCACTCTTACTTAAGGGACAGGCCTTTTTGAGGCCATCCAGGCCTCAAAACCTGCCTGGATGCCACCCTGTGCCACCTGCTGTAGGTGTGCCTGCTGGAGCGGGAATGTTGGACTAGATGATCTCTAGAGGTCCCTTCCAACGTTGAATATTCTGTGATTCTGTGAAATAATTTGGTAATAGCATAAAATGGATCTGATTCATTCTGGAAAAGACATGACATCTTAGTTTTGAGAGCCCAAATGTCTGCAGTTACTTGTAGTTTATTTGCCGGGCAGGAAAACAAGAAAAAACTGCCCTATTTTGAACTGACAGAGATGTCTAATTACACCCAGCTGGAACTGTAATCATTGAAGCTGATGCTTTTTGATACTACAGGTTTTCCCACATGAATAACTGTGGGAATTTTTCATGCTTTCTAGGGCTTTATAAAGTAGAGAGCTTAGCCTAAGTAGGGCTTAATAAAGTAGAGAGCTTAGCACAGAGCATGGGGTTCGGAAGATCTCGTGATGTCACGGGAAGTTAGGAGCAAAATTAATTAGCTTACTGATAACCCCATGCCATACAAGGCAAAAATTAGAAATTGGTCTCCTAATTGGGCAGTAGGTGAGCTTACGCATTTTTCTGAAGTATATATGTGCAGATTGAACAATGCAATAAATGCCACTTGCTGCATCCTCATATTGGTGTCTGTGCTCTATGACCCTGAGGCGAGTAGAACCCCAGGTTAGTCCAGCTAGCAAACGAGGCTTGCCGTCGCCCCTTGGCAACAAATAACATTAATTTTTTTTCTTAGAGGGAACTAATACAGCTAAGACACTGCAGTGTTTGTTTACACATTTGCATACGGAAGGGGGATAAACTGATCTGGTTTGCTTCTGTAATATTCAGGGAATGTTTTAATATATGTTGATGCCTGCTTAGTATTTAAAACAGGTGCCTTAAAGATGTTGGGTAGAATTTGTTATTGCATATCCAAAATAAGCCTACTGGTTTCAGAAGATGTATTGATTCATTTTGGTGTAAAGGGGAATTCATTTGAGATAATGAATTTATACACTTTTCCATCTTTCCAAAATACTGTGATCCAGGCCTCTCTAACTTAACTATTTTTTCTAAACTGGTTTGATCATATTATTTAAAACACCAAATTTGCATAAGATAACAAATGGAATATTCATACTGCAAGGCCTCCTTTTCCCCATAACTATCTTCATGCTATCTTGAAATATTTTATTAGAGGATTCGAAAAAATGATTTAAAAGGTGGTAGGAATGTTTAATCTAGTCAAACTAGTTTGATATATGTTCATTTTATGAATATTTCCCAACCTGTTAGTGATGTAGTGAATCATTATGTCATCTGATATATAGGAGTGTGTAGACCTTAGAGAAAGATACAATAAATAGTCATAAAAGATAGAATAGACACAAAGTTTAGAACATACAAAGTTAGAATGAGAATATTTGTTATTGCTTATCAGGACTAGACTTTTCACTATTGTATTCAGAGTTTAATATTTTGCAGTGGTTAATTCCATCTGGTCCAAGATTTATAGGCAAATGAGCATGCCAGCCTTGAACTAGCCCCAGCAGTTCAGCGTTTTAGATGATGTACAATAAATATTCAATGTATTACAGCCTTATTAATTAATAATCCTGTGGAATGTGGGTCAGGACTCCACTAGCCTTGGCGGGGCCTCAGGTGTGGTGCACGAGCCCTGGTGATAACAAAACTGAGGCTGAGTCATCTTGAGGGAAGTATTGTTTTGAGATGGGCTTTGATTGCTGCCATTGTTTTTCCATTGCCTGTTTGTAGCTGTTTCTTTATTGACCAGTCAAGGAGTGCCTGGGAGCGCCTGATGTTTTGTAGTGACCAATCCGCACGAAACACGCAACCTTCTGGTTTATATGGTTTATATAAAAGTATGTGTAGGAACAATAAAAACAACATTTGCTTACATCAAGCTGCGTCCCGTCTCTCAATCGCTGCATAATCCCAGATGGAATAAGATTACACTGTCAGGAAAGTGACTTCATATGATGCTAATTATCTGTACTGAGTTTACTATTTTCACAGAATTTTAGCTACACTTCCATTGTTTTTTTTTAACAAGACAATATCTTGAAAACTTTGAGTGTTTGTTTTATGGATATAGAACTGTGAAAAAAATCAGCTATTTTATTGTCTTAATATATCCCGTATTTCTATTTTTCAATGATGACTATTTTTTTTCCCTAGGAGTTGATCTCCAAGTTTGTTCTTCGAAGAACCCAACATGCTGTACCAAAAAGATGGAAGAAAGATATCAGACTGCAGCAAGGCAGGATATACAGCAAGTCATTCAAGCAACAAGTGCTACATTAAAATTTTTAATATCTCGTAATGCAGCTGCTTTTCAAGGTAAGACTTTTGCTTTTATTTTAATACTTGTTCATACTTACTTTTCATTTTTGATCAGTTTCAGCATGAAATAAAGATATCTCTTAATTACTAGTTTTTCCTGATGCTTTTGTACTTTCAGACTAAGAGTATTAAATCATGTTGGTGATTGACAGTTGCACTGCTTTGGAATTTGAGGCTTATTTAAAATGTCTTTGAGAAAAATAATAAATGATTCTAGTAAGATGCTTTGATTAAAACTGTAAGCTGCCGACTTGGCTTACCTTGTCTTTAATTCAGTTATTAAAGTGCAAGATGTGCAGAAAATACAAAAACTTAGTGTGCATTTCTAGAAAAGAGACATTTTGTTATTCTAGTATTTACGTCCATTCTTTTGTCTTGTTCTATAAGAAATGTATGGGTGATCCATTTTTGAGCTACATTCTTGGAGTCAAGCTTTGTCCCAGTTTTTTGAGCTTAAATAATTTAGAGTTTGAGTTGAATTTCAGTGGTATAAATGCAAAACCAGATTCTATTAGGTAATTTTTTATTTTCAGGGGCTGATGGAGAGACATCTTCCTTTCAGTAATTTTCCTGTATACTCTTGAGACTCCTGTGAATTAATAATGCATTAGTTAATGCAGAAATTGGTTGTGATCTAGGAATATAGTAGAGTGAGAATATATGAAGGAAAGGGATATATAATCTCATATGCTGAAGGCAAAGTCTTTAGATCTTGTCATGGATCCATTATTGGAGAAATATTTATGGTTTTTATGTATTTATTGGACAAGTATTTATTGCTTTAATGATCATTCAGTTAGGTGGATTAGGATATTAACTTCCCTTAAGAGATTTAGGACATTGTCCTTTTGATGGGTCTCTTGTTTTTCAACTATGAACCTTAAATGATTAGCCTTGAACAACTGTCTAGGATCGCAAAATGGGTAGCAAAGTTGACTCTGAGGTCTTAAACATCTATGATTCTTCTTTTCAAATTTGGCTCTGTACAATGCTAATAAAAGCTCAGACAGTAATATATCCCACACAGCTATTTCACAGCCCTGAAATAGCTGTGAATAGGTATTATGGTCACTGGTAACCAGTAAGATGTGTTTCATTGGTAAAACATGTAGGCTGATGGATTAGTAATTTCTAGAAATAATTTCTGGAAAATATGGTGTTGAGCATATCATTCATTTTGGAAGAATTAAGAACACTAGTGACTAAAATTCAAGCTAAGACATTTCAGATTCAGAAATCATGGAAAGATGTTGCTGATATTTGTTTATGTTTTGAAATCTAGCAACATAGCAAGACATTGCTTTCCTGACTGGACAGGGGCCTGAGCAACCTAATCTAAATTCAGTTTTCACCCTGTTTTAAGCAGGGGTTTGCTGCAGAGATCTAAAGGTCTTTTGGAACTTGAATTGCTTTGTGACTGTATGATTATCTCAGCATTTACCACTGATGAAACTTTTACTATTCTATTCATTTTTTGATGAAGCTGTGCTGTGTGACCAGGGATGCAATTGCTTCAAAACAAAAATTTAACCTGACTCCTGTTAGTCTGGCAGCTTTTTAAGTTTCTCAGCAGAATGCAAAAAGTGTAAAGGGGTGTATGGAGAGAGTAGTGTCACGGACTGCTCAGTGCCACTGAACTGCTGCTGTTGTCACCTCTTTATTTTTGTAGCCTTTTGCTGTTGGATGCCTTGGCTTAAAAAAGGCTGGATCCGAGTGGATCAAAACTGCTAATGTTTTCTGTCAGTTCCTTACAATAAATAGAAATAGTCACTTAACACTTGTCATCTGTGTCTCTCTGGAGATCTTTGGAGGTACATATTCTTCTTGCAATAAATTAAGTGTAGAGATCCTAAGTACTTTATGAAGACTGTATTTGTTCATAAGAGGAACCATCTCCATCTCTGTTTGTATCTATGTATGTGCTTTTATGCTTGTCATCTTTATCAGTCATATGTGTCTGGGCTTGAATGTTTTATGGAGTCATATTAATTTGAAATTAGAGTCTTTATAAACAAGTATTGTTTTATATGCATTATAAAACCTTCCCCTCGTAATATTTTTATGGTTTTAAAAGTTCATGTAAATTGGTTGCACTGCATACTCTACAAACGGAAAAGCTCTTCAGTTAAAGAGGAATTCATCATTGAACACCTGGGTAGAATTATTTAATCCTATGTGACAACTGGCCACTCCTAGAAAGAAAAGGTAACTGAAGAAAAGTTTTTGATTTCTCTGCTACTGTTTTGCCTAGTCATTCCATATACAGCTCTTGCTTTAAAATGCAGGCAAATATTCTATATTTGCTTTAAAATATTTGCTTTAAAATTTGCTTTAAAATTGTGGTTGTTGCTTTGTTAGAAGTTTCTTATTGGTTAATTTTGCTGTTGCCTACCATTAATGTGAGGGCTACTGAGAGACTTAGCTTTGTTCCTTGTGAAGGGAACAGAAGAGTTAAGCACAGATATTTTTCAAACTATTGCAGGTAGAAAGTATAAATCACTTCTGTTTAATGCTTGGTCTAAAGAGTGGCTACTCTTTACTACTAGTGGCTACTCTACTACTAAAGCATCTCCTTACATCGTACTTCTAACTTAGCTCTTTTGTCAAGTTCTGGTATTTAAATAAAGCCATGTTCTCAAATTTGAAAGCACTCGTATGCCTTCATCTGACCTACAGTACATGCTATATTAATTGTTTCTAGCCTTATGGGGTGCTTTTGTTATAAGCTTGTGTTCCCTGCAAAAGAGGAGGGAAATACTTGTCTGCAATAGAGCTAGGGAGGTGGAAAAAGTTCATGGTTGGGAGTCTTTTAATGTTTGTTAAAATCCTGTGATAAGTGTTACCTGGTAACAGAAATGTCTATCAATAATTTTAAAATGCTGCAAAAAAAAAGGGAATCTTTTAGAGCATATCAAGTTAAATAATAAAATTGCACCACTTGTGTACTATTTCTTAGCCAGTATTGTTATTATGTTTTGCTTACCTTTTAGGGCATAGCAGAGTGTGTACTTGCTTTTTCACTGTGAATCTTGAATCAATATGTTTGAGAAGTGATAAGACAGACAAGGCTGGGAGGCAGGAAAATTAAGTAAGAATAAGATAATGTATACCACTCTGGCTATTAATCTGGTAATGGGAGATATATTATGAGGGACAAGAAATTATTCTTCCCGTGGAGAAGGTGCTGTACAGAATTGACATTTCCATTCTAATGGAAACTATAAGTACAATAATTGCTCTGTGTAACATTTATTTTGTGAGCTATAGACTTACATATGTATACCCTTGTTTTGCACAATTCTTAAATGTTGGAGGAGGTTTATGTTACTCCTTTTCCATTCTTCCAAAAAAGAATGAATCTCCAGAGACTGACTTGTGTCTATCCTAAGAATTAGCTACTGTAGTAGATGAGTTGCAGACACCACTGTATGTTGTTTTGTGTAGAAATGTTTTTTTCCTTTTGCATTTTTCCATTCAAAGTGTGTATAGTAATATGAAGCGATATGAAGACTGCCCATTGAAATGATACAGAATGAGGGCTTGTGTGGCATACCTGTGAATGTATAAGAGGGAGCACAGATACACCATAGCTCAGCCTACAAGTATCTTGCTTTGTTGAGGCTAAATGAGACATGGATATAGCCCAGATAGGGGAAGACTGTTAGCAAATAGGCACTGTTTGCAGGATTGCATGGGAATTTTGTATCAAAGAGTTGTTGATAAACAGTGCTGCAGTCTGGGACCTAAGAGTAATGAGGGCTACTGAGAGACTACTTTAATTCCTTGTTATGGAAACAGAATGAATTAGATTTCAAGAATCAAGAAACCAAATGCAAAAGTGGATACAATTTTGAATTTTAGTGCTGAGATAGTTTTTAAGAAAGTTAAGAGACTTTTTATTGTTGTGAGAAAAATGCATTTTAATTTCATAATGATAAGACTTTAAAATTTCTTTGCATATGAGCAGTTGGTTTGAAGTACTGCCTTACAAGAAATACTGTTTTCCAAGTGCTAGTAAACTGCAGTGAATATCACTGAATCCTCCAAGAGTAATTTCTAATGACTTTCTGCTATTTCTGACAGCTGGCAGAAGCAGTACAAGATTTTAAAATTTAAATCCTTATTTCAAGCTTTTTTTTTCTTAAACAAGTGAGGAAAATATCCTGACCCCCAATGATATTTACAGAGAAGTTAGCTAGGGCTTGATGTGAAACAATATTAGGAATAGGAAATAGAAAATTAGTGTTTCATCACACATGATGATAATACCAAGTCTCATATAATAATATACTTTACAGCATAACTTTAATGCACACCTTTGAAATTGAAAAGCAGAGAATATGTTTGAAATACAAAAGCAGAAAAAGTGTCAAAGATAGATGTCTGGAAATAACTTATGCTTATGAAAAGGACTTCCTTCTGACACTTACTATAGCATATTCAGGACCTATAGCCCTTGTATAGTCACAGCATAGTGCCAGTTTATACATAGGAAAAAAAAAATCCCAGAGGTTTATAACAACTTGGAAGAAAACTGACTGAGGCATCTAGGAAGCTGATGATTCAGAGTGGATAGAGATCCATGCATAGTCACATAGCTGTTTTTTTATCCGACAGATAAGTGTGTAACTTTTAAAATGGTGATTGGTGGCATAAAAAAACACAGCAGCTTTTCTGGTTTGAACAGAAGATTTAGAGATAGTAAGAATTATATTGGAGAGTTTGAAAGCAAATGGACTTTGCTTTGTACTCTTTTATTTAACTCCACTATTCTAAAATTAATCTAAAAATGGAACTGTAGATGGCTTACAGACGTGGCATCCTGACACCAAATCAGTGGACTTGACAAGTGTGTCTGTACAAGAAAGCAGCAATAAATTGCATTCTTCAATACAGTATTTCCTGACACTCTTATATAGGAAAACTCCAAAGCTTTTGTGATGTAAGTTCTGGAATTTATTGAATCATGCTGTCCTAATGCAACTTCATGATTTGCTGTGAAGCTAGTACTACAAAAGAGATCAATGTCGCTTTAATCTAGACCAGAATTGATTAAGCCAAGTCAAATTGTTATATAATATTGTTTGAGGTCACAGTACAATTCTTGCATTTAAATATGAAATAGTTGCAATCAATAGCGAAAACACATTTTGAACTAGCAAACATGTTGAAAACTTCTGAGAGGCTTTCTCTGGTAGCATACGAAGCCATAACAAATAATGGAATATTTGTTAATTCTTGCAAGCCTAAATCTGCCCTGGCACTAATTCAATTGTTTTCCGTTTGTGAACTTTTCTGAGGAAAGATTTGAAGATCAGAAGCCTCTTTCAACAGGAGCTGCTGCATCTCACTTATGGTTTCAAATGATATATTGCCCTCTAGATAATTTGCAATGCAAATAACTCCTTTGAAGTTCTAACATTTTTCTCTCTCTCTGCTCCATAATCATTTAAGATGTGATGTAAAAAAGCTAAAATCTAAGTATATGTGAATCTCAACTTTTGTTAATTAAATGAAAGAGTCATAAGAGCCATTAAGAGTCATAATACCAAAGAGATTGAGAGACCAAACTGTCAGTCATTCAGCTATTATACTGAGGGATGAGGATCTCAAAAGTCTTTGGTTCACCAAAGCTGTGCTGCTTATTTTCTGTTATTGTACAGTGCATAAGCAGTATGTTAGTGTAAATTACTACTGGATACAGTATGTCTGTGTAGGCATAAAACATGACATTAAGGGGCTGCTACAAGTGCAGTAATCTGGTGATTTAGATTAATACTTAAAATTTCATTATTAATCCTCAGTTTTATTTCTGCATTGCAAGCAAGCCTTTTATTATTCTAGAAGGTTTTACTTCTATTGTGTCTTATTCTTGTCTTTAGATATTTATTTGCATAGGTATATGTTCTGCTTCAGCCATACTATATTTCTGCAGGGTATATAGACATGGTCTAACAGTCTTTTATAATAATTTCCACCAGGCCAGTCTTTTATTATTTTTTTTTACTGTATAATCACACAGTAAATGCTTATGTATAAAGCTGTAGTTACTAACAGTCAATTAATTGTACCTATTCCTGAGTTACAATTAAGCTGAGCCTGGTACCTGTGCTGTCTTGTCATCGTGAAGTGTCTGCATCAAATACTGGGTAAATTGTAGAATGCTGTTATAACAATATTCTTATTCATATCCTGCTGTCTACTACATAGTTTAAATCCATGTGATGTGGAGGTCAGTGTAGACATGGTAATTTAGAATTTTTATAGTTTATGTAGTGCTTGTTATGAGAGAAAAAAGTTTTTATAAGTACAAATTTAAAGTTTTTACTCTTCCATGGGGTAGCTATTGAAGTTTTTATTTTCACAGAACTGTGGTTGTTTGCCTTCTGCTTATTCTAAATATTTTGGGAAACTAATTTGAAAATGGAAAAAAAAAGTCACATCACAGCCTTTTCATAGATGTTTCATAGATGTTAAAATACGATTTACAAAGAAAGATGAAAGGAACTGAATGCTTTAGCTAGCTTTAAGGTTATTTACAGGTTGTTCTATTGTTCACCACTTTTCTTATTATGCAAAATAGAAGGTGATTATCTATGTTTATTTATATCATTTTCAGTTGAAGCAGAAAGGCATGCCCATCCCATGTAATGAAGGAGGTGACACAGAGATTTTGACAATGGTATGGAAGCAAGCCTACATTTATTGATTGATTGATTATCAGCAAGCTCAGATAGTTTTACTTAAGTCTTAAAGGATCTATTGATACAGGTAGTATCCATTTTTAATAAATCTGCAAGAGACTACTTGGATTAAAGGTTTGAATTCATTTTGACTGACTAGCTTTATTACTCTTGTAATAGAGTTCTCCTGCTTTGGAAAGTCCCGAAGAGGTCATTGTATATTCACTCTATAAATGTATTTAAATTGCACTTGCATACCAGGTATGGGCTTGGTGAGTGTTCTGGTGCATGTTATAGTGTACCTGTCTAAAAATGCAACAGATTAACAGCCGGAGGACAGCAGGCTGTTTTCTAGGTTTTCATTATACAGAGCAGAATTGCTGCAATAGGAAAGCTTAATAGATATCCACTACAGAAATTTTATTCTGTGGTGAATAACTCTTGCACTTGCCTATTGCAGCTTTCTTTTCTGTATAACTGCTTAATATTCATTGGAACCGAAACAAAAGGAAAAATTAGATCTATAAAAGTTAATAGCGACTCAATATTTAAGTGGTACTCAACTGCAATAAAGGAGGCTTGCATGTACCTGCTTCAGTGAATATTTTTAATTATTTATACAATGTATGAATGTAGGCTGTACTGGCATGGTTTCATCTGCCAGGCCTGGGACACCATAGAGGCATGTTTGAATTCTGAGCTGAGTATATTTCTGACTGTCTAGATCTCATAAATTTTATTGTTGAAGTTTTTAATGGATTCTGCACCATCATCAGGACTTTGGAAAGAAGGAATTATGCTGTAAGTAGGAGCCAATTAACTAACCTCTCTTCACAAATGAAGAGAGACACACTTAAATTGTGGATGGTCATTCTGTGATGATTGTGCCTGGCTGCATTGTTTGTATGAGATAAAAATATGTCAAGTGTAATACAGATGTTCTGCAAGATTATGTTTGTTAGTGGCTGAAAAAAACCCATTCAAATAAAATTTTTTTTTTTTATACTGTAGGAGAGCATTTGTTTATAATTTATTTATATAAGTGTGTTATATCTGTATAAATATTATTATTTGTTATTGATAGATATCAAAAAAATTAAATGTTGTAATTATTTCATGTTCTTTATGTTGCACTTACAAAGTGTGCAGTCTCTGTGATTCTAAAAATAAGAAAATATCTTCTTATAATTTCCACGGTTTGTATATGTACAGAGGAACTGGAAATTTTAAGTAAAACATGTCTTTGTTTTGTACTCTCATAACACTGTAGTAATTTTAGGCTTACTTAATTTTTTGCTTTTATCTTCCTTACATTATTTTTAACAAAGTGCTGGCATATATAAAATATCTGATTAACAACAATGAGTATTTGGTTTTGTCACTTCTCATAGATCCTGATATATCATTTAAAAGCAGTAAACAAGATTTGGGTAAGTAAGGTAAGGCCTAAAATATTTAAACTATATTTACATTTTAATTTGCTTTCTGCTGTGTGGATGTGTTAGACCAAAGCTATTACCTGGCTCAATGGTCCCCACAGACAATTTCCCTTTCTTATTCTGATTTTATTGTAAATGATTGTGAACATGGTAGAGAAGACTGCAAATGCAATTTTGATCAGACCCATGAGGGACTTGATCCTTCGTGACTTGCACTTGTTCTAAAAATAAACCAGTGCAGCAGTCTAATTTAAGTGTTTCCTTTAGAGTAATGGATTAAGATCTGTAATTTCTTTCATTTAAGGACTTTTCCTTTGGTATGTTATTAGAAAGAGATTAATATGGAAGGAAATTTCCCAATGACTACCCCTTCGGGAAAGATTTAGTTCTTTGTTTAATATTTCCATTTTATATTTAATAGTGGGCTAAGCTGGCTTTTTCCTTCTTTTACACTTAGTGATCATGAGCCTGCTGTTTTCTTTTAAAGATAATGCTTTCTTGAGTACTCGTTATAATTTAAGTTTGGGGTTTAAATACAGTTCTTCCTTCACTCGCTGCACTTAGTCCTTACTGTGAAATATATAAATGACCTGTTTGATTTAAATAGCTTTAATTTTTTTTCCTCTGATTTTTTTTCTTTGCTTTGTCATAGAAACTTTCAATGATTTTTGAAAGAGAGTTCAAAAACCTAAAGGCAAACTTCCAGTAGATGATACTTGAGATGATACTTGCTTTTTGGATTGTCTTCCTGAGTTGCCAAACATGTTAACAAACAAAAATAATGCAACATCCTCTCCTCTATGGAGCAAGCTCTTTGTTATAGTCTCGGGCCTCTTTATCCTGTGTTACTGTGAGAAGAAATAACCAAATAGGTGCAAGAAGAAATAAAGTTAGAAAAGGAATATGAAGAGGAAAGGAAGTAACTGTGTAAGCACAGGCAAAAAACATGTTAGTCATATCACATGAGTCAATCAGAGACAAAGATATCAGCAACAAGTCTTTGGGATGACAGGCTTTGATTCAATTGCATTAGTAGATATCTAGTATTATTTTAGATATTCTAGGGCTTCCTTTTAGTCCTCCCAACCTACCTGTCCAGAAAGATGCTGACTTGTTTCTCTTCTCTTGCATCTGCTGATCCTACTGGGGACATCCCATATAACCTTGGAAGAGCAAATGGTGCCTGTTCTGGATGACACATTCAAGCCCAGTATTTGGTATTGAAAGAAACAGGACTTACAAACCCCTGTAGATGTCTATCAGGTGTCTACATGTGAGCTCCCATAGCAATCAAAAGAAGTAAGTTCAAGTATGTCTGTTTTAAAGGGAGCTAAATAGCTCTGTGGACTTGCATCTGCAATCTTAATGCTCAGTATAGTTGCCTGAATGTAGTGTCTTAATCTCAAGTCCTCTATTTTGTAGAGCTGTGTTTGGATGTATTTTATTTTAATTTAAAGCTGAGAAAACATCTCCGGTAGAATGTTTTATCAGTAAACAAGATCAGAGAAGGCCAGTGTATATTTATATTTTTACAGGGGACTCAGTTATATTAATGACTTAGACAATATCAGTCATATAGAAAAATCATGGCAGCAGAGAGAAAAAAAGGAAAAAAAGCGTAATACAAATTGCTGCTCATCAGGAATATACAACTTTTACAGTTAGATCCAGAATAGAAAGGATAGTGTATGTGTGGGGGTGTCTTCTTTCTCAGTACGGATGTGCTTCCTGAGCTGAAATAGTTCTTTGAAACTCAGCCTCCTGCCCTGCAGTTGTTATGGTGCCTAATACAACTGCACTGTCAGGCCAGTTCGGGAAGATGCACCCTGGCTCTTTCTTTCTGTTCTCAAAACTCAGCTCATCACATAGAACCAGTCAAGAGCACTCATGCTAGTGACATAAATAATTAAAAATATCCATGTCAATTAAAGATCATTAAAAATGCTCAGTCATCAGTCTTTGTCAGTACATTGATCAAGACAATCAGCCAGGGAACAGACTAAGGGAAAAAAAAAACTAAAAAGGAAAGCAGAAATTAAGAATACAGTGTGTTGATTTAATGAATGACTTGTTACAGAGAACCCAGAAAATTTCCCTTCCGCCTTTTACTTGGTGCCATTACTATTTTGATAACTCAAAGAAAGGAAAGTCTGATTGTATTTTGGAGACTATGAATTCTTCCTTCTCTGAGTCATCTAGCTGAAAACTGGATTTTTTCCATCAAAACTGGAAACTGCAAGGAATCATTCCCTGACTTTGGCCATTTATATGCAAATGTTCTCTATAACAGCCAAAAAAAGGACTGCTATGATATCTTCCCCCTGTTGGTGTTGAGGTTGCAGAATAACTAGTACTTTTTGACTTTTGTCTCATGTAATGTGAAAGAGAATTACAAAATAAAATGAGAAATTGAAATCGGAAATCATAACGCCAAGAAAATTTAATCTGTTTTAACAAAATGACACAAAATGACACCAGGAGAAACCTAATTCAAGGTATAACAAATTTCTCCAAAATGCTACAGACTTCCTTATGTTTCCACAAACATGAAAGAAGTTACCCAGCAAAAAGGGGAAAAAGTTAATTTGACTCAAAGCTTTACAAAACTTCGCCAATTCTGGGAAAATATTGTTTTACTGTACAGCACTACAAATAGATTTATCATTACCTTAAGCTTTTGAAGTCCTTTTGGTTTCATTGTGCGTCTACTTTTCACAGAGTAAATACTTTGTTATCTGAATGACTCAATTAGCATATGAATCCTGTTGACCTGTGCTATTAAGTAGATCCATGCTGTTAAATGAATCTTCTCTGCAGGATGATCCGAGGCCTTGGAAGGCACCCTGATAAGAGGCTTGCATATGTGATATTCAGACATGTCTTCCTAGATTAGACTAGTCTCATCCATGTACACAAAAATGAGCCCTGGATCTCTTCCAGACCATGTGCTGCCCCTTTGTTCTGTTGTTAACATAGTTATGTATTAACATAATTACTGTTTTTGCTGGTTTTCTGTTTGGCTTGAGAATGCCTGCAATAGTAATGTTACCTTTCAGAGTAGAGGTTTTAATAACATGATGTGGAACTTGTGTATTGCATACCTTTGAATATGGTCTTGGAAAAGATTCAAAGCAAAGGCTGCTGGAATAATAATGTTGAAGCCGCGGGCTGGATTACTTGATAGATTAGGCATAGTTTTATTCTAGTGTTTTAGGATTTTTTTTGCCAAGTTTCTCAACAAAGATACTTAGTAGACAAGATAAAAGAAATAGTGCTTGTATTAGTAAATAATTGGTAAAAGAATGAACAAGTCAATAAAGGAGGACAAATGCATATGTTTCATTCTCACAGTGGAGGAGGATCACCAGAGGTATTCTTCAAGGAGATAAGTTCTTTAACATACAATAAAACCTTGCAAAATGACTGAAAACTAAAGTAATGCTGATTAATATAAGTTATAAAGGATAATATAGACAAATGCTAGCTATGAAAATTTTCAGAAAGGTTTTAAAGAGAATGGGTAAACAGTAGTTAAAATGATGAATGAAATCCACTGTATATATTGTTATACACATATGAAGAAAATAAATATTCACTTCGCAGATAAAACAATGGACTCAGAACTGACCAGTAAGAAAATCTTGTGAGTGATAGATAGTTCTATAAAAATTAAAACTTGATATTCAATAGAAGTTAAAATGAATTAATAACATATTCGAAATTATTTGAAAAGAAAGAAATAGCAAAGCAGAAACCATCATATATCTCTCTGTAAATTCATTGTCTCTACTTTGAACACTATGTGCAATAGATTATTGACAGGCTTTGCAATTTCTTGCCATTGCCATTCTCTAATTTCTAAGTAAACTGACCCTTAACATCATCTACCAGGAAAGTTATGGTTGTGACTTACGTTTTTTTTGGGAAGGACGAGAGACCTGATGATTTATCACAGTTGGTTTAATCTATATTTTATTCTAGGATTTTATTTCTAAAGCTTTTCAATAGTTTTATGAATACTGCAGAGCTCTTCAATAATTGAGGCCATAACAATAGCTAGTGTCTGAGACCTTAGCCAGATGGAGTCAGATTAGAAAAAAAGCTATAAATTTTATCAGTCAAGTTGATTAACCTCTGGAATAGCCTGTCTGTGGGAGTGACAGAGTATCATCCTCATCTCAAGTTCTTTAAGTTAGATAAATCTTCTGAAGATGTGTGTTATCAACTGCCAGCCTCACTTTCTAAATATATATCTTGCAGACCCAAGGTGTGATACAGTAGTTGGATTCCATGATGCTACTCTACCCTTAAAGTAGTGAATGTGACCAGACTAAGGTCACACAGCAGTATGATCTGACACTAAAATATTTCCCTGAAACATCAACAGATATCAGCTCAGTCAAGAAAACTAAATGCTGTCTCCCACCCTGCAATATTCTTCCTTATGCAAAGAATTAGTGGAAAACTAGAGAATTATCAGATTCTTCAAGCAGTTTTACAGCTAAGTGGGGTTCAATGTGGCATATGTGTATCATGAACAACTTCCTTTCAAGAAGTGTTTAGGTTTGCTTTGGCTTCTCTTGGTGTGCACTCTTTTCTATTCTTTATAAATTGCCTTTATACAATTCCTTAAGCCTTTAGGACCTGTACATTGTGTCCTCAGGGAGAGAACATCTCTAGATTGCTATCTTGCAGGTATGAAACCATGTTATACATTTTACTCCTGAAACTTCCTCACTTCTTTCAGCATTAGAAGACCTACATACCACTGTGTTGCCATTTTTTCCTGTAATTATTCAAAAAAGCTTTAAAAAAAAAAACAGATAATGACTCTGCATACCCTCAATTTCTTACATTGCTCTTTCCATGGTTCACTATGGTTCATATTTTCTGATTGAATTTGGCTCTCATTTCCAAGAAAGTTGCATTTAGAGCTTGAATCTATCAATGGAACTTCCATCCAGAAAGTTTTATAATAAAACTGAGGTTAAAAGTTTTTGACCAAAATTCTGTTTATTGACATGAAATGCAGGAAGTTTGTGCATGACAACTGATTCTTACCAAATTTGAACAACTTGAAATCTGGCAACATTGTTATTTCACCATGAAGAGGTGGTTTTTTTTTTTTTTTTTCTTTTTTTCCTCCTGGGTCCTCTTCAGACTATCAGTTGAAATCCTTAGCATAATACAGGAAAGGAATGAGTTTGGAAGCAAGCTGTTATGATTTATTACTGCTTGTTAAATGGTTCTTAACTCTTTGTGACATAATACTTCTCTTCTTTTCTAGCACAATGACTTTTGAGCCTGACAAAATTTTAACAGATATTTTAAGTTGTCCATATATTAAGGAAAACTTGGTTGTTTTAGATGATTCTCTAGTGAATATAATTTTGATCAGTTCGTCTTTCCTGCTTTCCACTTTATTTTTTGTGATTCATGACTGAGTGTTACTATGGTAAGTTAATAGGATTGAGAAAATACCTAGCTAAAGGAGGTAAACAAATGCTAGGCTGAGAAACTATAACTTTTATATCATGTTGAACCTCATTAGAGTTCTAATTTCTGCAGAAATTTGTTAAATAAAAATGGAAAGCAAATAGTTGTAGACAGAGCTATTGTCTGTTATGTTTCTGCTTAGAGAGAATGAAAGAAAGTAAAACTGACTTGACAGAGTAGAGCACAGGAGAAATCAGAAAGTATAGTCTGTAAGTCATCTCTAGTACCAGGAAGATATGGACATATTGAAGCAAATCCAATGAAGGGCCACAAAAGTGCTTGAAGGACTGGAGCTTCTGTCATAAGAAGAGATGTTATGACATCTGGGGCTGTTTAGCCTGGAGAAGAAAAGGGTCAAGGAGATCTTACCAGTTTGCATAAATTTCTGAGAAGATAATATAGAGAAGATGTGGCCAGACTCTTTCTCAGAGGTGACAGGACAAGAGACAATGGGCAATATACACTGAAACACAAGAACTTCTGTCTGAATCCAAGGAAAATATCCTATTTTTACTGTGAGGATGACAAAACACTAGGGCAGGCAGCCCAGAGAGGTGGTAGAGTCTCCATCCTCAGAGATCGTAAAATGCTATCTGCATTGGCAGATTGAATCTGCCTTTTTAATGGTTTATATGTAGCATTTGTTTTACTAAAGTAGTATGTGACTTGCTTGGTTTCTTTAAAAATACAGGTAAAAGAAAAAAAAATGTTGCTTATAACACAAGTTATTTTCCTTATTTTTAAAATTTATTTAAATGTTAGAGAATTTGAGAGCATTTAAATTATTGTATGCTATTTATTATTTTAAAAGTATTTATTATTATTAAGATTAGTAGTAGTAGTAGGCATCTGGAAAAGCCTAGTGGGCAGGTAACAAAGCATTTCTTCTAATGATGTAAAGGAACATTTTAGCAAGTTTTCTGCATCTTCCTTTTCTCCCCCTCCAATATGTTTGTTGAATTCTACCTGAATCATCGTCTTATCATCTTCTATTTTTATACAGATATGAACTGACTAATTATAGTGGTTCTGTTTCAGTGGGGAATAGACCAATTGATGGGAAGCATATTGCCTAGGGAGTGTGGGCTTTCATATAAATGGACCACATGTACTGCAATCTCAGTAATTTTCTTACAAAGCTAATACTGCTGTGGTATTATGTTCTTTTCAGGGTTGAGGACTGGGGGAGGTGTATCCTTTCCATAAAATCTTTGCTGATGATTAAAAAAATCCATTTACGCTTGCACACTTAAGCATAAGAGTGGAATCTAGTTTTATGCATATGGGTCTTATGTCACTCTCCGTAACCCCCGTGACAACCTTCTCCACAGCCCAGTGCTTCAGCAGGCTGCACTTTGAGGATCTTCTGCTATGGCACAGCAGTGCCTTGGCTCTGACTCTTGAGGAAATTCCCTGTGTAACGTCCTGGTATGCATAGCAGAGCAAATATATCTGCCTATCTATATATATAGATTATATAAAATAAAAAGAGAGAGATGGACTTGTGCAGAACTTGTCAGACGTTTTTAGGAAACTCATAATTCCTTTTCTGTTTCCAGGTACTACTTCTCATTAAAATACATATGGAACCCAATTCAGATCCTGCCCAGGGTCAATGCTTTGACATGGATTGGGGCATAAAACATTAATTCTATTTTACATGCCTTATGTAGTCATAGAATCAGATGCTTAATGTTAAGGTGCTTAATATTAAAATATCAAGAACACAAGACAGAAGAGAGGTGTGCAGTCATTGTTTAACTTGATACTGTTTTGTTTCATCGTATAATAGGAATACTTATGGTTGCTTTGTTCCTGTAAGCTTTCCCCAAAAACTTAGAAGACAAAATATTTTGATTTTTTTAAGTCTCCCAAACTCTTTAAAGAAAATAAATAGATCTCTTTCCAGACAATGAGAGCATTTCATTCAAAACAAACTTGATCAAGCATAACAGATGACTGGAGTTTTAACTGAGTTTTTGAAAGGTAGTCTTGCAGATAGTGTGAAAGGTAAGCATTAGTTGGCTTTCAAACTTTTCAGCAGTTAGTCACAAGGAAAGGATTGTGAGAAACCCTGCCCTTGCCTTTGACACTTTTCTTCACACTTACAAATACACGAAAGTGAAAACCAGTGTATTCTGATGTGTATTAATTATTCACTTAAAGCTCACTTGAAAATAACCATGAAAGATTGCATGTAATAGTTTATTAATATAGTTTGTCTAATACTTCTCTTTTGAGAAGAATAAATGAGCACTATGGTTACATTTGACTTCAAAAGGTAAAAATGTTTCCATTGAATGCCTGCTATAATAGAAGTCTGAAAGAAAAGTACTATCAGGAATTTATCGTTCAACAATTCTTCTGTAACTCTGGAACCTATAAGAGTAGTTGAGTAACAGCAGTTACCCAGTATGTTGTTTTTATGTCGTTTTTAAGATGATTTATGTCATCTTCCCCAGTATAGAAAAAAAAAGATTTTTTACAACATACATGCTGTAAAATATGTTTAGTTTATATATGCAGATATGCATATGTATATCTTTTATTAAAATATTCAAACAAAGGATAGACATTTGTCTCATTTCCATGTTTGTACAGTGAATGTATAAAAGCGTTGAAGTCCAGAATTTGTTGTTTCAACTAAAAGGTAGAAAGAAAAGGGTACGACTCATGTTAGCATGATGATAGGAAATTGAGCCCTTCAGGACAGCTCAGTGGTGACAGCTCTGACATGCTTAAATGCTCTTCTGACCCAGGACCTTTAGCTTTGGTGTTTGAAGGTACCTGTTTCTTACTGTTGTCTGTGAGGTAGCTTCCTTCACTTAATGATTTAATTTTTAGAAAGTTAGCTAAAAGTAATTCTGCCTTAGGTAAGGTACATAAGCTCCCTGTGTAGTCTGCGGAGAGAAAGGGTAATGCAGTGCACCAGAGTCAGATTGGTACTTATATCAGTATTGCAGATAACTTTCTCCATTAACCATAGAAGGAGCTTAGAACTGTAGGTTCCATGCTTAAATGTCTGTAGTTAAGCAGAATGTGTTTGAACTACAAGCCTAAATTCCATGCAGGGTTCAAAACCCAGTCTTGCCATTTATCTGAAACACCTAAATTCTCAGTTTTCACGGTTTATAGTTTATATGGGTTCACTGTTTTGGGGAGGAGGGTAGGAGGAAGATGATCTAGCTTATCTTTCTCCATAGACTACATACTTGGATGCCTCACTTGTTACCTGACGTTAGACAAATGGACAAAACAGGCATCAAATACTATTGATTTCAATATGAGCTGATTGCCATTGTGAATTCAGGGAGCAAAAAAAAAGGTGTATGTATTCTCTTTAAATATTTTGGTTTCCAACATCAGTGTTTGAACTCTAAGGTCCCTTCCAACCTTAACCAACTCTCTGTGTAAAGAGAAGTTCAAGTACTTCACTTAAGAAACTGTTTCACTCTCTTAACTATTTGGGGCACCCTATATTCCCAATTTACACATTTAACAGAGCTTCCTACTGAAACTTATATGTAGGACTTTCTTGCCTCATGAGTAGTGTAGTACTGGAGAGATCATAGAATCAAAGGCTTGGGAGATGCTGGAGTAGTGGAAGTACTCTTTAGAAAAGTAGATAGATTTTTCTGGTTTGACTTACATCACTTTATTTTCTATGATTCCTGTTGGGAACTTGTATATTGAGGAATAGTATTCCATAAAGGCAAGATGGGATAGTTCTGGCAGACAGTCTTTTTTTTTTTTTTTTTTTTTTTGAGTAATAAATAATTTTTCTTGCAAAAACTCTCTTTGTAAAGTTCTTAATTGATTTTTTTTTTAACATCAACGTGATCTTTAAGGTGCTTCTCTGTTCTGTCCCTTTGATATTCAGTGCCATCTCCTTCACTTGTGTCCAGTTGCTTTTGTGATTGCTTTATGAGCTGCATTGAGCTGCATATGAGCTGATACTGGGTAGAGTTTTCTTCTAGTTTGTTTTTAAATTGGGTACTTTCTCTGAGCTGCTTGACAAATGCCATGCTTTAAGACACAGTGCTCTGGAGCTGCTTTCACTGTTTATAATTAAAAGGTAGCTCTGATTATATTTTTCATAAAATCTATTTTTACAATCTCTCTTAATATATAATATAGCAAGAATTATGTTCACCTAAAGATCTCATTATTAATGAGGTGAGTTTTACTGTAAATTAGATGAGTTATATTAAGTTCAGGGAAGGGAAGCAGTGGGTAGGCTTGACACACTTCAAGTGCTTTGTATAACTTTCTAAAATGTATTTTATTGAAATATTTAAATTTATCTACTGTATTTAATACAGTTAATGATATAGTTAATTTCTATTGTATATTTGTAATAAATGTAAAATAAAATGCATCAGAAACATTATTTTCCTTTTAAAGATGTCATTGTACATTTATTGAGTTCTGTACACTTAAGAATATATTAATTAGAAGTGCAAACTCTTTCAAGACACAGCAGCAAGTGAAAATACGGTTTGTTTGACAAGAGATTTCTTGATAAATTGCAAGTGATCCAAAAATTAGATGATTAAGAACCAATATATAGAAAAAAATCTACCCAAGTGCATGAAAGTGGTAAACGAGGTCACAGTGTGGATCCTGACTCATAGTCATTATGCAGCAGAGGTTTCTCAGAACATGAATATGGCATGCCCTCCATATACTGTGCCGAAGGAAAGGAAGAGAGAGAGAGAAAGGGAGAAAGAGAGAAAGAAAGAAAAACAAGAAAGAGAGAAGGAGGGAGTGGAAGAATTGCTTTAAAAGGGAAAGTTTTGAGAAAGACTAAGGTCGAACAGAAATTTTGGCATTAGAGAAGCTTGCTTGGGGCACACAGGAGCAACACAGTTGCCACTTCCAGGATGGTTGGTAGGCACAGACTCATCCACTTTTCCCTAGTCAACACAGTCTGTCCCCCTTGCAGCTGAAAAGAGGAGTAACAGGGTGGAGAGGAGTGAAGACACTGTGGCCAAACTCTGTTGTACTCCCTGTGCTGAGCTGCTGATAAGCTGCACAGTAGCTGCCCAATGGGAGATATACAATTAGATATCTGGTGCTGAGCATACAAATCACTCCTTTTGGATGAACTTTGCTTTAACTTTGTTTATTATAATCTCATTTTAATGCCAACTCACAACTCCATCCCAAAAGTTACCCACTTTTGAGGTATGACCACTCCGGACTCTGCATGCACTCTAGATTTTTGATTGACTGTAGCTTTAAATAAAACCCAGAGCCTTTTTCACCAATCAATAACAATAGTAAGTATAGTGACTATAGTCACCCAAGCTCCACCTGAATGTAAAAACAAGTATAAAAGGTGAAATGAGGAAAAAGAAGTGGGAGGGAAGAATCCATCATAACGCGTAGGTCAGTCGACAGGCTGAACCCTTTTCATCCCCTCAAGTCAGACCATTGCCTAAGAAGACCTAGAAATGAGAGAGAACATTCCATAATAAATTTTGGATCAGTCAACGGGCTGAACCTCTTTCCTCCCCTCAAGTTGAGACACCACCTGAACTCAGAAGTTCCAGAAGAAAGATTCCATTGTAATTTCAGGGATCGGTCAAACAGCTGATCCCCTTTTCCTCCATTTGGGTCAGGACACTGCCTGAGGAGACTCGAGACTGAGAACCCTCTCCAGTCTTCTGGGGTGAGTGGTGATTGCACATTTGTACATCAGAGCTGGCTAAAAAACCCACGCTGTAGCAGAGGATTTCCTGTACTTCCATCTGAAACCTGCTTTGTAAATGTTGCATTTGAATAAATCATGCTACTCGTGAACTCGACTACTTGTTTGGAAGGCAATTGGACTTAGAATTGACAAACGTTTTGTGAATCTGATAATATCAGTCTCGAGCTTATAGCTGATCAGACTATTTGGGAACTCAGTTTGCTCCGAGGAAGGCAATTGGACATATAGTCCACAGACTGCTCATGAATCCAATACTGCCAGTAGGGCATAGAGCTAACACATTATTTGACAGCTCCCCACCATCACAGCTTTCAAACTATTACAGAAGGAAAGGGAAAGGGAAAGGAAAGGAGTTGCCAGAGTTACTCTACATCATCTTTTCTGTGCTTTAGAGATTAAAGATGAAGATGATGAACAGTAAATAATTCTGAAGACAGTTATTAATCATAGGAAAAATAATATAGTTTCCTTTTGTTGCTGATAAGCAAAACATGAGAAGCAATGAATCAATATTTAAACAAATTCATATCTAAAGATTAGCCTTAATATGAACAAAACTGCTTTAACTTTTGTTTCATTTTTATTTATCTGTTTATTTTCAATCTCATTCTTGGTTCACACATACCCCATACACATCCCTGGAAACTTCTAGACAGCAGAAACTTTAAAAAACATATCTCAAGTGTCTTCATGTGCTGAACCAGAATACAGAAGCATTCTTGTATTTTCATTTTTTATTTATAAACACATATATGTCTTGTGCTTAATCAAGCTATATTGCATATGATCTCTTACCAAATTTTTAATACTTTTAATACTACTCTCCATTCTATTCTGTTTATTCTTTGTCTGGAAGCTTCTTGATGCTGAGACCTATCATGAGTCTGCTAGTCTTTAAATATATTTTTTTCATAAGGTTATAATAAATAGTAAGTGTGAAAGATGTCAAGGGATCAAATCTTCCAATAAATGTGAGTAGGCAAGCTATTTTTCCAGATGTGGCACATTCTTCCAGACATCTTTTGTCCCGAATACCAAAAGCCTGTGTTCCTTATAAGTAAACCAGTTCTCATTGCTGAGAACTGTCTTAAAACTGGAAATCTGCAAGTTCTCTCTCTGCCAGTCGCCCCCCCCAAAAAAAAAAAAAAAAAAAAGCAGAGTTCCTCTAACGAGCACAGGAGTAGACTTACATTGACCCCTGTTTATAAGAAAGCAGTGTGACTTTAATAGGTAGTCACAGAGCTGTGACTCCATTACCATGGCTGTAACTTCAGCATCTGGGTGTTCTCCACCAGTGTGAAGCTATGATGTTAGGTTGATATTCTTTCTCCTTAGACAACTTTGAAACTATCTGTACTGATAAATAACACACTGACTAGAAGAGAGATTCAAACTATTATTCACTTGTATTGTCTAAGTATTAGTATGTTTTCTAGCAAAGTTTTAGCTTCCACCACTTAACGCTGTCTGAAACGACTCATGTCATGGACTAATTCCTATAGTTTGAATGAGACTGCAGTAAGTTTTCCTGTCTTCACTCTGCAAACTCCTCAGGCTTTATTGTCACAAGAAATACCTTCAGTTTTATGACAGAGAAAGCCCCGCAACTGGCTGTAACATACCTTCAGATGCTTTGAATAGGAAAAAAAAAAAAGATGTTAATGTCATGGGATTTCACATTTAGTTGGTAGGCAGAGCCTGCCTCTTGGACACTGGTGCAGGAAACCAGGATGCCTCCTTCCCTTCACTGTTGGCAGGGACAGCCATGTGCATGAGATGATAGCAACTTGAACTTCCAAAGATATTAGTTTCAACATAATGAAGACATTAGCTTCAAGAGCATTTACATTTCCAGGAAAAAAAGGTGAGAGGGTTTTCTCATCCATGGTAAAGGTGAGCTAAGGTGCACGCTTATTTCTCTCCACTAATTCTAAAGGAATTCTAAAATTATTGGATCAGATATAGCTGTCTCCATTCACGATATCTGTAATCAGGTGAAAGGGATCTAAGGTGGTATGTCTTGACATACGTACATGAAATCTCATTGGACATATTGCCACAAATATGAAAGAAAAATATTCCATTGTGAATAGCAGCACTTACTGATTATGATGATGTTAAATAACTTAGCAATACGGTTGGGAATAGTTACATATTATTGTATTTAATTTTGCAAATCAAATCTCTTCAAGAGACTGTACACTGTAGTAATGTTATGTAGAGTCTCATAAATTAATAAATAATCAATTCATGTTTGCTCTGAGCTTTTAAAAATGAAAATGTAAACACATTGTAAACTATTGGTAAACTCAGAGGAGTAATATTGGTGAAGATAAAAAGGAAGTGATAGATATGAGGACCTTTGAATTGCTTGTACATGATAGGGATATGAATAAATAGAGAATCTGATCCATTCTTTTTATGCTTGCTGCATTTTGTGGCTGATGTATTTTTAGATATTCCCTTAAATATGTTTTTCTTTTGAAATTAAGATGAAAAAGTCTCTCACAGTTTCTATGTGTATCTTTTCCTTTTATATACAGTTGCACCAAATTGTATATATTTTACTTTTGATTCAGTTATAGGTTTTTTTTCACTATTCAGTTAGCTATATGCAGCCTTTGATAGTGCACATTAAGAATGTGAAATCTAGAATACTAACCCTCTTGGTTATTAGCAGGATTATTTACATACACATTGCAGAAATTCTTTTAAAATCTGCCTTTTAAATCACAGATTATTCCAAGCATTGTTAAAAATAAAACAAACAAACGAAACAAAAACTCTTTTTCACGTCTTAAAATGCTGTAGAATAAAATAAATGAGCCAATCTTCCAAGGAATTGAAATAATATACAAGAAAATTAACTTAAAAAAATGAGATGGATTAAATGTAATAAGAAAGAGGAAACAAATATCCATGTTCTTTTGTGATAACTGCAGGGGTTCACTCACAGTCACAGTGTTAATATACAACTTCTGGCCTGTGAATTTGAAAGGTCATGCATGATAAATGAGGTCAAGCCTGTGAGGCTGAAGTTACTCATTTAGTGCCCATTACTGTTTCTACTGTTTCAGATGTTTTCAGATGCATATTAAGACTGCTTTTTATGTTAGTTTTGTTATATTGCTCCACTCCTTATATTATCCCATGTCTGTCATGTCACCAACCTTTTTAGTGACCACCTTTAGGTTTTGGACAGCCATCACCACTTTTCATTGTTGCATATGAGGAAAAAAAATATTCTTTCACTGAACCTATTTGTTCCTTACTTGTAACTGCCATAAAATCTTTGGTCGAGTTGGTTATGTAGATCATCTAGTTGAACGGTGTGTACTTACTTCTATATTTAGTGTAATTCAAATTTTTCTAAAACCATTTCATAGCGAGGTATCCAGTTTTATTTTGAAGGCATTAAGAAGAGATCATGAACTCATTGTTTTCTTTCATAATTTGATCCAGTGGATAATCCACAGCTTATTGTCAATATCTTTTATATAGAGATATCTTGGATTGTCTTTTGAAGGTGTACTCATACATTCCAATAGGAAGCCTAAAATCTCACCTCTCTCTGTGGATCCTAATCCACAGATTATGTACCTAGATTAAAAATGTCACTTAATAAATTGTAAATTACAGATATTTACATCTGTCTTTAGATCTGGCCAAATGTTTCACAGATCAGTGAAGAGTTACTGGCTGCTTATACTTTTTTTTTTAGTAAATAATTCTGCTCAAGTACATCTATACACATGAAGAGAATTGAGTTAGTGCTTGGCAATTGCTACAGGGAAGCTTGTGGTCTGCATCTAGCATATGCATAATAGGGTGCATATTAAGATTTTTAGAAGGTCAGTGGAGGAAAAAAGGAAGAATTAAGTCCTAATTTGCTTGAAAATATGTGGTACAATTTTTATTGATAAGTTGATCTTTGTTATGCTCTGAAGTTGTTTGTCATGAGTAACAACAGGAATCTCTTTCTTGGTAAGGGGCTGCTGTGAGTGCATCTGAGTACACCATGGAATCACTGCAGCTGATTTCACATGAGCCAGCTCTGCTTTGCCAGGGTACAGTCTTAGGTGATGAACTGCTCCTGGACACAGTCTGACCTTGTGCATTCATGCAGCACTGCCTCAGGGATGGGAAAACTGTTTTGAAGCTAGTCACATCAAATAGCATGATGTAGAGGCACCCAACATAGCGCTCCATTTGTTCGACTTCAGAAGCAGGAGAGCTGTGTTTTTTCCTCTCCGTGGATCTTTCCCATTGCTCCACATAGTGGTCTTGTTTGGCTTCCTTCTCTGATCAGTGACCATAAAGATTTTAGTTTACTCAAGGGACACAATGAAAAGCACCTTAGGTTATCAGTGGAGTTCTGATCTTGTATTATACTTCAGATGTGTTATTCTAGGTTTACAGGAACGTAATCAACAGCAGAATTAGATAAATCCTGGTTCCTAGTTAAAATTGTGATTTTTTAAAATACCGAATTATGTTAAGAAAAGTTACTCACTTTTATGTGACGACAGTTAAGACCATTAAACATTTTTTACAGTAGTATATTTTAACACTATTGATATTTTTATTATTTCAAGAAATTTCATTTCAAGTCATATCTAATTATATTCAATTCCTGTATGCTTTTGTTTTATAGTTACCCTTTGATTCCATTGTGCGACAATCAATGCAACCCTTGTCAAGCTTCCCTGACCACTGGCTAGGATTTATAACAGTATTTTTAGCTTGTAGTGAGCGTGGGTTATGTTATGAAATATCCAACTAATGCATCTGGATGCTTTCTGTTTGAGCTAATGTTTGATTCAGGTTATTCTAAATGCTCTTTAGCCATTGCCCTTTACGTTTTATTGATAACTTAGTATTATTGACTTCATTTACTCCTTGTAGATCAATTGCTTTATACAGGCCAAACATTTAATTCTTATTTCTCACAAGTCTTTCTTAATATTTGCAGTATTTTTATTGATAATTTCCTTCTCTGAATTTGGTGCACTGAATGCTGATTTATTCCCATGACTGGAATTTGTCTCCCTCTGTCAGGACAATTATGAATCTATTGATATTGCAAGGCCATATATAACAAGAACTCTCTTTGATCCCTTTTACAAGTTTTTCTGCAAAGATTCTACCTTCCATTCTTCGTTCTATTCTACCTTCATCTCATACCTTCATCTAATTCACATCTCCTTACACTTTGTTTTTATTTGGAAGTTCAGATCTTAATCGTTGTTTATCTTGCTTTTAACAATCTGAGTAAAATAAATTTATGCATATATCATAGGAAAATAAGCTTTTCCTTTTGAGGGGAATGTGAATCTTTTTTATTTAGTAATTTTCAAAATTTATAATTCCTTTGGAAAATGTATTTGATTTTCATTAGAGTCTTACTAAACAAATTTCTTTTTGGGCAAATTAAACCTCTAAGGAGAGTATTGTTTAACGAGCTTATAATTGTCTATAAAATATTGTCATAGGCATTTCCTTTTGGATTTTCTAATATTCTATATTCATTTTTCCAATGCAGGATGGTTTCAAAGCAATTTTAATCATAAGCTAATTGATATCTCTGATAATATACTTATTTTAAAATGTTCTTTTACATTTTAGGTTATTTGAGGCATTCTAACTGCTTGCACCTCCAAGAATCCTATTCATACAGACACTGATGGTTTTATAAGGATGCTGTCTAAAAAAGGGCATTTGTACCTGTGTCTTGACTAAGTGGGGATGAATCTTTTGGTATTCAAAGCCTTTTATCATTACAAAAGTTAATGAATACCTATATTAATAACTTATAAAATGTTTCTCTCTAGCATTTAGCATCTTTTTCTTCCTTCTTAAGTACTACATGTGCTTGTAATGACTTTGCCTATTTGTGGAGGTTCCCCTCATTTGTTAGTTAAAAGGAAATTTACAGATTAGTGATAATTGTTAAAGCTAAATGGGAGGAAAAAATCTAATCCTACATAGGATATATACGTACAGAACATACATGTACCCAAACAAACAAGACTGCATGGATTTTGGTATATTTTCTGTAAGTATGTATCATGTTGGATTTGTGTACATCTGCTGTTAACAGATAATTAAAAAGACTGCTTATACAGAAATATCGATTCTTTACCTTATATTTTTCTTACAAGGTAGAAAGACTAAGAAAATTATACTCTAGCCCAGTTTCAGTGCTTAGAAAAAAATGTTTTTCCTGAGAAGACAGACAATTTTTGTACAATTTCTCTTTTAGAAGATATATTTATGCAAAGTGAAAAAAAGGAGTTTCTTGAAGCATAGAAGGAAATGTTGCTAGTATAATTGGGAGTGATTGGTAGTTCAAAATTCATCTGTGCTTTTTCTGTAACATAGGGACCATCATTCACATGGAAGTATCATACTATGATTTTAATTATTTATAACAGATAATATAAGCATTAATTGAGTTTTCATGAAAACCTATTCAGTGGAGCAAACTACAGTTGTTATATTTTCCAGTATGTGGGAGATGTCTTTTAACTAAAAGACATGGTTTCTGAAACTGGTGATGTTGTGTCCCAGCTGTCAATGCAAGACAGAACATAGTGTAGCTTCCTAGAGACTATTGCAGAAGAATGTAATGGAGGGAGACAGGTTTTAGCTGCAGATACAATATGAACTTTGATAAAACATGCTAAGACTTTTAGTTTGAATCAAAACAAATGGGTACTTTGTTCTTCTGTTAGGATGTCATTAAGAAGTTGCTGTGAGAAATTGTAAAAAAAAAAGTGTATGTGAGAATGAAAACTCTTGTTGATTTCTGTTTTTAATCTTCAACACATTTTGCTTCCGTTGGAAACCCACTGAATGTTTTTCAGTGATTTATAGGATGTTCTTTTTCTGAAAAGCTGGCTGCTATTACCAGTTAATGGAAGTATGAACAAGTATAGACATATATTTTATAACTACATAAAATAACTTGTGAGAAATCATCTGTGTCTTTGAACTGAAGCAAATATTATCAATTTCTGACAAAACTACTGCTAGGAGTCTGTTAGTTAAAAAGGTAGAGAGTATACTGAGATTAAGAATCATTGGAGGTTTTTCAGTGTAAAATACCATTTTGCTTATAGATTGATTTGCTATTTCAACCTCTTAGTTTGAGAACTTGTTTGTTCTTTTAATAAGAGGGCACAGGTTGTAACTGCCCTAAGGGAATTCATTAAGGGCAACTTATATAACCAACTTTGCATCAAACAGTATATAGTGCTATCAGCACAATGCAGCAGAACACTTTAAAGAAACAGACGCTTCACATTAAAGTATAAAGAGAATCCTGGATATTTTCATAGAAAAGCTTGGCACGGTGCTACTGCAATGAGTAGCCCACACTACCTTTTAATACTTATTGGCTTCCACAGATTGCATTTTTTAACAAGTAAATGCAAGAACATGTTTCTTTGAATTAGTGTATCATGTATATTTTATATAGTTCTGGAAAGGTACACATAAGAACATATGGGCTCCATAAAAAGCTTTTATTCACACTTGTTTTTTTTTCCAGCTTGTTCTGTATGCCAGGATTAGTATTATTTTTCTTACATGGCAAATCAAGAATCCTACTACTGAGCTCTGAAGGTTGTCTATGTAATATTTGGAGACTTCCACAATCTTTTCCAGCTTAGGGTTTGCAGATACTTTCCACCTGGTAAAGGATTTTCAGGTCAAATTAGTATGTACTGTAATAAAGAACAGAGTTAGCGGATATGTGGTTAAAAGTTGAACATGCTGGGGAAGAGTCAGAATGGATTTATAAAGCAAAGTCATTCTTCACATTTGTTGCAGTTTTTGGAAGGAGTCAACAAGTAATTGGATAAAGCAGATCCAGAAGACATAATATCTTTGGATTTCATGCTTTTGACAAGGAATCTCAGCCAGAAGATGAGAGACAGATTTTCTTCTGGTTGAGTAATTAGTTAATATTAAGGGAGGAGGATAAAAGGACATATTCTGTTTTTAGAGTGGAAGAAGCTCACTAGTTTTGTTCCACATGGATATGCTTTGGGATCTAAACAGTTCATCATATTTATTAGTTATCTAGAAGGGAAATAGTAAAATGACAAAGTTTACTTCTGACTCCAAGTATTTCAGAGTAGTAAAATAAAGGAACAACAGTGCAGAACTGCATAAAAATCTTACAACAGGTCAAGCAACTGCAAGATATAAAGCCAGAAGACATTCAATGGAAAATTAGTGATGTTCATGGAAAAAGGGAAAAAATGTATATATATGGATGCAACCCTGTGTCCCATGCTCTAGATGTCCCTACTTGAGCAGGGGAGTTGAACTAAATGATCTCTAGAGGTCCCTTCCAACCTCAACCATTCTCAGATTCTGTGAAAATAGTGTCTCTGAAATAAAACTGACATAACTGCTCAGTAAAACAAGAGACTGTGTTTATGATCAGTACTTCTACCAATGTGTCAGTTGTGTGATCAGTAGTAGTTAAAATGGTGTTATGAATTAGAAAAAAAAAAAAAGATAACAGTATTAAAATATTGATATAGTCTCGAATGGAAGCAAGGAGTGTATTTAGGAAGATATTTGCTGTATTTTATACTTTTAAGTAGGTATCTATTCTACCACATTATTTTAGACAGAATTTAGATAGATCTCTGTTCTGATCCCGTATACCTGTCCTAATGTATATTAATTTACTGCAGTTATCTTTTCTTTTGTATACTATTAAAGAGCATTTATTGATATTATTTATATTTTTCTGTTATGATAGAAATTCTTTTTTGCTTAGTCATTTTGGATAAAAATTTAATTGTCACTAGATATAAAACATAATGTTACATTTTCATTATCCAGTCCTTTACTGGCTGTGAAAACTTGGCTTTTTACAGCAGAGCTTTAAAATCCTTATATCCAACAGGATAACTTTTAAAAAATTTTTAACACCATTTCTTTTTTTCTTCAGAACATTCATTTTTATTGCATTCTGTTTTGCAAGACAAGCCTGCAAAATTGTCTAGCCTCTAGCCTGAACTAGTCTATTCTAATAACAAGGTATATAACATCTTGCACGAGCACGTGGCCATCATCTATTAAAAGGGACTGATTCTGTAATGTGTTTATTATCTTTTATATCCTTGTATTTCTCAAGTCCTGAGTAGAAATGTCAATATTTTCAGAATGATAGTGCCTCTTCATGCTCAATTATGTTCAAATTAACGTTAAAATTGTTACTTTGAGAGTTATCATCCTATTGCATTCAAAAAAACGGTATAAATTCAGGATAGCTTGGAAGGAGTTATATATGGTATCTATTGATGTGTATGAGGAGACTGAGTCACCCAGTTGTAATGCAAATAACTTAATATACTGATGGCCTGTACCAGTATATTATGAAAGGATTCTATTCTGTAATGAGAAAGATTAAATTTTTGACACCACCCAAGGTGAGAAAGGTTAAATTTTTGATGGTGTCCAAGATTTGAGTCTAGTAGCCCTAGATTCTCTAGAATTTTTGAAATTCTCCATGGTATATCTTGAAACGGATACACAATTTTGTGGAAATTGTAAAACTAAGCATAAGTGTCAGAATATGAAAAATACATTTTATAAAAGAAATACAATTGTTCTAACTACGCAGACACGGCTGTACATTACCAAGCTAGAAAACATGCCTTGATATGGTATCAAGCAACATAACTCACATCCAGACCTCTTTCTTCGTTACACTGTATGACTCTTAAATCCCCCCATCCAGGGAAGGGATTATTCCTTCCAAGCACTACCATGCAAATCTTATTTGTTCTGGGCTTGGGAGCAGGACTAGTGCTATTTGCAAGCATTGTCATTCCCTGCCTGTAAGGGCTCGTTACTGATATTCAGTAAACAAAGCACATTCCAAAAATTGCTATATTTTTGGTATTAGTGTTGTCACAATCACAGAATGGTTGAGGTTGTAAGGGACCTCTAGAGATCATCTAGTCCAACCTTCCTACTCAAAACATAGAAGCTATGTAGGCATGTTTTTGAGTTTGTACTGCTCTAGACAGTAATTTATTTTTAATGAATACTCAGAGCATTTGCAAGTATATGTTTCAACAAGAAATATTAAATAGGTGCAAATATGTTGTTAATATATTCATCTTGAACAAAGAGTTGCATATTCCCATGTTTTCTTGCTCAGAACAAACATAACAGCTTTGACCCAATTCCTCTTTAAATCAATGAGATTTTTTCATCGATTGTTGCTTCTGAATCTTGATAGATAGGTTTAAGACACTATCACCTTCAGTTATCAGTTCAACCTTTTCCTAAATATTGCTATCATGAATAGCAAGGGAGAAAGAACAAATGGATGTTTGACCTTCAACTTTGCTGACACTGAATTCTTAAAGGAAACTGATCTTCAGCAGTTTAAACTAATGCTCAGATCTGTGAAAGGGGTAGCATGCAGCAAAAGAGTAAGATGAACGAGTGAGATTTCTATCATATTTGATTGCTTTTGAGCTAACACAGACCAGTTTGATTGCTCTTGATTGCTAAATTGCCCTGTTCACCGGAAAGAAGACCTGTACTGAGCTGTGACAGTTTGAAATCAGAGCCACAACAACTCTAGATTTCAAGATATTTGATAGTTACTGTTATTTGCATTTCAGGGCAAGGGCAAAACTTTTTGTTGTGCATAAATAATATGAACTCTGTCACGTTGCAAAACATTGATTATTTCTGTGGAAATTTTAGTACGTTATAGTCATATATGATATGGTGGTATGGATGATTTATTAATACCTCTTTAGCATCGACATTGTTTAATACAACCCCATTTTTATATTGAAGTATTGATTGAGGTATAAGTTGTAGAAAAAATAAAATTTGTAGAGTCAGATAAAGTACTGTGTTCAGCACCTACTTGCAAATCACATGCTACAATTTACAAATTTTTAATCACTGGTCCTTACAGTAGATTTTTGAATTAGTAGATTGCTTTAGGGGTCTGAGAAGGTTAGTTCTGAAAGTGCATGTACCGTCTGGGGACTGCTTGGGATATTTTACTGTGATGGATAGAAGATAGCGAAAATACTGAAGAGGTTTATCTGATCCCCAGCTTCTCCATAGTGTGGTTGAGAAGGGTTGGGTTAGGGATCACTTAGGCAAGCTGGCCACCCAAAAATCTATGGGCCCAGATGGGATGCAC
>JAUBOD010000342.1:359234-375153 GCA_032353885.1 Nothura maculosa | reverse complement strand
TTGCTTCATTCCTTCCTTCCTTCCTTCCTTCCTTCCTTCCTTCCTTCCTTCCTTCCTTCCTTCCTTCCTTCCTTCCATCTTCATCATCCACCACATCATTTTGCAAAGCTCCATCTCGTGTACAAGTTCCAACTGATTTGAAATACAATTTCATGTCCTTGCCCTCATGAAATTGAGGAACAAAAACACCTCCTTTCAGAAACCTGCTTGAGTCTATAAGTAATATAAGTAATTCAGGTGCAAATCCACACTGCCCAGTAAAATATGTTGAGATAGATATTTCTGGGAGAATATCCTTGTATTAGCTTAAGTCTTCCTTGTGTATTCAGTTAAAACTGGATAAGCCAAACTGATTTAAAGAGATATATCAGGAGAATGTGACTTCTGCAGTGGTTGCATCAACATTTTTAGATACTTATGTTAGTTTCCCCTCATAGAATAGTCAAAATCCGAATAAAGCCATAATTTCAAATGGAATAATGATATTTCTTTTATTTATTAATTGTTGTGCTGACCCCATCTTATTTTCGAGTATACACACACACATATATAGTGGCATGTGTACAGTACAGGACTTCTTTACCGTGATTATCTCCCACAGAAATAACAAAGACAATTTTAAACTATGTCCCCTGTATACAAGTGGGGTTATCTACAGCAATAATTTCTCCGGTACAAACTTTGCAGCTGCTCTTCTACTTTCCTGTATCTACAATTTTAGATAAAACACTGAGTTTCTGAACATATTTTGATATATGGTAAATAGATAACGAGCCAGTGTTATTTACTGATTAGTTTTAGTAAATTGAAGAAGGTAGATTGCCAACTGGGAAAATAGGTAAAAATCATTCCCGAACCTTTACACATTTCAAGATATTTTCCAGACTAGAAATAAAGGCTGTTCACAAGGCAAGTGTGATCCTCAAGTCAATCTGTTCATGTCTAGTTAAGCATGGGAATTGGTAACCAGAAGAAAGGTACAATTAGGGAGCTCATTGTCTTAGGCTTCTAGAAGTTGTAGAACAAGCAGAAAGTAAAAGATGTCAGCTAGGGCAAAGAGCTAGAGAAAATATGTGGAACTGATCTCTCTCTGGTGCAAATAGGATAATCTGATCCACTTGATAACTTGAAAGTGACAATGTGAGCTTCTGTTATCCAACCTGTGAATGGATTGCAAACTGGGATGCATATCCTTACCTTTAAAGACCCAAAGTTTATCGAGTCTAGTATTCTAGTATAGTAGTATAAAGTATTCTGGTGCCGCATATTTTAGACAACACTTTAAATAAAAGAGTGAAAAAAATCTTAGCCATAAAGATTCTGATCAAGCTGATTCAAGATCAATTTTTTAAATAAAATACCTAGAAGCAATGTTTCTGTACTTAATTCAAGAATACAAAAGAAAAATCTGGAGATTTGAAATTATGTCACAGAGTAAAAGTATACTCATTTCTTGACCCACATACATTCTTCCTGTTTAATTTAGTATAAATCAAAAATTCAAATATCGAATGTAAAATGTGTGATGCCTCTTTTTCTCCCTAACTTATCTGCTAGATAAGTTCCTGTATGGCAGATACCAATATATACCAAAATACTCGAGGCAAAAACCTCTCTATATGTCTTCCAATATATACAGCTACTTTCTCTATACTATCTAAATATTATCTCTTGAACGTTATGTAGCATACCTGAACACTCTTACACCTTCTGGCAAATGTTTTCCCTTCTCTTTTTACTTTGAATATTCAAGGCCCCAGATGGCTTCCACCTCCCAGCAGATCCTGTGGAAGAAGCAGGCAAATTGTCCTTCATGCTTTGACAGCAGGTCATTGGCTCCTTCTTCTTATTTGATTCATACTTATTTATTTAATACCTTGCTAATGTTCAGCTCTTCTGATTGCATTTTGGTTATTTTTACAGTGCCTGAGCAATTTTAATAGCATAAAGGCAAAGATGCTAAGAAGCTTTATTCTACAGCAGGAAAGGAACTTGTTCTTTAGCCCTCCTGCCCGGTGTCCTGATGAGCATTTACCAGGCTCCAGGATTTCAGCATTTCCTCCCTCATGTGGTGGGCAGGTTGCCCTGCTGCTGCAGTTGCTAATACCAGATGCATGAGTCTCCTACCTCTATCTCTACCCCCTGATCTACTCCCAATTATTGCCCTTTTTCCTACGCCTATCCATGCTCTTACATCTAGTCCAGTCCTGACCTGCTCCCCTTCCCCTCGCTCTATCCCAGGAGGTTTCTGTAGACTTCCCTGTCTCTGCAATTCCTGGTCCACGGCAGATTTCGAGCCTGCATGATGATCCCCTCCACTCCATCTGCCCCCCCTACATGCAGTGAGAGACAAAGTCAAAGTCAAAGAAACCATCAGGAGAAATAAATTAATGCACCTCAATGTGGCGCCAAGTTTCCTTTCCCTCATTTTCTCTCCTGATGAAACCGCTAATGTATTTCTTGTTGTGCTTTCTGTCTCGGTGACATTTTATCTCTTCTGTCCCGCTTGTAATTTATCGAGAGGGCCCCTTTAGGGCCATATTTTTTTCCTTTCTCTCTCTCTCCCTCTGTCTTTTTTTTTTTATCTGCTCCGTTTCCTTTTCCCGTCCCTTTTCCTCTCCCCACGCCCCTCCATCCCATCCCTGCCCGCCGCAGCGGCGCCCGAGGACCCCCAATGGCCACGACAGCCTCTGCAACTTTTATATCCCCCGATTACACTAATTTGATAAGCAGCTCCCCGGGGCAGGAGACTCATGTGCTCGGCGGCGGTAGCTGTCGAGAGCAGGGACCTCGGTCTCCTAGAGCTCCTTGACTTTCTCTGTACGTGACATGCCTATAAATCATATCGCTGTACATAGCATCCCTCCTCCAGCCCAGTCCAGCCCAGCCCAGCCCTGCCTGTTGCCCCTCGCCCGTACCAGGATGATGCGAATTTCCCCGTGGGGCCGGCACCTCCTGCCCGGTCCGGGTGCCCGCGGAGCACAGGGAGAGCGCGTTTCCACGCGCACCGCCGGAGGTGCAACTGGTTCTCCGCTCGCCGGCATCTGAAAGCCGTCCAAGCGATGCAGAAACTTTTGTGTGCTCAGCTCCTTTCTCTGAGGCTCAGGCACTGTTTTTTTTCGTGGTTTCTTTTTTTTTTTTTTTTTCCCAGCTGTGTAATCTATTTTGTCAGAAAAGAGGGGGGGGAGGGGCAAGAGGAGGTCGCAGGGAGAGGGGAGGGAGAGTAAGTGTTGTATTTCCACAGAGAGGATATTAAAAATATCCCTAGAGAAATGTGTATGTATACACGTACGTACATCTCTGAGTATTTATATAGATATAAGAATGTGAAGATGAACAGCTGCCAGTTCGAGCCAGCTCCTCCTCTCCTTAAGGGAGGAAAAAAAAAAAAAAAAAAAAAAAAAGCTATACTCCGTGGGAACAGGTAGCATGAAAACAGTGCAGCAATCTCCTCCCTCCCCCATTTCTTCTCTATGATCATTTAAATTATAAATATATATATATAATGCAATAATCCACGGTTCAACGTTCCAAAGAGAATGCCAGAAATCAAATCCAGCATGGAACACTATAGACTGCAGGGGAGGAAGAAATGCGTTTAAAGCAACGATAAAAATGGCGTGCAGCATAATTACTTCAAATTGGTATTCGCTTGACACCCTGACACTAATTCTATTCAAGCCATTGGGAAATAAAACAGGGCGGACGCACCTTCCTGGGTTACTAGCGCAGTGTGAATGCGTGTGAACGGGGGCAGTGGGAAACTGGTCGGGAGGAGGGGAAAGCCAAACTTTCCATCTTAAAAGAAAAGAAATAAATTAAATAACCCATTTAGGAGAAAGCATCTAAATAGATCGACAGCTTTTAACGCCAGCGTTTTTAACGCTCGCCCGGCACGCGAATTGATTTTTTTTCCCTCTCTCTCCCGCATTCCCTCAGCAGATGGATTTTTGCCACTGCAGCTCAGCAGAGGGTGTCAGATCTTTCAGAGTGCACCAGGTTGAGGCGAGCAGAGCCTCTTAGCAACTCTCCCTGCGTGTGCCGTGTGTGTGTGTGTGTGTGTGTGTGTGTGTGTGTGTGTTTGTGTGTGTGTGTGCACGCAAAGTCGGTGGCGGCTGCAGAAGGAAGAGAAAAGGCAAGAAGAGCGAGCGAGAGAGCGAGGAGGGAAGGAAGGAAAGAAGGCAACGCGGAGCCGACCGGGCGAGGGCGAGCGGGCGGGCGAGGCATGGAGAGCTGCGCAGGGCGGTGGGGGCCGACGAGGCGCGGAGCGGCCGCCGCCGGAGCGGGCAGAGCCTGAGCGCGCGCGCGTTCAGCACCGCGGCGCTGGACAGCGCCCGGCGGGTGGCGCGCAGCGTAGCGCAGCGCGGAGCAGTGGAACGCAGGGCAGCGAGGCGCGGAGCGGAGCAGGGCGCAGAGCAGAGCGCGGCCGCGCTCGGCAAGGTCAGTGCAGAGCGGAGCTGCTCGCGGCCGGCGGCAGCCCTGCCCGCGGCACCAGCTGCCCGCCTCGCTCCAACATGCAGCAGTCGCTGCGCGCCCGGCCGCCCGCGCAGCGCGCCCCGCACACCTCCGCTTAGGAGGAAGCGAAGAGGAGGATTTGGGGTATTTTTTTATTCCCTTCCATCTTTTTTTTTAAATTTTTTTTTCGTGCTTTGCTGTACGTGCTTGGATAGTTTGTGGATATAATTACTGACTGGAATCTGGGCTGTTGCAGTTGTATGTGGCGGGGGGGGGAAGAGAGAGATACAGCAGAAAAGACTCGTGTCCCCCCCCCCCCCCGTCTTTCGCCGACCCTCCCTGCTCCCCCTTCCTGCATTTTTTTTTCTTCTCTTTGGTGATTATTCGGACATTTCATATATTGAATGGACTGGAATTGTTTTCGGTGTGAGGAGGATGGTGGCTGCTACTTTGTGATGAGATCGGGAATGAATTGTTCGGTTTAAAAATGCTGCTTTGGATTCTGTTGCTGGAGACGTCTCTTTGTTTTGCTACTGGAAACGTTACAGGGGACGTTTGCAAAGAGAAGATCTGTACCTGCAACGAGATAGAAGGGGATTTGCACGTAGACTGTGAGAAAAAGGGATTTACCAGCCTGCAACATTTCACCGCCCCAACTTCCCAGTTTTATCATTTATTCCTGCATGGAAATTCCCTGACTCGACTTTTCCCTAATGAGTTTGCTAACTTTTATAATGCAGTCAGTTTGCACATGGAAAACAACGGTTTGCATGAGATTGTTCCCGGGGCTTTCCTTGGGCTGCAGCTGGTGAAACGCTTGCACATAAACAACAACAAGATCAAATCGTTCAGGAAGCAGACTTTCCTGGGGCTGGATGATCTGGAGTATCTCCAGGCGGATTTTAATCTATTGCGGGATATTGACCCAGGAGCATTTAGGGACTTAAACAAGCTAGAGGTGCTGATTTTAAATGACAATCTCATCAGCACCTTACCCCCCAATGTATTTCAGTATGTGCCGATCACCCACCTCGACCTCCGGGGAAACCGTCTTAAAACCTTGCCTTATGAGGAGGTCTTGGAACAGATCCCAGGCATTGCTGAAATCCTACTAGAGGATAACCCCTGGGATTGCACTTGTGATCTGCTATCGTTGAAAGAATGGCTGGAAAACATACCCAAAAATGCTTTGATCGGCAGAGTTATTTGTGAGGCTCCCACTAGGTTGCAGGGCAAAGATTTAAATGAGACCACAGAGCAAGAGCTGTGCAAAAAGAACAGAGTGGATTCTAGTCTAGCTGCTCCCCCTGCCGAAGAAGAAACCTGTGATCCTGGTCCCATTCCAACCCCCTTTAAAATACAAGGCAAAGAAGACCCTGCTACTCCAGGATCAGGTCCAAACGGAGGTACAAAGATCCCCGTCAACTGGCAGATCAAGACCAGACCTACGGCTGCTGTGTCGACAGTCAGCATGAAGAGCAAGCTACCGGCTACCATGTCCTGTCCTCACATTTGCAGCTGCGATCAGATCCCTAGCTCGGGTTTAAAGGTTAATTGCAACGACAGGAATGTGAGCAGCTTGGTGGATCTGAAGCCCAAGCCGTCCAATGTGCAGGAGCTCTTTCTGAGGGACAACAAAATACATACCATCAGGAAATCTCACTTTCTGGATTATCGGAAACTTAATTTACTGGATCTGGGCAACAACAACATAGCCACCGTTGAGAACAACACCTTCAAGAACCTCTTTGATCTGCGATGGCTCTACATGGATAGCAACTACTTAGACACTCTGTCCCGGGAGAAATTTGCTGGGCTGCAGAACCTGGAGTATCTGAATGTAGAGTTTAATGGGATTCAGCTGATCATGCCTGGCACCTTCAATGCGATGCCCAAGCTGCGAGTTCTCATCCTCAACAACAATCTGCTGAGGTCTCTCCCAGTGGACGTGTTCGCCGGTGTCTCGCTCTCCAAGCTGAGCATACACAACAACTACTTTATGTACCTGCCGGTGGCGGGAGTGCTGGACCAGCTTACCTCCATCACGCAGATCGACCTGCATGGCAACCCGTGGGACTGTACTTGCCCTATCGTGCCTTTCAAACAGTGGGCAGAGATGCTGCGCCCTAAGGTGATTATGAGCGATCTGAGGTGCGAGTCTCCAGAAGATTTCTTCAAAGAGGATTTCGAGTCCCTCTCCAACGACGTGATTTGCCCCCAGCTAAAAGTCTTGCCTACCTTAACTTCGACTAATAAAAACAGCACTGGGTTGGCAGAGACTGGAACTCACTCTAACTCCTACCTGGAGACCAGTAGGGTCTCCATTTCAGTGCTAGTGCCGGGGCTCCTACTGGTTTTTGTGACCTCCGCCTTCACGGTGGTGGGCATGCTCGTATTCATCCTGAGGAACAGAAAGCGCTCCAAGAGGAGGGATGCCAACTCCTCCGCCTCCGAGATCAACTCCCTGCAGACAGTCTGCGACTCGTCCTACTGGCACAACGGGCCCTACAGCACCGACGGAGCCCACCGGGTCTACGACTGTGGCTCCCACTCGCTGTCAGACTGAGTGGTCGGACAGGGCACGGAGGGACGCTTCCCAATCACCGACGGAGGACCTGGCGCTTGAGCCTCGTCTGCCCCTGGGATCGACAAGGGACGGCCTTGACCTGAGCTATTCGTCGTGAGAAACAAAACATGCACCCTCTCCCTCCCCCCTCTCCCAGCAAACACTGGCCTGGGGCAAGGGGAGCCGGGCAGCGGGGCTGATCCGCGCACCATCCCCGAGTGCAGCTTCCTCTGGTTACGGCGATGGCTTGAGCTCGTGCCAGGTTGTCACTCTCTTCCCTTGGTGGGTTTTGTTTGGCTTTTCTTCCTGGGCACTCCCCTCTCCTGCCCCCGCCACGGCCCCTGAGGCCTAAGGCCCGCAGAAAGGCCGGAATGACGTGGGGGGCAGAGGAAAGGCCTGGGACGGCCTCCTCTTGGCAGCAGAACAGGAGCGGGAAGTTGCACAAAGGCATGAATGTAATGTAAATAAATGACTCCGAGAAGAGACAGACAAACAGACAAATAATAATAATAATAATAATAAAAAAGTGCTGCATGGCTCGCATGGATACAACACACCCCAGGGACGCTTCAGCCCTCGACTGGAAGCCAGCATCTAATTCACACCATCATCCCTCTTACCTGATAAGTCCCTTCGTATCAAACCTTCTATATACGAAATAGAGTATGATAATAAAAAAGTGCCATTTTGCCATTTCTGTGTGATCAATAGGCAGTAGAGATCGTAGTTTTACCGTGGGGAAAAATAATAATGTAAAGGTTTTATTTAAGACATAGTTGCATGAATATTCTCAGTGGGTCATTTACTTTTTTTTTTTTTTTTGAGGTGGGAATTACTTTGTTTTTGGGAGGTGTGATTGGTTTCTTGGGGGAGGGGGTTGTGAGAAGGCTCGATTTTCTTTTATCTCTCTTCCTTTTCAATATACATATTCAGCATTGCCTTTCTGTCTGAATGTAAAAATTAGTACCCTTGATTTCTATTATGGTAACAGTGTAAACAGTCAAAAAAAAATCTGAAGCAGTTAAGCATGACCAATTAATGTCACTCTAGTGCTTAGGCTGCAAAATTTAATGGTAAAAGATTCTGTGCTGTTGTAAATCTTACTATAACTTGAAGAAACCAGAACTGAGGAAGCAAGTGGAACTTACTAATTATATTCGAGGATTTTATAATGGCATATTTTTTCAGTATTAAAGTGAAAATGTTTTCAACTCCGGGTCCTTACCATTTTTCCAGCAGCAGCTTTTACAAGTGGGTTATCTGGGTTTAAAGGACAGAGCTTCCTTTCAGTACTGCCTGTGAGTGTCTCGCTCCCTTCTCTCCCTTTCCCTCCCTCCCTTCCTCTCTCATTCATTCACAAGCAGAGGCACAAACACCCTTCCCTCACCCCTTCCCCAATGTAAATATTGCACAGAAGTTTCTTGCCTCCTTTTTTTCTTTTTTTCTTTCTTTTTTTTTTTTTCCCAATGCGGCAATGAATCTCTTTATTAATACTGTGAATCTCTCCCTGCTGCCGCCACCACCACCGCCTCTGCTGCACATACACACACACACACACACACACACACACACACACACACACACTGCAGATATGTTAGGGATGTTAGAGAGAATTTGATTTAATTGACTCTGCCTAGCTCGCTCTCATTAAGCCGAAGCCAGACTTGAGCGGTCAGCACTTCAGGCCCATACGCAGCCTCCTGGACTGCCAGAAGTGGGAAAACTAATTAGCGAGAGGACTTTCCCATCCTTATTCCGGGTATCTGCCCTCTTGTCATAACGAGCTGAAAAGCAAAAGCCCCGCGCAACTCTGTTGTCCAACTGCAGCCCCTTCCTGCATGAGAAAGTGTCCCTTAAATCAGTGATATCTGTGAAGGCGAAAGTCCCTGCAAATCACTTGTAACTCATAGCTCAAGTCCCAGCGGAGAGATGGAGAATTTCAGTCACGTTGCTTCTGGCTTTCTCCAGGCAGAGAATCCTTTTAAAGAGTAAAATACTGCAAGAGACTTGCTTAACTTCAAATGCTGAATCGGTTTTCTTTATAGAAAAAAAAATACCTTTGGGATATGTGACGAGAAAACAGGCATGCATACATGCACACTGCAATAGATATACCCTTGAAAATGAGGCAGAAGTCTAATCTTAGGTACTCATGAAGAAATAAACTGCTGAATAGGTCATTCCTCCAGAATCCTTTATTGCTGTGGAAAGGTCTGCAGTCTCCTAGAAAATACCTTGAAGTTTCCATGTGCAGCTCTGGAAACAGAATATCGATCTTAATTACATAAATCACTGTTATTGCCAGGATCCCTCTTTATTTTCCAGGGCTGCTTTGTTAGGCTGATTGTTCGGCTAGGACATTCTGTGTCACACAAAGTGATGGCAGCCGAGTCACTAGTTTGTCATTCTGCTTTCCTCCTACCAGCTGTAGAAGAAGGGGGAAAAATTACATGTGAGCCAGTATTTCTGTCCTTAGGAGCCCATCAACTTTTAATTCGGGCATGGTCCAAAGAGCACTTAAGAATAAGACAATGCACTGCTAGATTACCACCAAAATCTTGTTGCCCTCTCAGTGATATTGTAGAGAGAAAATTAAAGAACTGTGCACAGTGAGAGTACAGTTAGCGCTAAAACTTACCATTATTTTACATGAGCTGTTGAAGAAAATAAAGATATACCAAACCAAAGATATACTAAATTAAAAGTGTCAAATCATTGGCAGAGGCCAGACACACATGAACGCCAGAGCATATGACGCTAAATAATGTTGTTTTTTTGGTTTTTTTTTTGTTTTTGTTTTTTTTTTTAGTATTATAAGCTTGTGACTTTGGTTATTCACTTTCTTTAAAATCGCTAATGCTCTCAGGTCTACTTCAAGAATATAGAAATGTTAATTGAAGTAAAACAGTGAAGGCATATTTTCAATACTGTGTTTCCAGTTTAGGAGTGGGAGGATGTAACAACAATAAAAACTCCCTCCCTTTCTTTCTCTTTTCTTTTTTCTTTTTCTGTGTCACTTTCTGATTTTAACATTCAGATAATTTTTTCTTCCATCTATCAGACACTCACACTGAAGACACCTAGATCTTTTGATCTCTGAGATTATATCTTTAATAGGCTTTGAATTACAATGTTTATCTTATTTTATGATAGAATAGAATTCCAAAATACTTTCATTTAAAGAAAACACTCAACCAAGGGGGGAAAAAAAAGAGAAAAAACAGTACTAATGCATTTAAATATAGGTAGGCATAAAATAAATTAAGTACAAACATATTTAGTTGTACCACATTAACAAAAAGTCATTAAATGTTTTACTCATTTGATAAAGCATAACAGTTCCAATAATACTAACACTGGAAATCTATATAAAATCCATATTATAACCATATATATTTTTAATTATTTTTCTTCTGACTAAAACAAGAAGAATGTCCGAAGTTGAGGCATGACATACATCATATTAAGTTACTTCTTATTTCTTTTTCCATTCATCACAGTATATTTCTATAGTTTCAGAAAGGACAGAGGAAACAAACAAGTATCTTCTTTAGTTTTAGAGTTTTAAAAGTTTTTGTTGTTGTTGTTGTTTCGTTTTTCCCATGAAACCGAAATCTACACCTAAGAACAGTTAGAATCATTAACTAACAGTTAGAAAGTTTAGAATTTAATTATTGTCATAGAAAAATATGCTTGTATGCATGGTAATCTCTCGCATACTATTTAACAGGAGATTGAATTGAATTCTAGTAGCAAGCTGATAAGATGTTGAATTCATGTCATTTAATAACAAAGTGTCCTTTTCAGCACAAGTGGTGGAACTGCCCTGCGCCAACGTGCACTTTTATATCGCTTTGTAAAGTTTATTGGTTATTATAAGGTATTATGTAACTTTAGTTCAATGATACTGAAAACTGTTTTAGTTCCACTTGTAAATTAGGATGCTCCTTTGAGCTGGATGAGATTTTACCTGAGAGTGGGGAAAAGACGTTATCTGGAGATCTTTGCTTGGGCGGAGCAACCATTAACTTCAACAGGCGAACATTTCACAGTTCTTTAAATCCTGTTTTCATGAGAGTTGTTGGCAAAACACATTAAAAGAAAGTTAGTGCAGCAAGGAGATAGAGAATACCCTTCCTGCCCAGGAAGAGTCCACTCCATCCTCCACTGCCCCTGAAATGTTTTGTAGTCTGCCAAATGTGAAACTTTCCTCCCAAAGGCAGGTAGTTTCCATCAAGGGCAAGCTCTTCTTCCTTTACTAATTTTGAATAGTTGAAAAGACAAATAGGATTTTGTTTAAGAATTTAGCATGATTATATTTCTTCATTCATGGTTGACTTTGCTGATTTTTATTCAACTGTGATATGCAGTGAGCATAAATCATTACTAACTTCGGTGAACAGACTTTTTAATATTTAGAGGTATTGTTGCAGGTATATATGTAAAGTAGGACATTTTCCTTGGCAGAATCTTGTTTCATGTGTTTGCGCAGCACAAATTTGTGGCAATTCTTTGTGATTTATGATGCAGAAATTTTGAGACAATATATGTATGAGTTAGATGCTGCACAAATATCTCTTTTAGTAATGTTTGAGTATAAGTCAGAAAGTGAGGAATTTGTGATGTCTGTTGGCAAATATTAGTTGACATAAGATCACGTATATATTTGTATACTTTGTCTAAAATGCTCTGAACTGTATTAGGATTATGTTCATGACCAATACAAATTTCAAGAATCTGTTTAATTGCTCCTACTTTTCCATAGACAGAATTTATCCTATTTTTTTCTCCTAGCACTGGAGAAATTATGGACTAAAAATGCTGGAAGCATTGCATTATAATTCATTGTATTTATTATAAATAACATCCACAAATTGAGAATTAACACATTATTATGTTTTTATTATGTATTTATAAATGCATTGTTTACAATGTCAGCTTAATTGATTAGCTTGTAATAGAGAATGGTATTTAACATACTTAAGAATTTCAGAACTGTTACCTGGGAGGCTGGGGTATTTGGATGAGATTCATCAGTATTATTGTTCCAAGGTTAATTCCATGGTCAACTGACATATTGGTATGCTGAATGGCTTCATCTGCCCCATGAAGTTTCTAAATTAATTTCTGTGCATACTTCTCAAACATATTCTTCAGTTACATGAGAGAGGAACCAAGTCAGCAGAAATCTCACTGAGGCAAATGGGAGTCTCCTTCATCAAACACTTGAATGCTAAGACTGAAAATTTGTAGTGCAGGAAAGTATGGCCAGGAATAGCCCATTCCATAAGACACTGAGTTGACCCAGGGGAGGAAAAGACAAAAGGACAGCTTCAACCACCATTATTTTAGTGAAACTGGTGTAACAAAATGCTCTGGAATTTGCCCCATTGAAATATTGCTGGGATCTCAACTCCCTTTCCAGTAAGTAATGAGGACAAAAAAGGAAAGTGTAGTGCAAATGAGATATGAAGGAAATTGGAAGCAGTCCTGTCCAGTAGAGATATTTAGGGGATATGACTCATTTCCTGGATAACAACGTAACCTAAAGTGTGGGTGGAATTTGACTCACCTAAATTGATGGACTTGGTTCAAATGCCTAAACAAAAACAAATAAACTCCTCAGAGGCATCCTAGCATATCTGAGATGTCTGCATGAGTCTGGCAGATAAGACACAATGCCTGGGGCGTTCTGTTATATTCTGGAATGGTAGCTGCAGGCTAAGTTCAGATGATTAGTGTATATCATATAGCAGTAGAAACACATGTATAAACTGGATTGAGCCATGCATCTCCATAGAGGACTTAATGGCTTGATTCAGTTACCCCTATCTAGTGCTATTTGAGTTACCTTTGCATCTCAACTACCTGCATAGTGCTAATATGAAAGATTCAAAGCTTATATGAGATCTGGTCAGCTGGTGGCCTAAAATACTCAAAAACACCACAAAGAGTAGAGTAATTGAACACTAAATGTGGCTCAGTTATCTACACTTGCACAATAGAAAATTAAACATGTATGAGAAGTAAATCATATCCCTGAAGTTATATAAAATGAACCGTATCAGAGATGTCAATTGAGACATGACAATTATATTTTAAAGAATGATGATTAATTTTCAGAGGATATCAATTGGTCAGGTGTATCCCACAGATATATATCTTTTTCCTTCTGTTTGCCTTGCTTCAGTTTGTCTTTTCAAATTGATAGCTCTTTGACTTGGAGATTGTACCCTAATAGTTGCTTTTGTATGAGACTCCTATTTCAGTCACTCCCTTCAGAAACTGCTATAGTACATAATAACTATAATAGAAACATCATAAAGTAATAGATGGCTCAGGAAACAAAAATGTAACAACAAAACCCTGACAGATATTAATACTACCATAATAGTAAATAACTGTTTTTTGGGTCAGGTTTGGAATATAAATGAGGAATAAAATACTCCAGGGTTATAGCCATTGTTGAGATCATTAAGAACACATCATAATGAGAGATAAATTCTAGCAATGAATGAGAAATACAGCAGAAATTGTTTCAGGAAAAAAAAATGTTTCATGAAAAGAAAGTGTCAAACTGGTTTTCTGTAGCAGGATTGAAAAGGGAAAATATATTTTAGTTATAGACACACAGTAACAACCTATTAACATGAGATATCTTAAAGAGAAGACAGCTGGTAGGAAAGATTTAAGTGCAGGATGCAGACTATGTGGTTGGACCCCAGAGACTATTAGTCATATTTAAGTGTATGTATCAAGTTGCCCAAGATAAATATGGCATGACAAAGTTAGCAATATAATTTATAGGGCACTCTGAGAGATACATAGACTCTTAGAGAGGACTGTCAGCACTTAAGTTGGCTACAAAAATAGAGAATAAAAAACTTAAAGCAGGATAAGATTTTCTTAACTGTTGAGGAAGCAAATGGTTCAGCATTAATTAATGTGGATGTCTTAATATTTGTCAAGTGTCTTTATCATGGAATTTTCCAATAGAGGAGAAAATTTTAGATAATTTGACAATAATGTATTGATAAACACAATCACTTAAAATAAACTCTTTACTAATTGAAATATGAGCATGGCACTAATTCTCAAATATGTGACAAATATCATGCCAATTGAAAAATGTGCCTGTGAATGAAAAGATGATCATTTCCTGACATTATTCTTCAAACAAATAGGTCAATGAGTGTCTTTAAAAGACTGAAACAGTAACTTTTAATTAATTTATTATTATTATTATTATTTTTTTTTTGTAAAGGATTTTGACTGTTGCGTTGATCTCACTTACAACCATAGTAGAGATTCTTCCTGCTGGAACATGGATGATGCAAGGGAATAAAATAACCATAGTAACGGTAATACACCTCAGGTTTCAGAATTGTCTCTTTGCAGCATATAAAGGTGAGTATAAGATGCATATAAGAAAAGAAACTCAAACGTATTCTTCCTTTTCCTTTCTCTTTTTCCCTCTTGCTTTTTCAATGCTTTCATTTAGATACAGATATCTTTGAATGTAAGATGATGTAGAAACATAGGATGATGAAGAAAGAGTGAACCAGAGGAATGCTCTAAATATAGGTGCTAACCCCTGAAGATTTGCTGCTATTATCTGAGAAGAACTGTGGTCCAAATATCACATCAAGTATCTCGGTATTACCTAGAGCTGCCCAGTGGAATAAAAGGCATTTAGGTAGTCCTTCAATGAGTATGCTATTATTAATGAAAAATAATTCTAATAAACTATTTTTTGGCATACTACAATATTCTATAGATACTAGGGTGTATTTAAGATAATTATTAGATTTGTTGATTTTGAACTTTTAATAAGGCAACATAGAATTGAAGCTGTGAATGAAGTGGTCCTTACTACAGACTCATAAGTTACTAATCTGTCCAAATTTTTCAAGTCTGTTGCAGGTACGCTTATTTAAATTAGGTCCATTTTTGCTTTGCACAAATTGTTATCATTCATAGGGGATATGAAGCAATATGAATAGTAAATGTAATGATTCTGAGCCATATTTTGCATTAGATCTGAACATGGCCATTATGCTACATGGATCAAATTTAGAATGAAATCTATGCAAAGAGAATATTTTGTTAGCAAGGTTTAAAAAGAGATTGCGCATTTTAAAAGATCAGTTCTAGCTACTGATCTTTTACAGATCAGTCACAGTTCTAACTAGTAGTATTACATCATTAAGAGAGTATTGGTCAGATAATACTGCAATATGGCTAATTTACATTAATTTTATCAGTGTAGTTGGGTACTTGAAAGCAATAAGCTTGTAATTAGGAAGCAACAAGCTTATGATAAAATCATATAGTAAAGACTGCTAAATATGAGATCCTTATTACAGAAAAGTTGATAGGACTGGTACTAATGGCCAGTTCCAGGCACACCTAGCATGATACAGAAAGCTAATGGAAAATGTGCATGTATATATAGTCATATATATTCAGTATTCTCTTGGTTAACAATTCTTTATTTTTTTAAAATACCAAATATCAAGGTTTATTATTTTTATTTATTTATTTATTTTGAGCAAAGACAGTAATTTTTCTGCTTTGTGTCTTTATTTCTCACATGAGACTAGATTGTTAAACAGCAGTAGAAGAAATAGAAAACATAAATCATAATCTTATATAATATAGCTCTTTTTGCAATGGATTGAGAGCCTCATATCTCTTTGGCTTGAACAAATGTATCTTGCTAAAAAAAGTGTACTCAAAACTTGAGTGACCTCAAGCACTGGACCCATAATTCATAGTGGATAATCCAAAATATATAATGCCTAAAGAAAAAAAAAAAGTTTTTTTCTTTTTCTTTTCTTTTTCTTTTTCTTTTTCTTTTTCTTTTTCTTTTTCTTTTTCTTTTTCTTTTTCTTTTTC
>JAUBOD010000342.1:336051-352171 GCA_032353885.1 Nothura maculosa | reverse complement strand
TTGCTACAAGAATTTTATCAATGTAAGCAGGATTTGTAGCTCAAGAAAACAAGATATCTGTATAAAAGAAAGCGATTGGAGTAACAAGAATTCACTATGGATCTACTTGCAGGAAGATCTACAAAGTGTTGGGAAGTTATTCCTTCTTGTTTTTTCACTGTGTTGCTGCTCATTGGACATTCTTTACTAGGTGCAATAGACTAACATTCTTTCATTTCTATTCATTAGACATTAATAAGTGTAAGGGCGTATTCTAATATGCCACACTGGCTCTTCAAAGAGACTTGTTAGCCCTTCCACATGGGCCCCGTCTTGGTGGAATTGCCATATAAAAGGAAAAACATTCACATCAACGTGTCTAAATATTTCATTTTGTTCTCTCAGGATACCATTTTGGCAAAAATAAAGATAAGTTACAAAAAGTGAAGGATTTCAGCTTTATTGGGAACATTTATTTGCTTTCATATTGTGCATATCTGAAACTTTTTTTCATGATAATGGTATAATTTGGATAGATGAAATGATAGAACTATTTAACATTTAAAATTCTGTTCAAAATTTTCTCTTCTTAGTGATAGTCTTTGTGTCAAGTTAGCTACCAGATTTTTAAGTTTTCATTCAATTATTTGAAATTTAAATCCCTGAAAATGGTTCTAAAGGCTAGACCACAGCATATGTCTCAATGAATAGCACGATTTTTAACATATAAAAGTATTTATTTTTCTTTCAAAGACCTGTAAACAGAAGTCAAAATGACATTTTCACAAAATGATGTGTTTCTGAATCCAGCTAACCAAGGAAGAGCTTCATTTTATAGCATGGATTATGAACTAGGCAGCCAACTAATCTGTAATATAGCCTAATCCATTTTACTATCTCAATAAAAGGTAAAACGTGTTTCACGTCTTCATTTTAGAATTTTCAGTATAGAAACTCAGCTTGCACATATGCATGCTCCAGACACTTAATTACAAGTAAATAAGTTGATCTTGCAAAAAATGCCATGCAAAAGGACATGATTTTTAAACACCTAGAAGAGTTAAATTTTATATCTATCAGGACCTAATTTCAAATCAAGTAAATTATTTGTCTGCTTTCTACTGAGGAAATAAACAAAATATCAAAGAAGGAAATTCATAGAGAGGTAGACATGAACGCAATCGATACAGTCCTCATTAATCTTAGCAGAAAAAAAATGACTTTTCTGAGTATTTTAATAAAAAATTATCAAAATATGCAGAAAGTAGTTCCGTCCCTCTTTTGTTGCTCCCTAGACACCAATAACTATGTAGCTTAAAATAAATATATGTAACTATCCAGCTAGTATTTATTCGTGAGATGATTTTTCTTGAAATTTTTGTTCATCAATGTTTGAACAAAAAGTATCTCAATTGAAACTAACCAAAGAACAACATGAGCCAAAATTTTGACGGAATTATTGCTTAAAGAAATAATTAAATGTCCATGGCTATGACTGTGAGAGGAGATGCTGAATTTGTCAGCTACTAGATGTACCACTTTGAAAAAGTCCCTTGGTAAAGCTATGGAAAGAATATTTTAAAAAATCAAATGAATTCCAGACCGATACATGCAGAACTTTTCTAAGTCCAATCAAGTGTCTTTCTAAGTGAAAACTCCAGTACATTGAAACATTTTAAATATTTTGGTTGATATTTACATTTGAATTCTTTAATAATAATTAATTGAGCATAAGATAGTTCTTTTTCCATTAAAAACCCTCATATGTGGGTGAACACTCAATGATTTTCATACAATGCTCTTACAAGAAAAGCAAAATGTCCTACAAGTCATCTTTTAAATAAATCTTTATGAAGAATTGTAATATTCATTTTCTAGGAAAAAAAATAAAATGTTTTTCTCCCCTTACCACCCTCTTTTTTTTTTTTTGTAGTTATAAATACTTCGGTTACACATGGTCAAACACACAGAGTATTTCATAAAGATGAGAAAAATTAACTGATGAGAAAATTGACGAGCTTTTGTTTCAAGTACATTTTTGCTACTTTCATTGTATTTTGCCAAAATTGAATATATTCTGCTTTCATTATTGTCCACAGAGCTGCAAATGAGGAGAAAATTGAAGTGGTAAAAATATATAGACATATTTGCTGTTGTCAGGATACTATGCTTTTATGCTAAGTACATTTATATCAAATATTTCCTGGTAGATAAATGAGAATATATATATACACATATAGTCTAATTCCATTTGTATTCAATATCTTACTCAGAAATATGTTCCTCTCAGCATATTTGCCCTAACATTGATATTAACTGGGCATCAATATCATAAAAAATAATTAGTTTGTCATCAAATGACTCCTAGCTTAATTTTGATGCACTTGTCTAAGTTGACAACCTTCCAGGAGTCTATAACTATTACCTGCTAATATTTTAGCATGAATAAGTAGAATTTGACATAACTGATTGCAAAGTTTATTCTACTGTAGTAAATGTGCCATCTGAAGCTTGAAATATTTTCAGATACTATCCTTTATTCTCCTATTATTATTATATACTATTTGCAAATGTGTTTAACCTACTTTACTCACAAGAACAACTTGAAGTATGTTGAATAAATATTGGTTACTGCTGATAACTTTTCTCTAGCTATATTAGGCTTATGCATTTGTCAATTCAACATTATGCCAAGTTCCAGAAATAGAAACGAGTGACTTTTATTTCCATAAAAAATATCTTTATTTTTTTCTCCATTGGAAATACACACCTATGATTTTTACCTTTACTATATTAATTTTCAGAGTGATTTTATAATTTGATGAGTCCTTGCCAAGTATAACTAAAATTTCCTGTGCTATACATTCACCATTTTCTTCCATAAATATTTAAATCTATATTTGAGTTATACTATCATAGAATCATAGAATGCTTAAGGTTGGAAGGGACCTTAGAGGTCATCTAGTCCAATCTCCCTGCAAACGCAGGGTCACCTAGAGCACATGGCACAGGGCTGCATCCAAGCGGGTTTTAAAGATCTCCAAAGAAGGAGACTCCACATCCTACAAAACCTATCAAAATGGAATTCTATCAAAATGGAATTCCTGTCCTTTAGTTGCTGATGCAGCTTCGTATCACACTTTCTGGACAGTGATGAAACTCTGCTATTTTCAAGATATAAGACTTATCTTCTATTATTAAAAAAAAATTGAGGAGTCAGAGGTGACTGTTACAAGGAAGACTAAAATCTCACACTTTTTTTTTTTTAATGTGCATGAAATACTCAGTTCACTCAGGAGATGACACAGAAATACACAGAAGGACAAGTAGGACCAGTGAAGGCCTATCAGAATTTATCAATTAAAAGAGTTAATATTTTCACTTTTTTTTTTTTAACAACCTCTCTGCTTAACTTAAATCTCCCTCTAAGTTTGTAAGGGCTTTCACTTTGTTTTAGTGTTGATCTTCAGTAGTAGAACAGAGATGATACACAGACACAGTTTTAACTTAGTGAGAAAGCACATGTAAAACTGGGAGAATAAACTGAAACAGAAGGAATAGTCCAAGGTATTTCCTTTTAGGGGATCATTTCAATGTTCCCTAGGAAAGTCAAATTTCAAGCAAAACACTAATAAAATGCTCAGAAATGAAAGAATTTAGTTACATTTCTTACTTTACTTATACTTTTTACACTTAAAAAGTGCTGACTTTATTCTATTTTTCAGTCATGTAAATAACTGATGAGTGATTCGCTCCTACTGACTCCATTGGACAGAGAAACTAAAGAAAAACTATTCACTCTAGTGAAAGTCTGGGCCAATTTATTTTTGCTTCCTTTCTTATTTTTTAGTATCTTGTGTTCCTAGTGTTCTCTTATGCTTGTCCTTATTTTGTTCCCTAGTTTCCATCAATTTCTTTTAGTTTCAAAACTTGAACAGTGCAGTCTGATTAAAACAGACATATTTTGCTATGAACATGCAGTTTGCTTGGCTAAGAGGCTGAGAGAGATGAAAAAAAAAAAGTTTCCTAATCAAGGCATCAACACTACTGAGCACTGCTTTGATGAAATGAAGAACAATAGGTTCTGTTCCTTGAGTAAAGAGGCAGAAGAAGTTAGCTGCTTGTGCTTTGGTCTCAGGTGCCATTTGAAAGACTGCCAGGAACATCCTTCCACATGCCCCTCATATCTGCTTGTGAATAGTCAAAGCATACTTAGAAATGAGTTAACCACAAAGCATTAGACTCCCTGCTTCATTTGTATGGAAGTAATTAAATATGAGTAATTTGCAGGATGAATTGCGATAGATATGACACAAAACTCCTTTTATGTCCTTTATCTAGATTCTTGTGCAAGGATGAATCAAAAGGTTTTTGCTGCTTCTCTGATACACTTCTCTTTCTATTGAGTATCTTATTCTCAAGAAAATAAATAATTGTATTACAAATGTGTTTGAGTTTGGGTCATTATTATGTAATGCAAATACTCAACACCTTAGTTATGAGGATCACGAAAAATAAAACTTTAAAAGAGTCTGTTCAGGTTCTGTGGTGTCCATAAAGTCCAGCAAGTCGTGTTGGATGAGAAAAAAAATAATGTTTAAACATTGTAATACATTAAAGCATTTTAATAGCTTGATTTTGGATGACTACGTGGTTCATAGGCCAAAACAATTTGACCATGATTCAGCCCAGTTATACTGAAAATTTTAGATCTACATGATGAAATTTCATAGCTGAGAAGAAAAGAAAAAAAAAGAAGATTAAAGAAAAAGAGTAGCTTGCAAGTGTTCAGCATATGGATTAGTTGTGGTGTTAAATTACACCTTTATATCATAAGCTCAGTGAGATATATTTCTATAGATGAATATGCATGCTTTTATTTTTGTAGTCATAGTGGCAGCAAAGAGTAGAGACAAGCTATCGAATGCCTGAGTCTCGCACACCAAACAGGGGAGAATAGATCTTAATAATCCTCAAGTGAATTTGGCTAAGTAGTCTGTAGAAGAAAAGGAGAACACATCCAAGTCATCTTATTGCAACTTATCACTGCAGAAATTATTTTACTTTTAATAGGCTTTCATAGCAAAATGGCTTTCCCTGCTATACTGGACAGTCTATGTCAGAGTTGGATTTGAGGAACATACTTTCAGGTATCAAATCCCTGAAGACAAATCTAGTGATAAGGAGTTTCCTGAAATTCTGCTTCATCAGGAAGAGCATGCGTTTAAATAATATTTGCTTCCTTACTTCTCAAGGAGTGAGATATTCCATAATGACTTCAAAGAAAAAAAACTATTTTTTTCCTTCTGTCTAAGTGCTAGCATGAAACATGAATAAATTCCATTAAAATCAGAAAGGATACTTCATTCAGAACCACCCAGTGTATCACTATCCTGATCTTGATTTTTCAAAGAAGAAATGTGATGGCATTGACAAAATCTTTTCTTTAACACAAAAGTAAAAGGAAAAAAATTGATACATCATTTTGAAAAAATAGGGGTTAAAAGTTCCACTTGGCTCTTCTGAGAATATAAAAAGGCCTAAAAGACAAATGAGCTTGGCTTTTTTTTTTTTTCTTTCCTCATATTGTTCATTCTATACGTAACATCTTCTTTCATTTAGTATTTTGAATAGGTGACAGTATATAAGAAAGTACATTTTCATGACTTTAGGTACAAATGTATTTTGCTGATATTTGCAAATACATCACATTCACCACATTTTGCCCTGGGTGATTAGATATATGAGCCATGTTGCGATGAGAGCAGGCTTTTGTTGTTGACAATGAAGAGATACCTTTATCCACTGTCAAAAAGCGAACCTGGTTTCACAGTCAACCCGCTCAAATCCATGTGTAATATCTATTGCATGTACATAATAGAGAGGCAAGAATAAAATGAGCCTGTTTCATTATGCGCTGCAAGGCGGTATATGCAAAGAACTTTTCAGATATAGGAATATCATAAACTGAAAGATCTGAATTTAGGTACCTTTCTGATATAATATATTTAAAATGCCTGATTAAAAGCCATTGAAGCTAAAAAGAGAATTTCCAATGTATCAAGTCTTTTACGCATATGTACAGATCTTATGTATATTATGTACAGTACTTAAGTCTCAAGCCAAACATATGTCTTTATATTTATTGAACTATCGTAGAAAATTTTCAGTTCTAACTACTCCCATTTACTTCAAATAAAAAAGGACAATATCCTTAAATGGGAGAGATGTAAAGTTATAATATCCGAGAAAATAGTGACTAGCAAGACTATATATATTCCATATGTGCAAAGCATACTACATATTGCAGAAATATTTGCTCATACTAGTTAATACTGTTGGCTGATAAATTATATTTTGAATCACTTGGGCAGTATGGAGAGTGTATTTTTTGTCTCACTGTTTTTGGTGTATCTTATCTATAATTTATACCAGTCTCATTAAAGTGAAGTTAAATGCATGCATATTTTCCATTGAATAACTGTGAATTTTAAATATGTTTGTTATTTACACATAACTAGTAACAATACAGACACTTACTTTTGTAGCGTGTACTAATGACTGCATCATTCTGTTGACAGGACTTTTTTATATTGTGATAACTGTCCTAGGCAAGTACTCTTTTAATTCATTCGAATTTCATTAACACATGCATTAGAAAGATAAAATTATTGTCATATCCAACTATGTATTTTTTTGTAAAGTGATTTTTACAAAAAAAAGATATTAGTTCTTGGATAAATATGGATGAATAAATGTACAAATGAACATTTCTTGTGATACTTACCAGGAAATAAAACAAAATAAAACAAAACAATCAATAACACTTGCATAGAAGTGGTTAGATATGTAGAAAATTCTGGAAGCTATTTTTAAAAAAATAAAAGGATAAATAAATTAGAATTTACACTATCTGTATTCTATTAGTTTTGTATTATAACATCCACTTCCTTGCTGTAAGCTTCTATATCCATAAATAATATACAATAAACTTTCTTTGGATAATATAGTGAATCACAACTAAGTTGCTACTAAATAAATGAAAGTTGCAGAGCATGCCAAATGAAGGAAAATGAAGAGAAAAATATCCTCAATTCTGAATTTTAAAATTATTCAGAAGTCAACTTACATATGCAGAATAATTATGTGCAAAAATAACAATGTGGTCCACAATTTAGAGTGTGATTGCACTCCACCATGCACTAGGACTTTGTTGTCACTGAGTAAGGATGAGGTGTTAAATATAAATTTTAGAAGTTATTCTGGTTTGCAAATAAAGCTGTTGAAAATGAATGTGTAGATGTGTAATATAAAAGGAAAGGTAAAACAATAGCGTGGTATATATTACTGGAGAAGAATGGATTATATGGGAGCTTGCTGAGATTATATAAATCTAGAAAGACTATAGCTGTACATCTTGTGGTTATCTGAAAGCAAAAATATGTTTAAATAATTATGTTTTAATTTGCATTTATAACATAAAATTAGTTTACAAAAATAAATGTGAACAAAATTACAGATAGAATTTTTTTTAAGTTAGCAATATATTCAAAATATGAAAAGCATGCAAAAATTTAAAGGTTGATCTGTTCTTATAATATGTTTTCCTTTCATAGTTGATGTCATATTATCAGTATCTCTGAATGTTAATTTTACTAAGTTTCAAAAACAATTGTGAAATATTTCTTTCTCTGTGAACACTGTGGTTGCATAACTGTATGTTTACCTGACTACCTCACTTCGACATTCAGCATACGGCGAGAGTTCTAAGTTTACTGCTGACATGAGTAGTTGAGTTTTCACATAATTAAACTTTAATATGTCTTGATGTGAGGGTGTAGACTTTGTTTTTCTCCCCTGAAAAAAAGATCCAAACAGTTGATTTACCTGAGTAAGTGCAGAAATATGAAACACATACAGAGTGTATATGAGAATTTTTTTGTGCATTGGGGTTTTAATGAAAAGCAAAGTAGAGGAGCAATTAAAGCATCTCTGCACATAGAAACTGCATAGGCTTTAGATGAACTAGAAGAGATGAATTTATCACTTAAGCTGCTAACATAAACTTTCAGTTTTAATTCTGAAATCTAGTATTCAACCAAGAGCAACACACTCCATTTACAGGAGCCTTTTCTTCTGTTAAGTAATTGTAGGTAAGACAATTTACCTCAGAAATAGGAAATCTGGATTTCCTGCCCCTATTTTCAGTTCACTGAAATGCAAACTTGCATCTTAGAGAACAGCCTGAACAGAAATGTTTCCCATTTCTCTGCTACATAAAAGATTACAAAACTGACAGAGTCATAAGTAGATGAAATGAAATAAGAAGGAACATGATGCTGTGTATGCAAGGTGATGGGAGAAAGAAAACAACAAATTTATGTTCACTCTTCTCAGATTTTGCAGCTTTGTCTTTTTCTGCATTAGATGGAAAAAAATGACTGCATGAATCAATCAGGTTTGTTGTTTGCTTGACATCACTATCTGTGTATTTAGATAAAAATAACACATGGTTTACTCTGGTTTCAGTCTTTAGCTCATGGCTACAAACCAGGTTACTTCTGAGGACTTATAGAACAGTTTAATAGCCTAAGTGAAGTGTGGTGCCTATAGATTTACTGATCTAAATACCGAGGACACACTGTGACCAATAAGCACTTTTCAGATTAGAGAGGTACTGAGATAAGAACTTTCCAGGTCACCTACTTGGACCTCAGCATCTAAATTTATTCATATATTGTGCAGGGATCTGAAATACTAATTATGCAATCAGTCAAGTTCAGTTCACCTTTATGCCTTATAGTTCTTGTTCTAATTTTAAGAGTTTAATTGTAATATATTATGCATGGCTATGTTTCTTGGGATCCATAGATATTCCACAGTCTTCTCTGACAGATAATACTCTCCTTCCCAAAAAGAAAGGAAGTAAAAAAGATTTATAAAATCTCCTCCCAAATTTGTGCACAAATGCTAAGAATAGCATGCATCTATATGAAAGACTTCAGCAGTCAGGAAAACTGAATCTGTGATTGCCTTTTCCTGTATAGGAAACAAAACATGCATTTAAATACATGAGACATTAAATCTTTCCACATTATCTAAAACAAAATGGATAAAAATATCCACCTCTTTTTCTTCAATAAAAGTATTTTAGTTTTTACTGTTATCAATGAGATTGTAGGAATACATTTCGAAAATGGAAGAATGCCTGCTTAAGCAGTAAGCTTCCTGTAATCTACCAAAATGTAGGTAGTGTACTGTGTCTCTTAAGTATAGCTACGTTATATTTCTGAATATATGTACATATATATATATATGCAGTTTTTTTCCCTAAATACTCTGCAATTGTTCCCTGATTATGTATGAACATGAGTTATAACTTTCATCACCACAACTGATGTTTGAGTTTTCCCTGATACAGGAGAAGAAGTGATATCCTTCCTTTTAACTCATAGATCTTCTCTATATTCTACCATGTAATTTGCTTCTTCTTTTTCTTCCATATGATTTGGAGAAAATTTTCTTTTTAATGTCTTACAAGACAGATCCTCGTTATAAAATATCTTCATATTTCTGATTTGCATTTTTTTTTATGTCTACTGGGAACATAGATTAAATTATATATATATGAATATAAATGTGTTTACTTGTTTACATATCTGTATATGGAAGAGTCCAGGCCTCTGTACTTGATCATTCTGGAAAGATTTTTGGTTATTGAGTAATACTTACTTGAAAATTAACCTAGTAGATTTTAGGAAAGTTTATACCAAACTTTCTCTATTCTACTCAGTTTTCCGGAGATGTTTGTGTAGCTTACTGTACATGCTACTGACAAGAAAAGACTTATAAGGGAGCTACAGTTTCCCTTTGCTTTTAGTATCTCAGAGCAGCAGTTGTGAGACTCCCAGGCATCATCCAAGTTTTCTGACATACAAGAAACTCACATATTAAATAAAGCATAATTCTGCTTGGATTTACTACACAGAAATATGGGAGTCATGTTTGACTGGGATGACTATGCAGTTTAATTTTGTGTCACATAAATATTAATTCAGATGAATCCAAATTACTCTCTGTAAGTTATTTTTGTATTTTTTCTAATTGTTACTCTTCAGAATCTTCAGAAGGGTAAATTTAATTTACCTCAGTTTACCCTACAGGCCACCAGAATGCATCAAATCTCTGATAGAATATACCATTGTGTTTTTTTTTTTTTTTCCTAACCTGTTTGCCAAACAGTCATTTGATGTCATCAATCAAAATTCATATATTCAAATCAATGGCCAGTGGTCTGATTTTCTCATGGTGGTGGTATTAATGGAGACTGTAAATGTCTGTCTCAGAATAATGTTTGGGTTTTTTTTTCGGATTGTTTTAGAGTTTTGACAGTCAATTATTTCTATATGAAGTTTGTTTTTATGTCTTTTAAAATATAGTATTCTGACAATAGCAAGTGGCTTTCCTGTTAGGTCTGGAATAAGAAGGGTTAATTTTAGAATGACAAAACAGCCAATGGAACTCCAGTCCTATCTTCCTTCTTCCTTTCATTTATCCTTCTCTTTCCTTCCCTCACCATTTACAAGCTATTAATGTTTTCATATAGCAATTTACACTTTTCCTTACCTTAGCTGACCACCTGCTTTTTCTGATGTCAGTTCAGCAGTTCCAAAAGCAGGGCTGCCTATTCAGCATGTAGATGCTCCCAGTTTTGCTTCACGAGGCTAAAATTACTCAAAATTCATCTTGAGAAATGAACAGGTGACTTAGCAAAAGTGTTGAAAGATCTTTAGGTACCTCTAAAGACCAAAAGTACCAATAATATAGATTTTTTTGCCATGAATAGAAGCTTGAAGGATTCCAGTTGTTTTAAATGACTCCAGATGTATTTATTGTGTCAACATATCAGACTATGTCTGTTTGTTATTCTCACAGCACATTCGTCTACTCAATGCTTAAGGGACATGAAAGAACTCCTGTTGTTATTTTATGTATGTTTCCCCTAGTAATATTGACTTAGTTGTTGAAAACACTCCAAAAAAAGCACAGCTACTCTGCCAGACAGACAGACTGCACATGCATACACATGCACCTACAGAAATATCTACCTGGTTTAGGTTTTACAATATTCTCTGTTCCAGGATGTAAATATCATAAATTACATAACAATTTTTTTCTCCCACCCATAATAGTATTTCAAAGAAACTTGTTTTTAATATTCATTGCAAATGACTGGCAGCCCCACAGTTCAGCATGCTCTGCCTGTGCAGAGCTAACACCTCAGGGATAGTATCAGTCTAAATGAACCTCTGGCTGCTAAGCATACAGTCCTCATGAAAGCAGTAATATACATAGCACAGTCTAATACTTAGCTTTCTTACCTATTTAGAAAATACACAGACATCACAAAAGGCATAATATAGACATCTTTACAGCAACTTTATAAATATCTATCATGACTTCTTTCACACCACTAAAAATTTCATCCTTTAATGTATATGCTGCATTCCCTGTTTCTATTAATCCAGGATGTTTAGAAAGACATCAGGAATTTGGGGCATAAAGAACCATACAATTTCATATAATATGTTTAATTTCCATAAAAAGATGGATGAAAAAGAAAACTCTATTGCACTTGAGACAATGTAATTATTTTTCAGTAACTGACAATTATATAAGTAAAATATTACCTATATTTTGAAGCAAAAAGTTTTTGCTTTTTAAAATAACCATAAATATCAAATAGTTCCATGGATATGAACCATCCTCATCCAGGCTGCTAAGTGTCTCCCTTCTGACTGTAGAAGGGAGATTGTTATTTAATTTACAGAAGACATCTCCTGATGCATTTCCTATAATGCTCCAATAAAATAAATACAAGAAAGAATTTCAGAAATCTTCCAACATCACCCACCAGGTCTGAAGGCAATTCTGCATTAAAAACTCTGCACTTGATGAGACTTCTAATGTATAAAACAAAATATAGCCATCTGATATTAAATTCAACATTGTTTAAAGGTCATTCTTTGACCTCGCACTGGAATGGACTTGGAGTAACCACATGGTTTATTTGGAGGTCACAGCTGTTGGGACAGTAAATTGCAGTTGTGGAGAATAGTGGCACTTTCATAAGCTATTCCAGCTAAATCAGTCAGACTGTATCATTATTCACCACATCATACACCTCCTGCTGTATTTATTGTGAAGACCATGAGCCACAAAATCAGGCATGATAGCTTGCTACTTTCTGATTAGATTTTTTTCTCAAGAGGCATACAGCTTTTCCAAATTGTGTCATCCAAGGAAATTTTTACTCCTAACCTTGAGAACTCTCCGTCCTAGTTTTGTATTTTCTCAGTATTTCTCTAGGACATTATTTTAAAAGCTGCTGCTTTGTAGAGAAACCTCCAATAAATGGAAATTAACTTTCATTGCCTATGCTGAGTGGTGATAGCAGAGGAACAGAAAGTCATGCATGGCTGACACTGAAGTGGAATGCAGATCTGTTTTATATATAATACATCAATGATATTTTTCAAAAGCTGTTCCTTCTGTTACTTGTGAAATGCTGCTAAGGTTAGTGGGACTTTGTATCTTGCTCCATATGTTCTAGTTATGTTAGCAAATATTACTCAGGTGTAGCTTTACCTTATGCAGCCAAGTGCAATAAGGTGCAATTTTCATGTTTTGTTAAGAGTTGCTGTAAAATGCTTGCTTGAATTTTCCTGCTTTCTCCATAGCCTTGAATGGACTTTTATATCCCAGCACATAATTGGAGCAAAAACATCCATGCTGATAATGAGAAATGCAGATGAGTAAGTAAGTTTCTCCTTGCCACTTTCATTTTAAATGACCTTTTTGCATTTTTGTAACTTAAGAGCTAACAATATACATGCACACATGCATATAAAGTAGCTCCATTGAGAGGGACTTGGGTGTCCTGATTGACAAGTTAACCATGAGGCAGCAGTGTGCCCTCATGGCCAAGAAGGCCAGTGGGATCCTGGCCTGCATGAGGAGGAGTGTTGTCAGCAGGTCAAGGGAGGGGACTTCCCTCAGTGGACAATGTAGGGAGGAAGGGGCCAAACTCTTTTTGGTGGTGGTCAGTGGCAGAACAAGGAGTAGTGGGCACAAATTGAAACACAGGAAATTCCATCTCCATGTAAGGAAGAACTTTCATTACTGTGAAGGTGACAGAGTCCTGAAATAGGCTGGAGTCTCCTTCTCTGGAGGTCTACAAGACTTGCCTGGATGCCACCCTGTGCCCCTGCTCTAGGTGTCCCTGCTGGAGCAGGGAGGTTGGACTAGATGATCTTTTAATATCTAGAGACAATGAATGAGATTTTCAGAAGTTCTGGATTTTAGCACACAACTGTGCCTTGTTTCATCAATTGTATATTGTTTCATATCATGAGTTATTTTTTCTACCTAGCTTGTGTAGAGTTTGGCATCCTGAACTAGCAATTCAGCCAGGCTCTGCAGCAGTCTGAGTAGTCACGAATTCCATGTAAAGCACAATCCTTAAAATTAGAGAATATAGGAACTGCAATTGTCTTTCTTTTTCCAAATAAACAAGAAATGAGGAAAATAAATATATAAATGTCAGTGGTGAATCTTTTTGTAATCAAGATGATAGAAGTCCATTCTATAGCACATATATATTAATAAAAAGTAATATTTAGGTGGTGATTGAATTTCTGCAGCTATGGTTATATCTGAAACAACCTGCACAACTTATTAACTTATTAACTTTTACTTCTTTATTTTAGTACACTTTAATATGGAATAACCAGCCAAAAAGAAAAAAAAAGTCCTACAATAACTAGATGCAGAACTCCAAAGTTATGAAAAAAAAAATTCCATAGGAAGGAAATTAAAAGATGTAAATGCAATAGTGAAGGGCTACAGGTTGAAGGCAGGGAAGTCTGGCAGCATAACTGAACTCTTGAATGATAAGTCATTAATGGACATAATCCATTGTTTCTTCTCTCAGAATTCTAAGTTCATTCTTTGTAGTTCTGTTATTCCTTATCCTTGTCATCCCCATTCTGCGTATTTGCTACTTTTTAAAAAAGGTCAGCACCTCCACACTAGAAGTCTGGATTTACTAACTGTATCCTACTGCATCCAATCTGTTATAACTGTAGAGAATCCACAGTTCCACTGACTTGAAATCACAACCTGAAAGGTGTTACACTGAATATTTCCATTTCTCTGGGTGGACATGTACATACTGTACTATTAGAGCAAATAGCATTATGACCTCTGTCATCAGAGAAGTATCTGTAAGTCTCTTTTCCTTCAGCTTTGCAGAACAAGAGAAAAAAATTTCAAGTGAAACAACAAAAGACTTTATCTAGCTGGTAAAGGATGGATGCTGCCACAAGTCTAACAGTCAATTCCCAGAAGTACTGTGTAGCAATAATGCTGATGTTGGTATACAACAGAAATGGTATTTGGTCTTTTTAATGATGTGCAAAACAGATGCAAAATATTTTTCACATGTGTCATGCTATCCAGATGGTAGCTACTAGATTCAGTAACAAATATTATACCCTTTCTGACACCTTCCTTCTTCATAAATCAGTGAGTTTCCTATAACAGGAAATAAAAGGAAGTCTATTAATAATGCCTCGATGGCAAGAGTTTCTCAGAAAATGTGTTATTCCCTGCTTATATGTTTTGGATGAGAAATGACTGCAAAAGTGTGAGGAGGCTTAGGGATAATTCAGGAATGCTTTTCTCTTTCCACTCTGCGGATGCTGGCTGAGTTGACTGGTTGTGGAGAGAATTAATGCATTCTGCTAAGGGACAACATGGGATTGACTTAAATCAGCTGTAATTTAGCATCTGAAAGGTAGACATCTAAAATCTGAGCTAGGCATTTTAGGATCCCTTTATAGTTAATGGAGAAAAATAAGCTCCTCCAGGGATATTCATCTGTTCTATCTTATGATGAGATTAATGACTCTCCAGAGGTGCCTGTTCCTTTCCATTAGCTGTAAAGGGAACAACCACAGTGATAGAGCTCCCCAGGATGTGGTGGGGATATTTAACAAGGCACTCTCCTTGGAGAGCAAAACTTGCCATCATTTTTTTCTCAAAGGTTTGGTATACCCAAGCCTATATTCCATTTTGTTGAGCTAACACCCTCGCTAAATCAGCTTGTACAGAGGAAGAACAAAGTTCATTTCTTTATTTCAAAGTATCTCTGTAGAATAGAGGCAGCAGCTATGTTTGAGCACAGATCATTACTACAACACAGAAATATTTTGTTATGTTCTGAATTAGAGCTTAAATTCTACGAACACTAATTAAGAAAGTTCAAGAAATGAAAATTAGAACCTGTCAGTGTGGAGATCTACCTCCTTGGACTCTCAGCCTCCACACTGCTTGCAAAGTCCAACTGTGCAGGATTTCTGTGGGAACCAATGACCATGCCCAGTAAAACCATATATATATAGCAGTTACGTTAGCAAACAGAAATATGTCTTGCCCATATATACTTTTAAATAGTCTAAATGGTCTGTCCCAGAAGCCATGTAGATGTGCTGTTATAACATTGTGTGCCAGCAAACCTATCACGTCTTGCTTTGCAGAGGGCACATCTATGCAATAACTGAGGCACACTGATGCACTGATGGAACTAGGGGGCTTTGGGGTCAGGGCAACAGACCTCTGGCAACAGGTTAATGCATTGGCAGAATGATTCTGTAGCTGTCCATAGCCATGTGCAGCCATATACCTCAGTGGTTAAATTCAGGTGGTGCTCCTTGATATGAAACCGAACTTCTGCACTTAGTTCATTGTAGCCTGAGAATAGAGAATGCAACCATTTTATAATGGTTATATACACCTTGTATTCTTGTTTCAAAGTTTCCCTGGCAGCCTCCTCCATGGTTGTACAGAGATGCTTCCTTTTCAGAATCATAGAATCATAGAATACTTAAGGTTGGAAGGGATCTCAGAGGTAACCTAGTCCAACCTCCCTGCACACACAGGGTCATATAGAGCACTTGGAAAAGGGTGGCATCCAAGCGGGTTTTAAAGATCCCCAGAGAAATAGACTCCACAACCTCTCTGGGCAGCCTGTTCCAGTGCTCTGTCACCCTCACTGTCAAGAAATGCTTCCTTAAGTTCC
>JAUBOD010000342.1:293912-335951 GCA_032353885.1 Nothura maculosa | reverse complement strand
GTAGCCCTGCGCTGGACTCTCAGCAGCAGCTGCACATCCCTCTTGTACTGGGGAGCCCAGAACTGGACACAGTACTCCAGATGTTCTTGACAGAATGAAACAAAACTAAATCTGCCAAAAGGAACTTGGCATCTGGAGTGACCTCTTCCCTCTTCTCCAAGGGTAAGAATTCCTCCATTTAGTATAGTAATCAATTTCAAGAGTTAAGAATTCTGAAAGAAAGAAAAAGTAAAGATAATAAAATAAATTCCCAAACCCTACATATATTTCCTTCATCATCCTGAGTAATTAAAATTGCTATTACTTACATGCAAGGACCATTTTTTTAAGCTGCACCTTAACAGGTTGTGAAAAGGGGCAGAGACCCACATACCAGGAATGAGAAATAACTGTTAGTGCTCTCTGCAATCTGTTTCCCAGTGACCTTTCAAAGGCCCCCAAATCTGATCAAGGAGTGGACTGTGCTGGATGAATTATTTTGGCACCCTGCAGCCTTTTCCTGAGGCTCTTTGTGTTCAAGGCTCCCTCACTGTCACACACTAAGAGAAGATCAAGACTAAAGTAGAGATGCTTGTCACTTGCAGGCAACTTCAAACTTTGTGGTGGGAACGAGTGTGGCCCCATAGGCCCCTAAGGCTTTTGCAGTTGAAATACTTGAAATATATTGGATAGTCAAGGTCGGATTCTTCCCATATATTGAATAATAAGCTCTGTCATTTACACGTAAGTTACAGGTACCAGTGCATGGCTTAGCAATTAAACACAGACGCTTCTGCAGCTATCTTGTTGCTCTATTTTGTAGTAGTTTTAACCTAAAGGGATTTTTACACATTTCAGATGAAGATTCCTCCCATTAAAATGTAAAATGTACTTCTTTGTAAAGCTATGGAGGATTATGCAAAAGGAAATGAGTATTTCACTGCATTTCACAGTTTTAAATCTGACCTTGCATGACAGGATAATAATTAGTGTATATTCCAAAATCCTCATGAATATGGCATGTTTCTTAAACATTGCAGTGTAATTAGGATAGCTTCTTTGCCTCAGTAAAATGTTGAGTTGTGCTTCAACTGTGTATTAAGCTTTATTAATGTGTAGGTCAGTGAGGTCTTGCTAATTTTTCTCTCATGAAGGGATGTTTTAACAGGATCCATTAAGGCAGAATAAAATACTCAACCTAATCTAATATAGAGTGCAGTATGAAATTATTTAACATTTTCTGTGAGATCAATGGTAAAATTAACTAAATCAACAATTTTTTTAAAATGATGTGATTTTATTTGTTTAAAAAATGCTTTTTGATATGCTCCAATGATAAGCTGGGACCTTATTATGTGGATTTAATACTGCAGGAAAACCCTGTAAAATATTTTTCTTTAGCAAGGCCTGGAAATAGGATTTGAACTGAATCAATTGCCTTTGCATTAAAGAAAGGCCTAATTTTACTGCTGAAAAGGCCAAAAGCGATCTGCAGTGATGAGATATCTTGATCCAGACAATCCTTCTGCCACATTGCCACTATCAGCGGCATATCCAGAATGCATTTTTAATTTGCATTTATTTGAGTTAGCGAGGGTCTGGCTTGTTCAGACTCACTTAGGAGCAGCTTAGTGCCATTCTTCTGGTTTATCACTCATGCAGCAGCGTCTATAGATGTCTAATCTGGTAATTATCACACTATCTTATTTGGGCCCTATTAGAAAAGCTGGAGCTGCATTTCAAAAGGGGGTGAAGCAGGAATAATGTTCTGTTTAATCTGCCTGATCTGAATTTTCCACTCTGTACGGTAAAGTGGAGGCAGGGAAAGGGGGTGGGAAAAATAGAAAGAAAGGAGGGAAAAAAAAAGAAAAAAACATCTTGTTTCATTTCCTGCAATTATTCAAGAATCTTTTTGTCTCCTTTATGGTATCAGTTTATTTCGTATCATACAACAGCATTTTAAGGATTATATTACATTTCTATTATTGCACTGATGGAGAGCTGCAGAACATTTTGCAGCGCTCTGGCACCTGCGCAGAGCTGTGATTTATGAATATGCTGATGAGGCTGTAACCAGAACTGGCCCATGTTCAACCCCTGCACACAATTAGTGCTCAGGCTACCCGTGCTGCTGCAGAAAAGTAGTATTCAGATCGATACATCTGAGATAATGCACAGTTATTAAAACAGAGCCCTTAAAAAAATAGCAGCTTAATATTATCTCATGTCAACACAGTGAAACTTAATTCTACGTAGCATATTATGTAGCATAATAGTAGGAAAACAGAAAACACATACTAATAATGAGTGCTCCATTTATTAATGTCTAGACTGAATATCCTTTCATAATGTTCATATATTAGTTAGTCTTTAATTCTGAAAAGCAGCTCCTGAAAGTGCAGACAGAAATGTCTTCTGCAGAGCATCCAGAATTTATGCCTTTAATAACAGGAGAAGCAATACTGTCTGCAACTATTCCCTCCTCTTGCACATTTCGAGAAATAAGACTTTAAAATGTATCCTTAGACTTAGAAATCTTAATTTCAAAAGAATCTAACTAGCTGATGGCTAAGTTGCCATCATGTAGTCTAACAATATACAGTTGTTCAACAAAAATAAAGCAGAGAGATTTTCAGAGATGAACCCCATACTGGTTGTCATAAATGATATAGATTTAAAAAAAAAAAGTCAGATTTTCAGATATGAACAGCATACTGATCTTAATAAATGAGTTGTGAGTATATTTTGTACCTGAAAAGGCAAGGTAGTTTTCAGCAATTGACTGATTTTAGATAAAAGCACTTGAAATTAACTCATCTTTTACATCTGGATAGACATTATGACTCAGAGTGCTTAGAAACTAATTATGTGGGTTATCATCATATGAGAGGCCCTAGGTATGTAGAAATTGTTCTTAATAGTGCCACATAAAATATTTGTTTGACTTGTTTTTGACAATACCACTTTATCTTAGGAATGAATGAGTTTTATCTCGACAGTAACTGTTATCAAAATACCCCCTAGGTGCCATTTGCTTGTAGCAGGCAACTCATAAATATAAAGCATTCAGATACAAAGCATTTCTAGCAGTTCTGATAGCTTTTTTGCTGTTGTTTATTTATTTATTTATCTCTCAAGGAAGCCTTTTATCAGAACTATATAATATAACAATCTCCAAGTACACTCACATGAGGCTTCTATTTCCCTGAAAATGTATCAGAAGGCAGAACTGTTGTAAAGAATAATGTAATTAGACGTGGTGAGAGACCATGTAAGCATGTATACATTGATATTTTTCTCCAAATTCCATTTAGCAACAATCTTCAGGCTTACTTCTTTTAGAGTCAAGTCCAATACAGTACATGTCTACATTAGTTCTGCTTATCATTTTCTTTGGTAGACAATTAATTTAAGGTCTAGCAGTAGAATAAATAAACAAATAAATAAATAAAAAGCCTCACTACTAACAAATCCAACAAAAAAAAATCACTACTAACAAATCCCTTGAAACAAACTTCACTACCTACATTTGCAAATATTAGAAAAAAACTAATACATTCATATAAAGAAACATAATTCTGCACCTTTCCCATTAATATCATTCTTTATTCCTCAGTATGGTCCCCTCAGATTCAAGTCTGTAAATATGCATTATATCCAGAAAAGCAGCAAATTTAGTCTCTTTCTTTCAGGAGTTTGAAGTCAATGAGTCCTATTAGAAAACTGTTAAAAGAAAAAAAGAAAAAAAAAAGAATTATATGTAATTTTGGGGCTGCACAGGGGAAAATGAACTTGCAAAGAACTAAATCCTACACTTGCATGCAACAATAATATTTTTTTCCAAATATTTTCAGCAGGTGTCAGAGGAGGAAAATAATCTGTTCTTGGTACTCAGTTGTTCTCAAAGATACTCAGAATGCTTTCAACTGCATGAAGATGTTCACATGGTTCATATTACACCAATACTGACTGACATTATTTCATACTTCTTTTAGTCACGGTGGCAAATCCATTCTCTACCCACCAGTCAATTTTCTATCATTACATTTCCTACTAGAGTGATGACTAGTAAGCTCAAGAATAGCCTTTCTTCATTATCTGGCCACATGCAAGAGCAAAAATGTCCTTTTAATAACTTTAGGAGAGGAAGCACTGTGGTTTTCTTTCCAGAGGAAATTTGAATTGGTATCTGTGGCATGGTGTGTCAGATAAACATCTTTTCTACCAGGTGTCTGATGCCACCAGAAGTGTCAAGGGGGCCTGGCACCTCATTTTTAGCACTCATACCTATATAACTTAACAAGTGAATAAATTGTTACTGAAAATATCTTCATATAAAGAGATAGATGTGATAGATATGTCATAAAAACTACTGTCTCAGGCCTGACACCTATAGAGAAGGAGAAAAATACCTTTCATAACAGTTTCATCGATTTCAAACTTTATGATTCCTCTCCTCCCACTCCACCCCCAGTATTTTATTATTCATTAATGAAGTAGTGTGGAGAGTTCAAAGGTAACTTACATGCCCAGGTATGTAAGAATAAAGGAGAAGAATCAAAGACACAGTAAAATGATTTCCAGTCTCAAAATGCATTTCTTAGAACAAGTATAAACTTGAGCTCAGCCAAAGATCTCTCTCAGATGTATTTCTTTTAAATGCTATTTGTTCGTGTTTTTATTTTTATTTTTTATTCAAAAACAGAAGTTTGTTATTTTTCCCCCAAAGAGACAGTATTATACCATCGATGAACAGACAGACACAAATGTCACTAAGCATTAATGCTATTAGGGCCTCAGGAATAAAACAAGGAAGATCCAATTCTCATGGCATATTCCAAGCACTCCCGAGTTAGGTGTGCAAAATATATTTACTGAGACTGAGTAGAGATTTGATTTCAAAGGCTGTCATGAAAAACAAAGCCTCTGGTTAAGAAAAAAAAAAAAACCTCTGGTTAACAAAGCTGATGATTTCTTTTCTCTCTTTTTTTTCCACTATCTCACCAAAGAAGCAAAAAGAAAGGTTTTATGATGATGCACTTACTTTCTACAGCCAAGTGAAGAGATATTTGAATATATCCTGATGGCTTCAGAAATTAAAAGATTAATATCAAAACTTTATAATCCTCAGACTGAATTTGCAATCTAAAGTCATAAGTTGCTGAGGCCTGACACTTATCTCAGTAAACTTACTTGTAAAGAATTCTAAGAATCTTCCATCATCTTCCATTTCAACCTTATCAGTTTCAGAGCTGATTAAAAAAATGGCCCCACCAATTAGAGTCTCTAACTAATAAAGTTTACTGAAACATATTGATTATATGTGAAACAATCTACTCAGAGTTGTCTGAAATTTTAATGTTAAGTTTCCTTTTTAAAGGAATTACATTCATGTACTTGGCATTTTTTTTTCTTGATGATCTAATTACAGGATTCATTACATCAAAACTAAAGCACAGCATCATCAAAACTAAAGCATAGCAAAGACTGCATTGTATCAGAGTGTATGCATTTGCAAGAGGATGCATATAGACAAAATCTGCTTTTATTGATATTTCTGTTTCTGATTAACTAGGCAGACACAGTCCTTGACTTACTAACCTTACATTCTTGCGTATGTTTGTACATTTTCATTTTGCTTGTGTTGCTCTGCATTGTATCATAAGACATATTTTCATGTGCAAAATCAGCTCTGAAAACTTGGCCATTGGAAAGCTTCCCAAAGCTTTCATAAGCTTAAGATAAATGTTCAGTATCCAACTAGTTGAAAAGATTCTTAGAAGACGAGAAAGATCCCCCTCTGTCAAGCTATTTGCCATTTTGCTGTAGATAATGATCTAACATCTTCTTACTCTAAAGCCTGGCACAAGAGCTACAGGATACTTTTCCTAGCACTTAGAAGCCTGGGACTCATCAGTAATATATAAACCAATTCATTTCTTTACAATATGAAGAAACAGATCAGATAACACCTACAGAATTTAAATGTACATATATTTGAAAATCCATTTTTCTTTTTTATTCAATCCAAAGTTCTTTCAGAGTTATGAATTCTACAATTCACAATCATTCTGATATGCATTGTAGAAAGTTCACTGGGAAAGACTGAGGACAAATTAAATTCTCATGTATTTGTGTTTAAATGCACAGATATTCAGAGACAATCCTTACATTGAAGAGATTATTCAAGTAGCAAAAGAAGAAAAACATTTTTAATGTTTCTTATACTTTCTATGTGAGACATTTTTTAATGTCTCTTACACTATGTTTTGATAGTAAATGAATCAAAGGACTTAAATTTTTAATATCAATTTTGTTTGTACGAAAGGTAGAGACACCTCTACTCAGAATAATTATAATACAAAAAGCTAGATTGAAATGATCCAAAATCACTCTGGTGTCATATGGTTCCCTCTTAATGAAGTTGCCAACTGATTATAATAATTCAAGAACTGAATAACATCAGAAGTGGAGATCGAAGAACTTGTATGTGCTGGATCCTAGAAAGAGAGCAAAAGAGAAACCAAACAAAATGCATGAAGGCAGCTGCCACGCAGTCCTGTCACTAGAAGTCTCTGCTGTCAGGAAAGAAATAGTTATGCATATTTGGAATGAGAAGGAAAGAGAGGAAAATTCTTGTTCATTTGTATTTAGTTTTCTTGTGTATGGTGCGTGAATTTAATGAAATAGACTAGGCAGTGATCAGTATTCAGTATGCTTTCTTGCTTTGGTTCCTCCTAGCCTGAAAAGTCCCCTAAAGCCTCAGTGGGCTCTGAATCCTTCCACTCTCAAAGCGTTGGCCATAGTGTGCAAGATGATAAACACTCAGAAGTCATGCCACAAAAACACAACAAATGTTATTAACACTATGAACTAAGTCTATAATCCTTTCCTTCCCCAAATCCAAACAAACTATTATAATTGCGTTGCAGAACTGAAACCCAGGTCCAAACAGCATGGATAGATAAATAGATGGACGATGGATGAACCCCATCTAACCAGAGCAGATCAGTCCTGTGCAGTGAGTGCCATCCATCTTTCCTTACCTGGCCTGCAGATCTGAAGTTCCTTTTAAATTTTGAGTTGAAAATAGCTATTGCTGATGTAGCTAGTAGTTTCAGTCTTGGCTAAATCACATGCATCATCTTCATAACTGTTGTGAAGGTTTATTGACCATGTAATGCTTATCAGTGTTAAAATCATCTCATTTCCTTTTGCTTTCATAGATCTTTTTCCTGCTGTCAGTCTACAAACCCACTGCAGGAAAGTGATAATTTTTACATAGAAGTTACATTCTTTCATGATCCAAGCAATAAAAGAAGCATCTTCTTCACACAGATAATGTGATGACATAAGCAGTGAATGAAAACATTCCCTCTGTGAATGAGAAACACATATGAGGTGAGGAAATAAAAGGAATTGGATACGCAGAAGCAATCAGGGTAACTGCAGTGTTTAAGATATTAGGATTTTTAGGAAATTAGTTTTTACCCCATGATTTATCTAGCACTCCAATTATAGCAAAAGATCTATCTTCACATATAGTTTTGCCACCATGTGCCTGCTTTTCTACTTATTTAGACTAACTATTTAGTGTAAATATATATATTATAGTACTGAAAGAAAAAGAAACACAAATCTGTTTGGAAATACTGATACTGTTGTCAACTATAGGGAATATGTATTACAACAGTTCATGAGGTCAGATGTTCTCTTGAACTTTGTGCTTTTTGCTCTCTTTTCGCCAGCAAATAGATTTAACTTGAGAGCACATATATATTTATATATATATATATATCTCACATAAAGAAATGCTTTAGGGGTTTCCTAATTTTGACCACACTTTAGATATATGACTATGTTTAATGGGAAAGACATTTAATTTAATATAGTGCATATCATTTTTAACTGAAATATTTTTGCTTTCTTAAACAATGGTCTGATTCTTCCAATAAGTTGTCTTTTTTGCTGTCATATTGATAGCCTATTGTTTTCAAAGTGATATGATACAAGCTAAAGAGTGTGATGTATTATCTTTATATGGTCCACAGTATAAACCTTACATTCCTCAATGCACTTTGTTATGGCTTCAGCTTTTGTTATGAAAGCCATATAAAAGAAGAATCTTCTGACTTTATGTTTTACAATTGCTTTATATTTTTGAATACAGAGTATTTTTTTAAATCTAATCACTATATGGCTGAAAAAAAAATGAAGCCATTGATATGCAATATGAGCATTCAAAAATTCATGTCCATTAAAACTACAGCAGGAACAAAACTAAGATTTGCATGGATTAGAATCTATAATTGAAAAGGTAATAAACATACACATAAGAAATCATGATTACATTATGTTCTATGATTATATCATTTTATAAGGCTTGATTTTTTTAAGCTATTAGAAGGTGCTAATGAAGGTTACTAAAAATAGCAGTGTAATATAACGCACTTCTGCTACAGGTAGGAAATGGAAATTTCAAGGAGAATTTATGAGGCTGCTGACACCATCCTTGTGCAGAGCCAGAAGGAATGGCTGAAAGAGTAGAAGATAAGAATATCCTTGCTAACTCTACAGCAGGTCATCTGAAGTTTCATATCCACACAAGTGAAAAGCAGAAGAGATACAAGTAAACAGTAATACATTCCAGAGTAATATTTGACTTTTAGTCATGCTGTAGTATTTGTATGATTTTTTCTAGTATCTTTCTACTATGATTTTTATCTAGTGTCTACTTACCTCAGAAATACTCTCTGTAGACTGAAGGATCACAACACATTTTTTTGTTCCCCTTGCCAAGGTGTTGGTGATCCTTACAATGGCATAGGCTGTGCATCAGCTTTGGGCTCTCAGGAGGCACCTAGGCAGCTCCTCTCCATCCTGGGTATCTAATAGCTGTCCTGCATCTTTAAGGCCTCCAGAGCATGGATTACCTGGGAAAGACATGAAGACTCCCATTAAATAATATTTTTAGGCTCTAGGCTCTAAGAAAGAATGTTCTGGAAGATCTGGCAACTTTTTCTGCACATGACATGCAGATGACTATCTTGGGATCTTGATGTGTGATTGATTTCTGCTCTGAAATGGACAAGTGCCTACGAGAGAATTGCTTGAGAAGGGGAAAATTGGAGGGGAGAAAAAAAAATATAAAAGATGAACTAAGGGCAAAAGTAAGTAGGAAGGAAGGAAGAAGGAAAGATGGAAAGGGGGAAAAAAAGGAAGGAGAAACGAAGGAAGAGGAGACAGAGAAGACTCCATCATAATTCTGAATCAGTTGACAGACCTCACCCCTCTCCTTTCTGGTCAGAACACCACCTGAGGAAACTCCTCAAGGTTGAGAGACCTCTCCCATCTTCTGGGGTGACTGATGATTGCACAGTTGTACACTATGCACTAGTTAAAAACTCCACACAATAGTTGAGAATTTCCTATACTTACATCTGAAACCTATTCTCTAAATGTTGCATTTGAATAAATTGTGCTATTTGTGAACTCGACTACTTGTTTTGAAGGCAATCAAACCAACAAACAGGCTGTTTGTGAATCAGGTGCTGACAGATTCAGGCATATAGCTGGCATAGTATTCTGTATCCCTATTAAGAGATGAGTCCAGCCACTCCCAGTCCCTCTAACCTTTGCGGATCAGCTGGAACGTAAGGGGATTCATCTCTTATCAAATTTCCACCCCATCATCAAACCACAACAGTGCCTAAGTAAGCAAGAGCAGTTTTGATTAATATGTATGAGATGTACATAATGCATCACAAGACCATATTACAGGAGTGACTCTTGTAGCCTTTTTAAGCACAGTGGCTAATAACGTAATAAATAAATAGGTGAGTAACTTCAGGGTAAAGGACTGTAAAGGACTGAAAAGGACTGTAGCAATAAGGATGTAGCAGTGTCAGAACTGCTGGCAGCTGCAGCCAGTGTCTCCATGTTGAGCAACTTATTCTCCAGCTCCCACAGGCAACGTCTTCTGAAGAGCTGTGAGTCAAATGATCATGAAAGGAAGGGGAGGATTCGGCCCACAGCTTTAAACAATAAAACTGAAAAAAAACAAACAAAAACAAAACAACCCCACAAAATCAAAGTAATCACCTGATTTGACTGCATATTTGATTGCAAATAAAATACAGCATTTGCCTCGAGAAACAACACTGTCTACTTGAGAATAATAACAAAGGAAGCATTTCTATAGACAGCTGGATAGAAATCCATCTAAAATTTAAAATATAGAGCAATAATTAGGTTTCAAACAAGATTTTTTTTTGAAAGGAATCCATACCTTGTCTTCGACTCCCAGACAGTTTTGCAGTTCTGACTTTGCCAAGATTTTGATAGCTCTATTGAAATCTGAGAAACTTCTATTCATCCTAAGTGTGGTTTCATGGGAGTGAAGTAGCCAAAAAGGATCTCTTGAGCAGGCAATTATTTTTTCCTATCACCAAAATTTCACAACAGAATCTTTGTTGAATTAACTCATGCTACCAGGACAGTGCACCAGAGACAAAACTGCCAAATCTTAAAACAAACTTGTCCTCTGTGATTGGTGTCCAAAACTGCTGCTTGTGCTGAGAGAAAGAAGTGGGTCCCCTTTGGCAGGTGTAAAAGGAACATGTACAATAAACATAACTCACTGAGGGGTTTGAAAGATAAGGGATAAAAAAGGCAGAGCTGCTTTACTCCACAATTAACAAAATAAGTGCACATACACACATGCATATACACATACGAATATGAGTTTAAGTATATATGTGTATATATATATACATTTGCATACCCATACACATATCACAGAATCACAGAATCTTCAAGGTTGGAAGGGACCTCTAGAGTTCAACTAGTCCAACCTTCCTGCTCAAGCAGGCACACCTGCTGGCACAGGTGTGGCACAGGGTGGCGTCCAGGTGTGTTTTGAAGACCTCCAGAGGAGACTCCACAACCTCTCTGGGCAGCCTGTTCCACGGCTCTGTCACCCTCACTGTAAAGAAGTTCCTCTTCACCTAGAGATTGAACCTCTTGTGTTTCAGCTTGCACCCATTACCCCTTGTCCTATCACTGGCCACCACTGAGTAAAGCTTGGCCCCCTCTTCCCTACGATCTCCTTTCATGTATTTATACACGTTAATAAGATCCCCTCTCAGGCTTCTCTTCTCCAAGCTGAACAGGCCCAACTCACGCAGCCTCTCCTCATACAAGAGATGTTCCAGTCCCTTAATCATCTTTGTAGCTCTCCGCTGGATCCTCCCTAGGAGCTCTACGTCCCTTTTATACTGGGGAGCCCAGAACTGCACACAGTACTCTAGGTGCGGCCTCACCAGAGCTGAGTAGAGGGGCAGAATCACCTCCCTTGACCTGCTGGCAATGCTCCTGCTGATGCAGGCCAGAATCCCATTGGCCTCCTTGGCCACGAGGGCACACTGCTGGCTCACGGTTAAAATTTTTATGAATAAATTTACATAAAATATATATACACACTTTACTCCATACTTTAAAAGTATATTTATATAAAATATATAGACATGGAAAAATACATATCTGCTTGTCTCTATGCATATATATGTGTAGACATCTGAAAACAAAGAGCACAGATTATTCAAGCTAGCTTTTGCCTATTTCAGAAATATCACCATATTACAAGCAGGTTACCTTGTAATAACAAGCGAGACATGCATTGTTGTTGTTGTTGTTGTTACTGTGTTTCTTTGTAATAATTAGTATGATGATTATCTTCTCAGGTAAAAAGCAGTATTTGTAGTAAAAGCACTGAGATGTTTATAGTAACATTATGCTCTGAGCTGTAGTCGTTTAAAAGTTTCCAAACTAATGAATCCAAATGTATAATCTGACTGCTTTTTACATCTATGACAGAGTATAACCTATATATGCACCCTCTGCTATGCTAGCATCAGGATTTCTCAGAAAAGAGACCCAGGCATCACAGAACCACAGAATAGTTAATGTCAGAAGGGACCTCTAGAGGTCATCTAGTCCAACTTCCCTACTCAAGCAGGGACAGCAAGAGCATATGGTACAGTGTCGCACTCAGGTGGCTTTTCAAGATCTCCAGAGATGGAGAATCCACAACCTCTCTGGGCTGCCTGTTCGAGGGCTCTGTTACCCTCACAGGAAAATGGAACTTCCTGGTGGATGCGGATGGAATTTCAACTTGTACCCAATATCCCTTGTTCTGTCTCCCATCTTCCCTACATTCTCCCCTCAGGTACTTATACATACCTCAGTCTTCTCTAGGCTAAACAGACTCAGCTCACTTAGTCCTCATAAAAGAGATGCTCCACTCCATTACCTTTATTGCTCTCTGCTGGACCCTTTCTAAAAGCTCCACATCTCTCTGATACTGGGGAGCCCAGAACTGCATGCAGCAATCTAGATACAGCCTCACCAGAGTTCAGGAACTGCTCTCCAGCAGGCCAATCCCTAATCTGTACAGATCCCTGGGGTTATTTCTCGCCAGGTGCAGGACCCTGCACTTGTCCTTGTTGAACCTCATGAGGTTCCTCTCTGCCCAACTCCCCAGCCTGTCCAGGTCCCTCTGGATGGCAACACAACCCTTTGGGGAGTGTCAGCCACTCCATGCAGTTTGGTATCTTTTGCATACTTGCTCAGGGTGCACTCTATTCCCTTGTTCAAGTCATTGAGGAATGAGCTGAACAGCACTGGGCCCAACACTGACCCCTGGGAGACACCATTAGCCACAGGCCTCCAACTAGACTTAGTCCCATTTATAACCATCCTCTGAGATCTGTCATCCGGCCAGGCCTCAATCCACCTCACTGTCCACTCATTTAATCTACATTTCTGGAGCTTCCCATGAAGATGTTATGGGAGACTGTGTTGAAAGCTTTGCTGAAGCCAAGATAGACAACATTCATGGCTCTCTCATCATCCATCCAGCCCATCATCACATCATAGAAGCCTATCATGTTCATCAAACATGACTTTCCCCTTCGTGAATCCATGACTATTCCTGATCACCTTCTTTTCCTTCACAGGTCTAGAGATGCTATCTAGGCATGAGCTGCTTCATCAGCTTTCCAAGGATGAAAGTGAGGCTGATGGGCCTGTGCTTTCCTGTCTCCTCCATCTTGCCTTTTTTGAAGCCTAGAGTGACACACTGGCTCTCTTCCAGTCCTCCAGCACCTCCCCTGCTCTCCATGACCTCTCGAAGATGTTGGAGAGATGGAAGAATAACCCCTGCAAGTTCCCTCAATGCTCTTGGATGAATCTTACCTGGCCCCATAGATTTATGGGTGGTCAGTTTGCCTAAATGATCCCTAACCAAATCCTCCTTGACTAGCTGAAAGTCTTCTTCTCTCTCCCGGTTCTCTCTCTCATATCTGGGCTCCGTGGTTCTTGGGGACTAGACTTAGCAGGGAAGACTAAAGCAAAGAATGCATTTAGGAAGTCTTCCTTCTCTGTATCCTCTGTCACCAATGCACCCTCCCCATTCAGCAGCAGACCTACATTTTCCAGAGTCTTCGTCTTGCTGTTGATATATTTATAGAAGCCCTTCCTGTTGCCCCTGACATCCCTCATTAATTCTAATTCCAGATGGGCCTTGGCCTTCCTCATTGCATATCTATATTCTCTGTCAATGTTCTTTCTTCTTTCCATGTGGTCTGGCCCTTCTTCTACATTATGTATGTGCTCTTTTTCTCATTAAGTTTACCCAACACCCCCTTGCTCACCCATGAAGGTCTCCTGCCCTTCTTACTTCTTTCTTGTGGGAATGCACTCATCCTGAGCTTGCAGAAATGGTGTTTGAATATTAGCCAACTTTCCTGGACTCCCTATCCTTCTAAGACCTCGGCCCAAGTGATTCCTCCAAGGAACTCCCTAAAGAGGTCAAAGTTGGCTTTCTTGAAGTCCAGGGTTGCAATCCTACTTCTTGCTCACCTTCCTCCATGCAAGATTATGAATTCCAATATCTCATGGTCACTGCAGCCCAGACTGCCCTCAACATATTTCCAACTAGACCATTTCTATTTGTTAGCATTAGGTCTAGTAGTGTTCCTCCCCTTGTTGGCTCATCAATCACCTGCATCAAGATGCTATCTGCAATGTTCTGCAGCAACCTCAGTCTGTTACTGGCTGTGTGATTATCCCAGCAGACATCAAGGTGGTTGAAGTCCCCCATAAGGACCACAGCCTGTGGTTGGGAGGCTTCTTGCTGCCTGTAGAAGCCTCATCTACTTCCTCTTCCTGGTCAGGAGGCCTGTAGTACTTCCACAACAGTGTCACCCTTGTTGACCTGCCCTTTAATCCTCACCCAATGGCTTTCAACCCACGCTCCATCCTCCACAATGCTGAGCTCCATACATTCCAGTTGCTCTCTCACATAGAGAATAACTTTGCCACCTTGGCTTCCTTAGCTGTCCTTTCTGAAAATATTTGGGGAAAAGTTCCCCTTTACATAAGGCAGGATAGAGAAGTCTGCGATACATTTGCCTCTCTCTATCCCCCAAGTTGTATGTCTGCAAGAGACCTATACACCCTTGTGTCATATCCTAGATTCTGAAATGTATCTTCAATTTAATATTTTATAAGACCTATGCAGGTAGGCTGCAACTCAGCCCTGATGCTGTTTCTGACATTTTCAACTGAGAAAAGTAAAACCAGAGAGATAATTAGGATATAATGCATGAGACTGGAGACTAAAGAAACCCAGAGCTGTGCCACACTGTGAGAAAACAACTAGTTTGTTTTTCTAGGAACACTCTATGGACAACTGGTCCCAAACTATGTGGCTGTGAATCACTTCTGACATCTTAGTTTGGGGAAGCAGATTTCTGAATGAAGCAATGCATTTATCTGTGTAGACATAAGTGTATGTCTGCAGGACAGCAGGAACTTAATACTGGCTTGTTTAAAGAAAGTTATTTCTTAAAAGAAAGAAAGTTATTTCTTGAAGAAAGTTATTTCTATTTAGATACAGATCACATCAAATAACATCATATAATTTATCTTTTTATTTGTTTGCCAAGTCCTTTATTTAACCCATCTCCCACCAAAAAAAAACAAAGCAAAACAAACAAAAAACCCACCACCAACAACAAAATTCCTACAAATCCCATCATCCATGTAAAACAGAGACTATTCTACAGATAGACATTACATTGATTTTTTAAGAATCCTTCGAAAGTACAAAAAAATTTGGATACAAAATTTGCCTAAGCACTTCTAGAAAACATTGCGCAAGTTTTATGATCCACAAAGAATAATCGTCTTAAAGCTTAAGATCTCAAACTCTGCAAAAATCCAAAAACTTATTAAATTTGCAAATCAACACCAGATTTCTGCTCTTCTGAATTCATACTTTCAAAATTTCCACAGCTCTATCAAAACAAATATATCTATTATAAAAGCAAGTTTTTCCTGAATCAACTTATCTCAAGAATTACTTCTAGATTTAGAAGAATATTAATAATATATTTCTATAACTTTCTCAATAATCTATTATTATTTTCCCTCTTTGAATTCCCTTTTTTCTTCAGCAAATCTGTTTGCCTCCAGACTGTGTCACACTGTTTTACGAACTCTGTAAAAGTACTCCTGAATGGTGATACATTACTATATAAAACTGAAGGAATCTTTGGGAACAGCTAGAAGAAAAAAGGCAGGAGGAGATTTAGATTAAATAAATATTTACTGCCATGTTTTGTCTTAGTTTTCTCATGGTTCCTCTTCCTCAGGCTTTACTGCTATTTGTGGGAGTCATAGCGTATTCTATCTGTAGTCAAAACAACTGAATTAGCATACAGCTCTGGATGTAACGGGAACACAAGATAAGATTCTATAAATACAGGTTTCTTAAGAACTAAATTTTAAAGATTTTTTCTTAAAGAATCCCTTAAGTGTTGGTCTATTTTCCACAGATGAGCAACTCCCATTTTTTTAACTCAAATGAGGAAAAGACTTTTAAGTGTAGTCTCTTTTAAGAGACTGAAAATGTGAGCCTCTCCATTGAAATATTAAAATTTTGAGTTGCAGAGAAAGTGGTAATGGGAAGAGCACCTAAATATAAATATTATTTTTTTTTTTTTTAACAATATTAATAGTTGGCCCAAATCAGGAAAACGACTATAGCTGTTCTTATTCAGTCAGCTATTCTTATTCCCAGTTTTTTGTTTTAACCACAGTCATTTTGCTAATAACTGTAAATAGACTGACATGAAATTACAATCTTATTTAGCATTGTAATGAGTTAGATAAAGATAGGTTTAGGTATAATTCCTCATGTGCTCCATTAACTACTTGCCGAATACTGCGATATTTGATACTACACTCTGTCTTCTGTTGCTGGTGAAAGTTTCTGAAAATATGATGCTTAATATGCTCTCTCACACAGTCATCCAGATATTTGTTGTTCCGATTTGCCTTGTATGTAAACTGCAAAGTTTTCTTTGCAAAGAATATGAATTTGTGCACACTTATAATTTGGAAGAAGGGGATAGTTGAATGAAGTCTGCAGATACTACATTTCATCCATTTCCTCCAACTCTCCAGGCAGCCATCCATTTATACTGTGAGACTTTTCTTCTTAATATACTGGCATCCAAATGTAAGACTCCATTCACTCCGACAGCCAAGTACACAGACTGTTAGTGGTCACGAACCAGATCATAACAAATTCCACTGATAGCTCTAAGTACTCTTTAATATATACAGATAGTCAATCTGTCACATTTTTATTTAATATTTCTACATACAATAGATACATTTTTTATATAATATTTCTCTTCTCCAGGACTATTCTCATACTGTAATCAGGAACACTATAAGATCAGTATGCTAAGGTCTTCTGGCATTTACTTCTTCATTAATTATATCCACCAAGCAAACCTCACATGATGGCACTTGGAAATGCTTTCGTCTTGATATATGTGTAATAATCATTTCATTTTCTTTCATTCCTTGGCTGAACTCAGTCAAGCATTAAAAGTGTTGTTGTTTTTGTTGTTGATTTTATGGATATCCCCATCTCTTGGAAAAAAAAGCTTAATATATTTTTCTGCAAAATAACTTTCAGTTAACTAGCTCACCTCATTTTACCAAATTGCCTTCAAAATTCTCCAAAGCACAACACATGACCTGTAATATTAAAAGGCCTTTGACATGAATAGAGTCAATGGTTTATTTATTTATTTATTTTATTTTTTACTACTTCTGTGAAGTGTCAAGTCTATTACTTTTCCTCTAAGTGCCTGTTGCTGAAGATGAGCAATGAAGCCTTGGATCCAAACATAGCTGGTGTTCCATCTGTTGTTATAGAAACCAGTTTTATCATCTTTAGTTTTCGTTTAATAACTTACTTGAACTCAACATTACTACCTTCCTCTTTTGTTTCTTCTTCATTATTGGTGTCCCCAAAATATCTGTTTGTGTGGCTCATTTGAATTATCTCATATGCAAATATCCCTGTTAAAAACAATGACAGATCCATCATTACATGTTTTAAAATCATTAGTAAGTATAAACTTCTTTTTTCCTGTGCATTTGTAGGCAAAATATAGCTCATTAATTATTTGCAAATTCCTTGTTTTTTTTTAATTTTTTTTTGAGATATGTTTGAGTGGTGCAACATTCCTTTCATTGTTTCTTTTATGGACACATCACTAGTAAAGAAAATCTTTGTTCTGAAAACAGCAGTCCTGAAAGATGTTTCAGCAATGATTTTCATTTTTAAAATATTTTTTTTAAGAGAAAAAGCTTGTTCTTCTAAAAACCATATAGTTTTTATTGGAGGAGTACTACTTTTTTCCAGTCCTATTTGATTTTGCACACAATAAAATTACATTAAACTTTTCCATGCTTTGCTTTGCATTGCCTTGCCTTATTAGTAAGATGCGATAGACATTCATATTTTCATTAGAGATATTCAAGGTTATTTCCCTACTTTATTTCAAAGCAGCACACATATTTATTGTTCAAATGCAGAGGTCCACGAATTACAATTATATTTTCTTTGATTAAATCAAAACTAATATTCTTCATACCTCAGGTCTTTGTACATTTCATTTACTTATTCTGTGATCTCTTCCTGCATCTCCTTTTTTTAACTTACCTATTGGCTGCTCTTTTTCCATTCTGCTGCTGTTACCAAGCTGCTTCCAAACAGGGTTGCTTTCTCAGCTGCAGATAAGAACTTCATTAATTTTCTTGTCTGCTGAATGCATTCCCAGGGGCAGGAGAGGAGAGGGAAGGATGCCATGAGTTTCCATCTTTCTTCTAAGCTACAAAGATGATAGAGCTTCAAAGATGATTAAGGGACTGGAGCACCTCTCATATGAGGAGAGACTGTGTGAGTTAGGCTTGTTCAGCTTAGAGAAGGGAAGGCTGAGAGGGGATCTTATAAATACATGAAGAAGGATTGTAAGGAAGAGGGAGGCAAGCTTTTTTTGGTGGTGGCCAGTGATAGGACAAAGGGTAATGGGTGCAAGCTGAAGCACAGGAGGTTCCACCTGCAGGTGAGGGGAAAATTCTTTACTGTGAGGGTGATGGAGCAGTGGAACAGGCTGCCCAGGGAAGTTGTGGAGTCTCCTTCTCTGGAGGTCTTCAAAACCCACCTGGATGCCACCCTGTGCCACATGCTGTAGGTGTGCCTGCTCGAGTGGGAAGGTTGGACTAGATGATCTCTAGAGGTCCCTTCCAACCTTGAAGATTCTGTGATTCTGCTCTTCATTATTCCTTATCCCGTGTGGACAACCAAACTGCAGCAGTGATGGCTAGAAAGTTTCCTTCTCTTCAAATTTGCATAGTTCCTAAGTCATCCAAACTCAAGGAGATTTAATGACTTAAATACTTTTTTTCTTCTATTTCTTTTTTAATTAAAGAGAGAAAAAAGGAAAGGAATTGAGCCTGTGTGAACTACAGAATAATAAATATTTTGTTCCACTGTTCTTTAATGATTATCTATTTGCACTTCATCCCTCATATATATTTGTCAATAGATTAGACTATTTTTGGCTTAAAGCTGAAGTCATTCCTTCTGCCAGAAACAAGAAAAAAACCTAATTGCCCTATATGGGGTATACCTTTCTCCAATAACAGCAGAAGAAGCATAGTGTCACACAGCAATTGCATATTTACATTTTTGTTATGGAAAGCTAAATGAGAAAATACAGTCCTAGCCCTTTTTTGTTTGTTTTTGTACGAGATAGTGTTAACTAGGCAAATTATTAGAGCAAATATGCAGGTTAAATATTTGTGGTTGAAGTCACTGCTTTCTATCCACAAAACTGAAAAGGAAATTAATTCATTTCAACAGCAAACTATTAATTTGTTTCTCTACCATACTGCATGCTAGTTTTCTTTCCATAATGTAGGCTAAAAGTAGCATTCAGTCTGTACTTACATAAGAAAATGTGGGTGACATTGTTTTCTGAGGAAGAAACATCCAACTTGGGGTCTTTGACACACTGTTCCTTCTTTTCTGCCTCTCTGTCTTTTATGTCAATTCATGTTGACATAAGGATTTTGAAGAAAATAATTAGAACCTATCTCTACAAATAATTTTGAATTATTATCTTAATTGCCAAAGATTTGGTCATACTGTATATTTCTATTTGAAATAATAGCTTGATTGGGAAATAAGTGCATTGAGGCCACTCAATGCACTTTGTGGCCACGCACCAACCACATCAGTAGCAATAGAGAGATTGGAGAGAGAACCGGGAGGTGCCTAGAGAACAGAGGAGGTGTCTGAGGACTGGAAGAAAGTCAATTTCACACCAGTCTTCAAAAAGGGCAATTAGGAGGACTCAGGCAACCACAGGCCAGGCAACTCATCCTTACCTCCATCCCTGGGAAAATGATGGAACAGCTCATCCTGGCTGTTGTCTCCAAGCGCATGGAGGACAAGATAGTGTTCAGGAGTAGTCAGCATGGATTCACCATGGGGAAATCATCCTTAAACAACCTGATAACCTTATATGATGGAATGACTAGCTAGATAGATGAGTGGAGAGCAGTGAATTCCATCTGTCTGGATTTGAGCAAGGCTTTTCACACTATCCCTCAAAACATCCTCCTGCTCAAGTTTTGGAGGTGTGGGATAGATGAGTGAATGGTGAGGTGGATTGGGAACTGGCTGCATGGCAGAGCTGAGAGGGTCCTGATCAGTGGTGTTGAATCCTGATCAGTGGTGCTGAGGAGTATCTGATACCCCACAGAGCTGAGGTGCCATCCCGAGGGACCTGGACAGACTGGACAACTGGCAGTGAGAAACCTCATGAAATTCAGCAAGGGCAAGTGCAGGGTCCTGCAGTTGGGGAGGAATAACTCCAGACAGCAGTATAGGCTGGGGACTGACCTTCTGGAGACCAGCTCTGCAGAGAGAGACCTGGGTGTCACGGTGAACAGCAAGTTGATCATGAGACAGCAGTGTGTCCTCATGATCAAGAAGGCCAATAAGATTCTAGAGTGCATTAAGAAGAGTGTTTCGAAGAGGTTGAGGTATGTGATTGTCCCTCTCTACACCGCTCTGGTAAAGCCATATCTGGAATACAAGAGGAATGTAGAGTTGCTGGAGAGAGTACAGCACAGGGCTACAAGGATTATGAGGGGCCTGGAACATCTGTCCTATGAGCAAAGGGTGAGAGAGCTGGGCCTGTTCAGCCTGAAGAAGAGAAGGCTGAGGTGGGATCTGATCAGTGTATACAAATACCTCAACAGAGGGAATTATGAGGATGGATCTGACCTCTTTCAAATTGTGGCCAATGATAGAACTGGAGGAAACAGCTCCAGTTCCAGGAAACTGGAACACAAACTGAAGCACCAAAAGTTCCATAGGAACTTGAGGGAAAAATTCTTAACAGTGAGGGTGACAGAACACTGGAACAGGCTGCCCAGGGATGCAGCCCTGTGCCACGTACTCTGCCAGGTGACCCTGCATGTGCAGGAAGTTTGGACTAAATGATCTTTGAAGGTCTCTTTCAACCTTAAGGATTCCATGATTCTATGATTCTAATACTTGGGCTAGATCCAGATTTGAGGTTCTCAGTATCACAACAGCTGCCACCATGTTCACTTTGTCATTTCTACATGAAAAAACAGCTCCTGCTTTTTCCAGGAAAGGAGTCAAGTGGAAGTGTGAGGTGGCTCTACATGGAGAAAACACATGGTTAGCTAAGATTTAGCATCTCAGAAGCTTTAACTTATTAAACTCCAGCAACTCTAGTTGCTGGAGACACCTGCTCTGTTTTCAGAGCTGCTTGCTGTTATCAGGTCTGGAGCATTCTCTGAATATATTGTCAGTCAAAGTTTTATACATCTGAGAATGGAAATATATGTACAAAATTATTTGCTTTCCAACTTTAGATATATTTTTCAACACCTATAAATTTGAATTAGAACTTGGTTGACTACATTTTCTTTTGGTTCTGAATCATAATAGAATTGATGTAGAGAGTAAGAGAACCATTCACTCTCAGACAGTTTTACCACAATATGAATAAAATATAGCTGACTGCATACAACTTCCTTGTTCAAATGGTCAAAAGAGTTTAATTTTACTGGCAAAAATCCCATTCTCAATTACATAAATGGAACCTAAATCAATTTTAATAAGCTGAAATTTAAAGACCTTAATCTCTAAAATAAATGTTAGTCCTGTCATTGGCTCTACATATTAATTTTAGCAATCAAAACAAATACAGAGAAGAAGATAAAACAGCTTTAGAAATTATTTGTTATACTGAGAACATCATTTTGCTGTGGACTCTTAGACTAACTAGTGAAATATTCTGAAACTATTTGAATTTACACTATAGAGATGATCTCAGTAGAGTGTGAGAGATGTCATGCTATTTTTCATGTTACACAAGCAAAATAAACACAGATTTTTCATAGGCAAATGGGGCAAGATGAATCTAGCTTTCTCATTTAAGCATAAAGGTCTTGTTGCCTATTTTTCTTGAACAAGTATAGCTATTCTCTTTGCAAAGAAAATCCATCTCTCCATTAATGTTTATGTTTCCCTTGGAATCACAGAGGTAATACAGTGATATTTCTGTGTTCCTTTCTGAGAAATTGCATTATGTATTCAAAATCATTAGAACTTATTTTTAGAGAACAGTGTAATATATCTTTGGTAGTGTGTTTTTCTGATTGTGATTATGAAGAATGCTAGAAAAATGATGCACTAATTTCGCTCACCATGACACACAGCTATTCAGTGACTTCTTATCTCCTGAGAATGGATTTTAGAGAGATGAACATAAATGTCTGTGGACGCCTAGGAATTATAAAAAGCCTGAGCAAATTGCATCGAGGCACTTCAAACTTAGATTTTATGTTCATTAAGCAGAGTTTAAAATGTATATTGCACAAGAAGGGCTCTGTCACAATGACAAATATGTGTGCACTCTCTATGAACCTGAAAAGGAATTTAAAATTAAAGCATCTGAACAAACCACAGTTTGCCAGTTCATCAGTTCTATCATATCTATACATCCTCTAGTCTCTTCAGCTTCTCACCCACTGGGTGCAAAACTGTGTTTACTGCATCTTCATGGGTACAAATTCTTCCATGAACAATACAACCAAACTGTTCTGTTCATTAATTGTATGAAGTAAAATTTATTCCTAGGTATTTGGGCATTTGGACCCAGGCCCTCTTAAAATAATTTTATTCTGTTGGAGGGTTGCAGAAGAACCTCAGTCTTTTGATAAGTAGGCAGTGCAGAATGTGATTTATATTGGAACTGACGAGTTCTGAGCTCTTTCAAAATAAGCCTACATATTTAGATTCCTGATTAGGAACTAAAATTAGGAACTAAAGATTCAAATTTCAAGTACCGTAATTCAATCTTTTCTGTCACAGTGACTTTCAGAATAATGGAGTACCTCAGGTATACTGTTTTTCATGTAAATATTTAATGGTTTTCTGGCAAACACTTCAGCTGGTGTTAATTCATCCCTATCTTTAATATGGAAGCACTGCTGGAGGTCCTATCCATTCCTAAATGGTCCCAAAAGTTAATCTCAGTTGCTGTCATATACTCGCCACTGGGAATAAGTGCTGTGTGGGGGAAATGGCTGAACAGGTAAAGGTCTTAATTTTCCAGAGTATATTTGGCATAATTTGTCACCTAACAGTGTCTACAAAAAGGAGGCCAGAGTCAAGAGTCCCCACGTGGCTTCACTCTCCCATTTTTCTAACTGTGGAAATGAACTTTTAAAAACACTCAAGCGCAGAATTGTGCTTGGCAGAGTAGCCTCTCAATAAGAAGTGCTTATTTGCCAAATAACTAACACCAACTTAATTTCAGATAGATGTCTTCATAGGGTCTTTCCATTAATGTCTACAGATAATTGTAAGGATATTCTGAAAAAAAAAAGAAAATTAATTGAAAGTATATTTTAAGTTCCGTCATTCAGTTTAATAAAAGAAAGGGAAAGAGCAGATTTTTAAGTGTTCACGGATATGTTCTGGGAATCACTTCATTCTTAGATTTTGATGTCATAATGTAAGATTTAAAAACATAAAATACACTCCTATGTAGAACAAACATCTGTTTGTCTCTTCAAGTTAGAAAGTGAAAGATCAAAACAGTACTTTTTTGAGATGCTTTCACATTTAAATTATATTTACAACACCTCTTTATTCTTAATGGTTCAGTTTCCACAAATGCACCCCAAGTACAGCTTTTGTTCCATATTTCTAGCCTCTAAACTCTCTAGAGTTAAAATAAATTTCAAATCTATGATTTACAAATACATATTTATCTTTAGAAAGATAAATCTTTCAATACAGATGTGATTTATTCTGATAAGAAGGCAACTTCTACATCTTGAGTTTCAGCTATGATGTAGCTCATTACATTAACACAAAAAACTCAGAAAATAAATTACTGAAGTGTAGTCAGTCATGGCCACATATTTGACAGAGCCTACCCTGCAGAAGATCTGTCATTCAAGAAAGGTCTTGTGTGCTGAAGAGATATATTTCAATGAAATTAAATTCCTAAAATAGAGGCACTCTCTCCTGAGTTCCAATATTGGATGCAAAATGTAATAAATGCAAAGGAAGTCTGAATAGAGAATACTTCAGCATTCAGTATTTTCAGTGTGTGCCACATAGATGTAATAAACAGGCTTAAGAAAACAATATTTAATGTTTTAAGGCTCTTGGGACTGCTTCAATACAGCATTTAAATCTATTCATTTAATCCTCAAGATTATCAAACAAAATATACAGTGTGACATTCCAATCGGGAAGAGTTAATTTGAAAACATTCAGTGAAATTTGGAAGTTATTCATGGTAACTCATAAATACATAGAAGAGATGATTAACTTACTCTTTTCAAAATCCCTGTTTCAGGTCATTACACAGTGTTACTTTACCAGAAATTAATTTTTGCAGAAAAAAAAAAATGCTGAAGGCTACTGACAGAGCGAGCATATCAATGTATTTTTTTCTTTAATCACAAAATCTTTCTCAGTCTGGAGCCATCTTTTTATGACACTGAAAGACTAATGTTTTAGTTGCAAAAGCAAAATAACATCTTGAAAGGCATGAATAAAATGTCCTATTCAGCCTTGGAATGCAGCATCTTTTAGCAAGTTGTTATAAAACAGAATCTGACTAAATGTGGTGCCCTGTTGAAGCAATTTATTAATTCTGTGCTATAATACTGCAGTGATGTAAACAGCTCTTCATTTGGCAGAGCTGCACTGAATACACACTGCTATGCTACTTCACTTAATACAAGTTGCTGCTATATAGGTTAAAATACATATTCTTGGATCCTTTTAGCTCATTTTCTTTTTGTATGGCTAAAGAGATATAACTGGAAAAGGACGCAGAGCAGAAATATTTATCCTTAAAACATTAAATGGAAATGCAACAACTGTAGAGTCTTGCCTTTTTCTCTGTGATGCTCTCCTGGGTATCAAGTGCTGCTGTTGTCATTCATAGGCAGAAAGAGAGGAGATTCAAAATGTTTGCTGCAGTTAACCTTAAATCAGAAGCTTATGGTCCTCTGGCCATTGCAGTCAATTATGTTAGCTTAGCGAAACCCAAGGTCTAGATAAGGTAAATTCAAAATGGGCAGTTAGATGATTTTTTCCCCCGAAGTAATTATAAAAACAATTATTTCCTCCTTCTGCATTTTTCTGTTTTTCTATCATAGAGAGGTTCATGTGTATACGTACATGAACTGTCTCTTCTTCATGAAATAGATAAAACACACACAATACATTGGTAATCAACAAATAATATGCCTTTACTACAGAGAATATATTTGAAATAAAACAATATTATTATTTAGCTCATCTATATCTAATCTATGCCTAGTCTGTGCTATCAAAAGCTAAAATAGGTAGTGAATCCATGCATCAGATAATACAGATTTATGTATTTTACTTTTGTTCTGCATGCACTTATCTACAAATACTGTCAATATCTGCACTTTTGGTGCAGATCTGATGATTGTCACTATATTATTTCACTGCTTGTAGTTTCTAACTTAGGATGGCTGTATGTTGCATAAGTAGAGAAAACATGTCATTCCATGATCTCTCACAAAACATGTTTACCATGAAGAAAGGTTTGCAATACTTAAGACATAAACTTCAAGTACAGCACTTTCCTAGTTTTATCCAATAAGGTTCACTTTTTTATGGCAGTTCCATGGATATGTAACACAGGATATATAACACATTTAGACAGACTGCCATTGCCGAAGATCAGGGAAAATAAGGTGAAGTGGGGGTGAAATAAGTAATGGTTAATAATATATGTGTAACAAAAGCTAAAAAATCTAGTTCACTTAATAAGACTGGTGTACTATATTTTTTGAAATGCTCTGTAAGTACTGTCTGGCATTGTTGAAATGATAGAAACACAGGTGAACTAGGAGGGACTAATTTTGAGGTGTTAAAAATGACTAGAGTTTTTACAAAAGTGAGTGAAGAAATACAGCAGGCAAAATGGCTAACAGCAGGATAACATCGAAGACTGAGGAAAAAAAGATAATAAAAGTAGTTTGGCTGACATTGCTAAGATGTTTCAAACTGAAGTTGAGGATATCAAGCTAACTTACTAACTAACTAAAGAAGAATTCTGGATATTGCTACGGAGTTTCACCCTGTTAGAAGTGAATTGTCAAATATTTTTACAATAATGCAAAACTAGCAAAAAGTTAGAATTTCAATATATACTAATCACCTTTTGTTGACTCATCTCCATTTTTTGTTTTGTTAGACAAAGGAGAAGTTTGGTTTCACTTACTTATGATGATTAAAGTAGTGACTGTGGAGGAAACATGCTTAAAGAAAAATAAAAATCCTTTCTCATAGCTGGCCATTATTTGGAAATATAGTGATTAAAGACAATTCCATTCTCCAGGTAGACCGGAAAATCACAGCCATTCCAGAGATGGATGACAGAGACAGCTGTGTTTGCAAGCAGTGGCTGGGATAATGCCTGAATCTCTGATTCTCAAAATCATGCCCAGGTGTTGGAGAGGAAAAGCCATGAAACAGACCAGATATAACTTCTCCTTCTCTCCCTTCCCCTCTCCTGTCCTCTTTTTCTTCCTTCCCTCTTTCTCTCCATTATGTCCCTCTCTCGTTCTTCTTCCTTTCCTCTCTCTTTCCTTCCTTCATTTCCTCATTTCCTTTAAATTGATAATCCATTGAAATTTTAGCAACTATGGTATAGTGAGTAAATAAGATAAAAGGCAGCAAGAAAATATAGTGTGGCCCAAGAAAAGTATGAGTTATTTTACAAAAGAGTATTCATGGTCTGGGTAGATTTTTAATTAGTATAGCCTAATTACTTTTTCATTTTTCTTATATTATGGTTATTTTCTTTACTACACACATGCATTTGCATGCAGATGTGTACATGTGTGTACTTCTAATATGCTAGTGAAGTAATTTATTCTTAACCAACAAAGGTCAAGATTTTTGTTTTTCTACTTCTTTCTCTTTCCAAGCTTATTGAATCAAAGAATTTTGTCAGAGACTGAACTTTTATGCAGAAGCTCAGTCTCCTGTTTTCAGCCAAAGAACATTTCAGATTCACTTATGGAACTAGTTTCTGTAAGTTTGAAATATATGAAAGAAAATAGAGAATTACACTGAACATAAAAAATATAGGTATGAATGGGAATAACATCAGTTTTGTAATCAGAATTTTGGAAAAATCATGCCAATGGATGCTGCAGAGAATAATAAGGACAAATTAAGTCTCCAGAGAAGAAAAAAAAGAATCTATACATCAAGTGAAATAGTCATTCAACATACCATTTCAGGAAATCCATTTAGGAGTTATTGTAGAAAAATTATTGAAACCATTAATCCAGTTTATAGCTGTAGTTAAAAAGGTAAACTGGATCATAGGATAAATAAGCTGAAGTATATAACACAAATTAAAAGAATTATTACTTGTTTACAAGGTACTGGTTATGTTTAGTATTTAATTAGAATAATAGGCTTAGTTCTTTCCATTTTTTTTAAAATAAGAACTCTATCTCTGGATGGAAAATAACATGAGACTGTAATAGTATAACTTCAGCAATTATACATAGCAATGTGAAAAATGTGAGTTTATTCTCCATAGGTGACCTAAATAGGGACTTTCAGGATTTTAAAGTTTTGATATAGTGAAATATCTTTGTTTAGACTGAAGAAATAGCTAAAAATAAATGGAACAGTCAAAAAGAGGAAATTGGGCAGAGATAAATCTACTAAGGTAGAGACAAATATGAAGTAAGATATCATGTAAGGCTAGCGAGCAAAACATAGATGAGAAGAAACAATGAGAGATTTACCTTTTTCTTGGAGCAGAGGAAGTTATTATGGAACACAGAGAAAAACATGGAAGAAGAGATTTAGGTAGACCTAAATGGAAAATTTATTCTGATCTTTTATGTATGCATTTTATAATTATAGCTTCATATAGAAACTAGGTTATCTTAATAGTGCATTCTTAAGATATGGATTGTCTTTAATTATCTTTCAAGAGTACCTTCTCTGAAAGAACAAACTTTCGATAGAAAGATGCCACGTACATAACATTTACAGAAGAAATACATTCATTGTTGGAAATAGAATGTCGAACCATGAGGCCATAAGAGGAGTGAGGAACTGCAGATCAATTCAGGATTATTTTATGCCATGCAGGAATTGGAGAAGCACCGACAATGGCAGTGGGATTCATCTGACCAAGCAAAGATATTTAAAATGTAAAATTAGATAGGATTAATTCCATCCTAGGTGAATTAAAATAAGAATTTCCAAGACTAAATTTATTTTTGCATTTAGGCATCCAGATTCTGCCTGGATTGCACTTTAGGTTCCATCCTATGTACTTTAAATTTTTGTCTAGTTTCTTTCCTAAACTCACAAATAATATTTTAAAGTCTTATTTGCATACTTCCATCACAAGAAAGAAAAGAAAATTTAGGGAAGAATTAAGATGATACTACAAACAGTGATGCCTAGTAAGGTGGAGTAAACTGAAGCTTGCATTATATAGAAGGCACTAAGGACATTCTCCTTAATGCAGTAATGCAGAATTCATAAAAAAGCAAAGGTATGGTTTTACAGTTCAAATGAATTAAAATGGAAAAATAAAAAATAAAAAAGGAATTATTGGAATAAGAAATAAGCAACAGTTGTGCTTTATTTCTATCAGAGATCAAATAGAATTTAAAGAATATAACAGATTACCCCACCCTGGAAATTCTTTAGAAATGAAAGTCCAACATAAGTAATTCTTAGTATTTGTGTCACTAATTCCTTCATTTGGGTGTGGAAATTTATTCCTCTCATCAAAATTTAGAAGAAAACTCTTCTCTTTCCTTGTATTCAAAAGCTTCAGATGTAGTGAAAGAAAAAAAATTATTTCTTTTCCTCAGGGTCTTTCCTTTATGCAGTAAGTACATACTGCTATGAGGCAAATCTTGTACCTTATATGAAGCCAGATATTTGGCTTTTTATAATAAAATAAACTTTTCATAATAAAATGATGGCAATTGACTTCTTATTTGTGACTCTAAACTTTGAATTTCATTGCAGAGCTTGGAGGTACTGTGTACAAGTTAAGCAGAGGAATATCTTCCCCCCTTTAAATACTTTTGCCCAGCAGATATCACATAGCTTCTTACACCTGGTAGAAGTCTTTTATATTTCATCTGACATAATGAATTTCATATCTTATGGTTTAATTCAAATCCAAGGAATATTTTCATTGACTCTAGGCCAAATGTTAGTGCACAGAAAAGTGCATGATGAGTATGAGCAAATCTGTTAAAAGAGAATGAAATCCCTGCATATTTTATCATTTTTATACTTTTGCATATCTACTTAGAAATGTCAGATTTTCTCAAAACTCTCCATTGGCAGAGGGTAAAGCATGGAACTATCTTGAAAAATTGTATTGCAAATCCTCTAAAATTAAGCAGAAGGTCACAAGAATGTGGACTGTATAATTTCAGCAGTTATAAAAAGGTATCAAGTATAAGATTTTACTAAAAAGAAATAAAACAAAAGATAGTACTTTTAAATCAATGAATTATTGAAAAATTAGGCTGTGATATATATTTCATTTTATTATGACTATATTTCATTTTAACAGGGTAAATTGATGATTTCTCTTTTCTATGTTTCTTAGCTGTATAGACCCACCTACACATCATATGGTGCCACATTTCAGTACATCATGGTTTTTCCCCCATAATTCTAACAGATTTCTATCCTTTCATTTTTGTAATATGGTATAGGCAGGATTATCAGCATGATCTATATAAATTATAATTTTGAAATAGCTATCTGAATGTTTTTAATTGTTCAGCCCTGACAATTATTGAAATTTCTGTTTGGAAAATTGTTCTGAATATATGTATTTTCTTTTCATGGTCTATAGTGAATGGTTTCACATAGTAAAATATTTATTTGTTGTCTTTCTGCTAATTTAATTTAAGATTTTCAACATATAACATATGTGTGCATATATTTGCATGCATATATATAATTTAAAATATTTGTTTATATGTTTTTGGCAAAACTCCGGTCATTTGTCTGTGTAAATTACATGTATGTTCAACACTTGTACTGGAAAGTATTTGTTTTCAATTATATATTACAACTTAAAGAATTGGACTTTTCTTTAATTTTATGTCATATCTTTTTGTTCGTAGAATGAAAATGGAAGATTTAATATAGTGTCATGCTATCAACATTTTGTTTTGCTTCCTAAACAAGCAAAACAGGCAGTAAGCAGACAAATGTAGGTGAATTGCAACTGGTCTCCAGAAACAATCACTTTCAACCTGAAAAGCTGATCTCTAGAATCAATGAGACATATTTGTTATGCGCTCAGTGGTATCAGGTTAATAACTTAATTTCAGGATCCAAGTTTTTCAAAGAAAACTACTGAATATTGAAGACTTCTGTAAATGTGACCACTAAATTTTGATGCCTTAGTCAGAACTGTTCTTTTGAGAAAATCTGCAGTGCTTGAGGGGGCGAGGAACAGTGAGGGAGAAGGGGGAGGGAGAAGGAAACCTGGAGATGAGGATAAAAATCTTGTATAAATAGCACAGTAGTTATTATACTGGATTCAGGATGGAATAGAGCAGATTGTTCATCAAACAGAACATATTAATTCTGTTCTTATTAGCTGTTTCCTAGCATTTCTTCTTTGAATATGTACCTCACTCTATTTTAATTGCACCATGTTACGTATATATAAAATAGTGTGATTAACTAAAGTTTCAGATTGTAAATAAAATATTAAATCCTATATCCCAATTCAATTACTTTGGTATTGCAAGTAACCATGATAAAATTGTAATTAAATTAGTGAGATATTAATTGTGGTTTTCCTTGAAGATGCCATAAAGAGTCTTCCTCCACTGGAAAGTAAAGGTAATCTTGCTAACATGTCATATAAGCATGTATATATATAAGCATGTCAGTGAAGGTACTATACATTAAGTAGATTGAAAGTCAAGCTTTTTAGGGCAGCTAATGCTGGTCCAATCTTTCTGTTTCTTATCTTGTAAACTTTCTCTCCGTTACCAGGGTCATAAACAGATATAACTCTCCTAAGAGATTCCAGTACATCTACTCTTTTGTTGAACAGTTCATCTAAACAGTTGAGCTCTTAATAAATAAAAAAATAAGCATTTTTTTTTCCCTATAAATAACTGTGAAATTCACCTCCCTCTTCCCCACATCCCCCATTCTGATTTAGGAATGAACATGCTGTAAAATCTATATATACAAACAATGAGTATTGCAGTGCAAAAAGTAAATGTGTCAGCACACCAGAATTAAAGTGTTCAAGTAATTGGCAACAGTAGCAAAACAGTAGCAAAAGAAATTGGCCCAAGAACAAATAAACCAAACTTGCCTTTGTAGCAGTCAGTCTTTCAGTGTCCTGATTGAGTTTTCTTAAACCAAGTTTACTTTTTTAAAAAAATAATTATCACTATCTAATTTCCAAGAGAGATCCTCATTTTCTGACGCTCTGAAGCCTCATTACTTTCATTCTGCTTCTTGGTGAGACACTGACAAGGACCAGCAGAGGAAAATATCAGAGACTAGATCAGCAGTAAATGAGACTTTCCCCTTAATTGGAGATGGGGGAAGAAAGGAAAAGGTGAAGAGATTTAACCTAATCAATTGCTTCTGGATTCATTCTGTTTACACATAAATGCCTCTTTTTCTTTTTCTTTTTTTTTTTTTTCCCTACCCCTCATCATTTACATTCCTCTGACTAAACTGGGAGTATGCTCCTTTGTGAGGTGTAAAATATTTAATTACTGCACCAACAACAGAATTATTTCCTTCTTCCTCTCCTAAACATAAAATTTTCTACAGGAAATATGGTGTAAATATTGGGGATAAACCCACAAATTTCATCATACCTATAGCATTAGCTGCAATGAAGATATTGAGGTCACATCTTCACCATAAACGGACAGATTCTTTTCTCAATGGTGTTGGAGCCTGTGATTGGTAAAATTCACTTTTTATGCCAGGTAACTGTATATAAGTTTTGGTCTTTAGTGATTAAACTGAATAATAGTGAAATACAATTTTATGCAAAACCTGCTATCTTTATAAAGTAAAAGCTTTATCATTCATTTTCTAGCCTGTATTGTATTCATGGTTCTTCACTCAGAATTTTCTAAACTGCACATTCTTTTCCCCTAATTACATGTCATGTTTTGTTATTTCAGGCTGTGTTTTTCACACAAAAAATCTGTATATGTATTATGAAAACAGCTTCGACTGACAGTTTATCCTGAAATCTGTTTTTTTGGTTCTAGAAAGGAGGACCAAAGTATCTAGTTTCTAGCTATAAATGTCTTCCACCATGATTTTTCTGTGCTATTTTATTGACTAATGCTAGCCAGTAGAATTTCCTCAAGAAGTTACTCAGACTACCTGCTCTAACAAGTTTTGGTCACTGAAAACCTACAGAAGTGTGTTTTCAGAGTCTCAAAAATACTTCCCCACAGAAACTTTTGCAGTCAAATTTCTATTTCTAGCAATGCACACCTGCTCTATATATAGATGAATGGAAGAAAGCTGAAAGACAGCAATATTGTAAACATATAAACATCTATTTTTATTTCATTTCTGAATATAAAAGCAATTCCTGATGCATATTTACTGAGGTCACTGAGTGATAACAAATACTTTCTGTAATTTCCCCTGACCAGCTAATCCTTTTTTTTTTTTTTTTCTCATAAACATAGATCTTTTAATCACAAATTTATTCTTTTTTTTTCTCCTTTTGGCCTGTGCTGGTGGATGAATATAACTGTACAGCCTAAGCATGGAGACTCTACACACCATAATTTTAATCCTTTGCAAAAACTTGTGTTTTATTCATAACCACTTCAACATTTTATTAGCCTGCATTCTGAAATGCCTGATGGTTTGACAGTCTCTGTTTTCACCTCGTTCTTAAAAAGTGAATGCTTTTCCAATAAGTCGAAAGTAGAGAAATTTACATCCCCTGGGACCTAAGCAGTTTTTAGCAATTAGTTGAACCACATACAGTTCTGACTCAGTCACTAGTTATAACTGAAAATAGTTAAATAACTCCTTTAAATAACTTAAGTTTTTTTACATTATTTTTTATTTTGAAAGTCCTCCAAGTTGCATATCTTGTCTAAGTTAACAGACACTCAAAAGAGAAAAAAAAAATAATGACTAAGAGTTGAATTATTGTGAATCAAGGCATGTAATTCTTCTAAGTAAACATGTACATACACATAAACACACATATTCAAAGTCATCAAAAGAAAAAAAGTTTCAATTTCTTTTTCCTGTAATTACTTATACAAATATACCCCAACATGACCTAAGTACTTTCACTGTTTACTACCCTTTTCAATAATGATCAGATATTCTGACCTCATGGTGTGACGGATATGCTTCTTTCCCAGCTCAGCCTGGCCTTTCGCATGCAGCCCAGTCCTATCTAGACGTTAAGCACTAGTGATATTATCTGACCCTAGTATTTGGCTTTCTGATTTCTTCCCAATTCAGACATTAACCAACAATAAGTCCTGATGGCTGCATCTTGATGGGTACATACACCAGACAAAAGTCCTCTGAAATGAAAGAATGACTATGAGTTAATCATCTTATCCCATAAATACATGGACAGCCCAAAAGCCCCTTGAGCTCTCCTTGCATGGCAGTGAGTTGCAATGTCAGGATCTTTCCTTGAGCAGGGACACCTCTCAAGGATATTCTTCGAGGTTAAGAGATCCCTTTCCACAACAGATTCATGGTAAGTGAATATAGCACACTCTCTTTCTGAACTTGTAAACTTTACTATGTATCTGTGCACAAAATCCCTTAGTTATAAACCGCTGACCAGGTCTGGGACTAGGATTGGATCCAGCCACACCCAGACTCCACCTCCCTTCCCTCACTTGTTCCATGACACGTGGTCATGATTATGGCCACGAAGAAGCAGTGTGCCCTGGTAGCCAAGAAAGCCAATGGGATCTTGGAGTGCATTAAGAAGAGCGCCTCCATCAGGTTGAGAGAGGTGATTGTCCCTTTACACACAGCCCTGGTAAGGCCACATCTGGAGTACTGTGTCAAGTTCTGGGCTACCCAGTACAAGAGGGATGTGGAGCTGCTGCAGGATGCAGCCCTGTGCCACATGCTCTAGGTAACTGTGCGTTTGCAAGTGGGTTGGACTACATGACCTCTGAGGTCCCTTCCAACCTTAAGCATTCTATGATTCTGTTGTATATGCTAGCAACTTTCTTACTCAGCACATTTTACTGTGGCTCCAATGTCCAATCCTATATTGCTACCTAAAAAAAAACAAAAAAACAAACAAACAAACAAACAAAAAAAGGCAGTGTATCAAATCACATAGACCTATACACTGCAAACAACTGCCAGCAGTTGTTTTGGGTTTACCCAGCATTGCTTTGGGGTTAATTCCCTGATGTTTTAATGTGTAATAATTCTCAAAAATAGTAATCAGTTTCAATGCTTTGGATGTACATTTTAAGAAATATTCAATGGATTAACAAAAAAATCACACAGAATCACAGAATGGTTAAGGTTGGGACTTCTAGAGATCATCTAGTCCAACCTTTCTGTTCCAGCAGGGACACCTAGAGCTCGTAGCACAGGATCACATCCAGGTGAGTTTTGAAGACCTCTAGAGAAGGAGATCCCACAGCCTCCCTGGGCAGCCTGTTCCAGGGATTTGTCACCCTCACAGGAAAGAAGTTCTTGCTCACATGCAGATGGAACTTCCTGTGTTTCAACTTACCCATTGTCCCTTGTTCTATCCCTGGCCACGATTGAGAAGAGTTTGGCCCTTCCTCCCTATATTCACCCTTCAGATAGTTATACATATTGATCAGATCCCCTCTCAACCTTCTCTTCTCCAAGCTAAATAGGCCCATCTCACTTTGTCTTTCCTCATAAGATAGATGCTGTAGTCCCTTAATCATCTGTGTTGCTCTCTATTGGACCCTCTCTAGAAGCTCCATATCTTCTATCTATCCATCTGTCTACAGAAAGACATCTCATCAATATATATCAGTACCTAGCGGATGAATATAGGGAGGAAGGCCCCAAACTCTTCTCAATAGGGGCCAGAGATTGGACCAGGGATAATGGTTACAAGTTGAAGCACTGGAAGCTCCATCTGCCTGTGAGAAAGGACTTCTTTCCTTTGAGGGTGATGGAGTTCTGGAACAGGCTGCCCAGAGGTGCTGTGGAGTCTCCTTCACTTCAAAATCCATCTGGATTTGATCCTGTACCACCTACTCTAAGTGTCTTTGCTTGAGCTGGGTGTTTGGACTACATATCTCTAGAGGTCTCTTCCAACCTTAAGCATTTAGTGATTCTATGTGATTCTGTCCATTGAGGACAAAGAAGTTCAAATTACTTACTCTTTTTTTTTTTTTTTTTTTTTCACTGACCTCTACAGAAGCATGTACCTGCTGGATGATTTTCCAGGGCTTTCATTTTGCACATTTTATTTAAATGTACTTGGAATGGATTTTTCCAAAAATGAAGGAAAAGAGCTTCACTGTAAAATGCTTTAATAATGATAAAAAGAAAACAGTTCTCAGCAAAAAAACAATCTTTTCAGTAAGGAAAAGTTAGGTCTTATTAATTTCTCCAATGAATTTTTTTTTAAAGGTAAATAAATAAACGCGAAATAGTAATTAGAGAACTAGAAAGTTTCAATTGGCAAGAGCCAATTTTGATTTCTCACAACCACTTCTTTTTTTTCTGAATTGAAACATTATTTTTTTTCTTCCTTTAACCCTTCATTTGTGTTTAAAATCTATTCTCCCTCCATCTGTATTCATGGATGACTTTTTTTGTGAATGGAAATGTTTATGAAAACTATTTTTCCAGTAATTTATTTTTAAAATGACTTCAGAAACTTATTAGAATTTGATCTGCTTATGAGCTCCACTACCAAAGAGCATAAAAACAAACAAAATAATAACAAAAAAACATAAAATATGAAACAAGTAACAAAACAGATGTGTATGTAAATAGTTTATATGTTTGTGACATTAAGAAAAAAGTATGAGGAATTAAGTAGTTCTATTAACTGTAAATCTTAATTGAAGGCTAAGAAGATTCTTTTAAGATCAGGAAAAAAAATGTGCTGATTCTGGTCTAGCATCTCTAATCAGTGAGATGAAGAGAGTCATTTTGCTCTGTGTAAATGACTTACAAAATGCTACTCTTACTCTGTATTATTGTTTTCATTATTGTTCTTTCTAACATGATAAGAATGCCACAAATCTTTACACCAGTTAAAAATACCGTCCAATGCATGAGACAAAGACAAGCTAAGAAAATGTGAGGTCTGAAAACCCTGGCCCCCTGCCAACTCTGCACACCAACAAGTAGCTCATTTTAGCACAGTGTACAAAGCACTTCTTTCATGGACAAGCAGCCTGTTACACCCTCCCCCGCTTTCCGCACTGAAAATCTCCAAAACACATCATTTTCCCTGACTGTTCAGCACAGTGATATGCTGCAATTTTTTTTTTTTTTTTGAATTACAACCTGTGGTCTGTCTGAAAGGTGAAGCACCATAACCTTTTATGCAATTTTGACAAATAGCTGGGTTAAATGTTTGATTGGTGCTTTGCTATTTCTCTAAATGGTAAGTGGAGTGTAAAGGTGATAGAAAAGGCTAAAACTTGCAATTCACAAATTTCAGAGTAATTATGAAGTTGTGGAACTCACTATCCCATAGAGACAAAGGCAATTTAAAAGACTGTGACTCATCTGCGCTTGAAAAACATATGCAAGAGGGTAATGTTTTCTTTTTTTCTCTCTATTCAGAGTTTTGGTCAATTTTATAATTTGAACACTAACTGCAATGAAAAACTGAGGATTTAATCAAATGCCAACACTCTTACAGCAAAAGTGTTGACATTGTTCCCAAGAGCACAACAAGGATTGTCGCTCTACTGTGTTTGATGCTGAGCAAACATAAAAAGAAGAGACTTTGCTCTCAGAGGCTTACAAATGAATTAGTATTTCTTTTTATTCCTGCATACTGTTGCAGATAGCATTTGAACTACACTCTTATTTCTTCTTTTGTGACTTATACACCCAAAGAGAAGGAATTAACTATGCAAATAGGTTCAGTGATAGTAATGACACTGTTTAGTACAAACCACTCACTGGAATTGAAGTCAAATTCCGTAGTATTCTTCCTTGAATAACAAATACAAAAAGGTCATTCTTTCTCTTCATCACTGCAAAATCTGCAGTCTATGGGGTTATTCGGGCTGCATAGCCCCCATGTAGCTCTTCCGCTTAGGTCAGTAGAAACTGCCTGCTTTCAGTTCCTGAACACCTCATGTGTCAGGCAAACTAAAAAAGATTCATGGCCTCTGCTCCACAGGAGTGGATGCTGTATAGCAATGCAATCAGCTAATGCCAATCATGTCTTCTCCTGAATTTATTCAGGTGAACAGCCACATAAAAATATATAAAAGACAATGCAAACTGATTATGTTACTGTGTGTAGATGGGAGAAAGGAGCTGCAAACCGACCTCTAAAAACACTATGAAGGGAAAGATTCTAAAGCCCAGCAATGCCAAATAAAATATCCTATACAACCTTATTCTATGCTGTCTGTCACATGCCATATGATACAGGCTGTAATTATACAACCATCTCATTTTTCCTTTTTTTTTCTAGAGGCATCGCCATCATTCTGGACAAAGAACAGAGTGTGTGCATTATAAAGGCTGATAAAAAATTATTTTTTACCTTCATTATTCAGTACATCAGCCAGCTCTTATTTATAGTACACCATTGCAGCCCTGTATGGAATTCAGAATTATGAACTTCCTTTGGGGCATTTTTGTGATACACATCTGTGCATGATATCTGAGTAGCTCACAAGCATTAGTTGTTATTTTCAATATTGCTTTGAGGAATGATAATGCTCATTTCCTGGTATGAGATACAAAAGGATTAATGCTAGAATTTTAAGTGTCCATTAATTCTGGATGATCCCATTTGATATAACTACAGTTCAAATTTTCAGTGTATATAACAGTTTATAGTATTTTCTCTGGTCATGGAACTGCTCACTCAGACCTTTATTTCAAATCACTGCTCTCTTCTGCTTCTTCTGCCCTTCTGTTCCTTTCGCTGCTATTTTAGTGCTCTCACCAAATATCTGCTCCTTGGTCCCTTGCATTTGAATTCTGCCTTTGCTCATTTCCACCCACACTGTGCAACTTGGTTAGTAGTGAAAAGATGGTTAGCATGTTATAAACGTGACCTTTGGCTAGAAAAAGATTAGCAGTGAAGTTTTCATGATAAAGTTGCCCAGGCTGTGACTATACTGGAAATAAAAGAGAGCCGGACACTGCAGGTTGTCCCTGAGGGCAAGTAGCCAAGACTGGCTTCGTTAGCAGTACATAGCACATAAGCCCTCTCTGGTACTTGTATAGACTTGTATAGTCTTTGTTATTTACAGGTAAAAGTGCTTGAGAAATTGTGAGGGATATGGTGGTGTGAGAGAAAAAAAAAAAAAAAAAAAAAGAACCCCGGGTAGTTGACTAATAATTAAGCAGAATATATGAATAGGATTCAGTATTCAACCACGTTCATTGGATCTATGTTTTGTTTTTGTTTTTCCTGTTTGTTTCCATTTTTTTAAATTCTGTTTTTTAAGAAATATGAGTGTATTTTTAGAATTTGATCAGGAAATATGAGAGGAAGGTCATGTCAAGGGACAAGAAAAGAATCTTCTGAGAATCTTAAACAAATATATTCCAGCTGCTTTAAAGCAAACAAAAAAAAATGCAAAAGTTAAATTCCGAATTTACTCGAGGATAAATTTAAAGATTTTTTTTGTCAGACAAATTAAAAAAAAGAAATCTCTCCAGCAATTTCACCCCAGTCCATATATGAGTCCATTCTTTAATTACTAATCAAAACTTTTTGATTAGTTACTTATAAGATTTTCTAGTGAAAATTCTAGAATTTCTTAAATTCTAGAAAGTGACTGATTTGTTTCCATTTTAACATTAATAAAAGCAAACGAGTAAAAATAACAAAAACACTAAAACCCAACCAGCCTAAACAATTTAAAAGAAGAATTGTAATGAAAAAATATCAAGGAAATATGTCTATTAAAGAAATCTCATAAAATTATGTTGTAGTAAATTATGGTTAAGACTAGATTTTGCCTGATTTGCAATTTTGTAGAAACCAGAAGGATGGCAATTCACAGCCATTTTGAACTCCTATGAATAGTTACCCCTTTCTTGGGGTAGAAGTTCCAATTAAATGATCTTTTAAAGAAGGATCTGTATATTTTTATGCATAAAAATAATTAATTCAATTCATTATTATTAATAAAATACTATGTAGAGGGTAAATTAATTATTTAATATATATGCAAGGTAATTTCCTTGCATATAATCATGCAAGCAAAATACATTTATAAAATTTATTTAACTGAAAAAAATCAGCTATCAGCCTTTTCCATTGGCTACTTTTTAATCAAATAATTATTTCCTTCCATGTGTATTTCAACCTAAAAAGAAAAAAAATCAGAAAGAAGTAGAGAAGTAGACTGATTAGTGGAGAATATGAGGAGAGTCTGTAAGCAAAATATCAGGATATGGCAATAGAGAAACATATACAAATTGTATGTGGTATTAGTGCTTTTAAGAGGGGTAAAGAAATAGATTACATTCATTTACTAGAAGAATGGAGGCATATATTACAGAAAGCAAGTTGCAAACATTAGATGCAATCAGGTCAAGGTCAAACAAGAAAGCCATAGTCTTTTTATTATTATTATTATTATTTTCCTTTCTCCTCTTTTTCCCTTTCTTCTTTCCCCTTCCTTCTTTATTTGCTTTCCTCTTTTCCTCTTCTTTAGCTTTCCCCTTCTGTTTTCCCTTCTTCTTTTCTATATCCTTCTCTTTCTCCATTTCATCCTTCTCCTCCTTTCTCTGCTTCCTTCTTCTCCACTTCCTTTTTTCTTTCTCTTCTTCCTTCTCCATCTTCTCATCCTTCTCTTCTTACACTTTGTTGATTTATGTTCAGCTGGCTGTTGACCAACACCTCCAGATCCTTTTCTGCCACACAACTCTAGCCACTCAGGCCTCAAACCTGTAGTGCTGCATAAAGTTGTTGTGACTGAAGTGCAGGACCCAGCACTTGGCCTTGTTGAATCTCATAAAGTTGGTGTCAGTTCATTTATCTAATCTGTCCAGATTCCTCTGTATAACTTTCCCACCCTCAAGCAGATCTTCTGTTCCTCTCAGTTTGGCATTGTTTGCAAATTTGCTGAGCACCTACTCAGTCTCCCCTTTGAGATCATTGATAGAGATATTAAACATCTCTTTTTACTTGTCACCAGCTGGATTTAACTCCATTCTCCACCACTCTCTGGGCCTGGCCATCCAGCCAGTTTTTCAACCAGAGAAGAACCTATAATCTAAGCTATGAATTGCGAGCTTCTTCAGGAGAATGCAGTGGGGTACTGCATCAAAGGCCTTACTAAAGTCCAAGCAGGCCACGTCCTCAGCCTTTCCTTCATCCTTCATCCACTATGTGAGTCATATGATCATAAGGACCAAATACAATCATTCATCCTCTCTTCTACACCTGTGGACAGTGGTACTGAGCTACCAACAGCAAAAAGCAACAGTTGTCACAGGCTCCTGTAATACTGCCCTTTACAGCTGACACATGTGGCATGGCATTATAATCTGAAAAAACTATTACCAGGATGAAATCTATTTTGTCAGTATGAGGAGTCACTAGATTAACAAATTAATGAAAATTTAAATTGACTTATGTGTTAATAAATTATGTACCTTGCTGTACACTTTGTGAGTATTTAGAATTTCTACCAGCTGCAAATGAATTATGGGGTTCTTTCAGGACTTATATTATCTGCCATACAACTAGGGAATCACATTGGAAAATACTATTTTCAATAACACTGAGCAAGAGGAAATTATTTGAAACACTGTATGGACACATATAGATAAAATCGATAATTATAAAGTTGAGTGTTCAAATGTAGAAGTTATAAGTTTCACTTTAGAGAATGAAGATGCTTAATATTTGGCATTATAAAATTCAATTCGTTGATTTTAGACATTTTCAGAACTAAATAATTCCTAATGAAAATGAGAGGAAGATCTGGGATTGTGGTAGTTTTTTGTGTATACTGAAAATTAGACACATAGGCCTCTGTTTTATCTGAGTCAGGAACCTTTCACCTTTTTAAAATGGATTTAAAAATGAAGAAATGAAACTAATTGGAAAAAAAAATAGCACAAAGTATGCAGAGAAGAGAATTTATAAAAAATGCTGACAGAAGGCAAATCATTCTCTGTATAAGACTAGGAGTTTAAAGAAAGGTGTCATTGTTTCCAACATAAGTTGTATTCATGAAATAAGGATGTTACCAATATTACACAGTGGAACATATGATTATGAAGATAGTATACATTCTTCAAAAGCCCTAAAAATGAAATAAAAGTCTATCTCCACGTTTCCATCATAGCATGGAACATTTGCACTGTTTTCAGTATAATTTGTAATAAAGATGAATTAGAAAACAAACACATAAGTAAAATTGGTGTGCTTTACATATTAATTCAATAATTTTGAAAACACAAATTTTTAATGACTCTTTGTGGCTTCATAATATTTTTACTTTGGGGAGAAATGTTTTGCAATGCTTTTGAAATATATCTAAATGCTATTGGTAGAAGATTTTGGTAATAGTTATAAATCAAAAAAACAAGACCTCTATTCTTATATACAAAGGGATTATTTTCAGTATTTTCACACTTAATTTAATAATGTATTTAATAAAATATCAGCTCTTTTCACATCAACTTCCTTGCATAGACCTACTAATTAATTAGATTATTTTCATAGAATCATAGAATCATAGAATGTGTAAGGTTGGAAGGGAGCTTAGAGGTCATCTAGTCCAACCCCCCTGCACACGCAGGGTCACCTAGAGCACATGGCTCAGGGCTGCATCCAGGCG
>JAUBOD010000342.1:272445-286846 GCA_032353885.1 Nothura maculosa | reverse complement strand
GCGGGAAGGTTGGACCAGATGATCTCTAGAGGTCCCTTCCAACCTTGTAGATTCTGTGATTCTGTGATTCTGTGAAATTAAACAGGACAATTAAATTGTCCTTCTGTTCTCTTCCTGATGATACCACAGTCTTGTTTCAGCAGTAATCTCAATTTCTTACATGTGCTCTAGGAATGTCATTCAAAAATATTACAGAAATTCTTTTTGCTTTCCTGTATCTAAACTTGTATCTTCACACCTTTGTAAAATCAAAACAAAACAAGCAAACAAACAAAAAACCCCTTTTTTTAGTGTATGTTGCATATGTTTTAATTTGCCTTGTTTTTACATAAGTAGTAAAATGGAATAATGCATTGTTTGGTTAGGTCTGGTCAAGAAAGTCACCTTCAAGTGATTCTGCATATAGATAGAGTGCATCACTCTTAAGATGAAAACATCACACTGTGTATTTTGAGGTCAGACTTCCTATTTTGCTTCATAGTGACTATGTCTGCATTATTCACGTAGCAAAAAATACATTGTAATCAAGAGTAAAAGTTGATGAAATTATTTTTATATATTATTCATCAATTTTTTTACAATTATTTTCTAATACTAATAGCAACCAAATAGTCTTTGGAACAATTATTGGAACAAATACTTCCTAAGTTCAAGAATATTTTCTCATCTTTATGCATATTGTTTAGTATCTGTAGGATTAAGTGAATGATCTCTTTTGTTTCTGAAGTTATAGGCCAATTATAACTAATCAACAGTGATTGCAAGATCATAGCAAAAGTTTTGGCAGTTTGGCTGTAGGCATTTTCATGTAAAATTATTATTCCAGATCTAAACACTTAATATGCATTGCTAACAAATTGAAGATCTGTAGCTCATCAACACTATTCTACTTGCTGCAGAGAAGGAGCATCACACCAAAATGAATGGAGATTTTTCTTCAAAGGGTAAGCAAAATAATTTCAAAGGCACCTTTTTATTTTCTTTTTCTAAGTTTGTCTTAGACTGCAGTTATCACTGATGGAATGATCTCAAATTCATCAGGTCTGTAAAGCTGTGGCAGACAGTTTGTTCTTATTTCCACTTATTTATTTCTTGTTTTGGAATATTTGACATGGCTAATCAGGTTGATTTTGTTGATACATGGAAAGGATTACAAACAGGAAGGCAGCTGGAAGTGGGCATGCTGCTATTTTCTTAAGATGACTTCTATCCAGTCTCTGAGCACACACTTCGTGGATGTAAAATCAATGTTTTAATGATAATGATTTATAATTCATGACATAGCAAATGAATGATGGGAAGAGGTAATTTCCTGATACCTAATGGCTGACTGGAGTATTTCAGAGGCTGAGAGAGTCCCAAAAGACAGCTATTCCCCTACAGATCTTTATTACTCAAGAACATTAAAAATACATTCCTGAGAATAACTACCTTTAAATGTATAGACAAATGAAAAGTGTAACTGAACATTCTCATTATTTTTTTACAAAGAAGAATTTATCTTATAAAGAATGAAACAACAATGAGGAATTAAACAGCACTTCATTTGCAAAATTCTCTTAAATTTATAATCAATGCATTGTGTTATAGTTCCACTTTGACAATATATTTTCCTTCCCATTTATTTTCCTTCTCTAATAAAGATTGCCAGCAGAGAAATAGTATCAGATTCACTGTGAGGGTGTTCCATGTGTAGAACTCACATTCTTACTAAACAGAACACAAAATGAGAGGAGTCTCTAAAGTGTCCTTATTTGTATATATCTTTGTACGTGAAAATTTGTATATATCATAAAAGTTTTCCTTTTTGGCTTGTGTTGACAGCTTTACAGATCTGTTTTCTGTCTTTTTTTCCCCTTTCTTCCTCCCTCTCCCGCTTTTTTTAAGGTTATAGCTTCGACTTCTAGAACTTCATTTTTAAAGCTTTAGCTATTTGAAAATCATTTGTTTATAAAGGCGATGAAAGAAATCTCTATTTTATACTGCTTTGTTTATTCTGATTTTCAGTCCCTCAGTTACTCTTCTCCCTTCCTTATTCTGTAGCCATGAGCTAGCAAGGGGGAAAAACATAAAAAAAAACTACTAAAATGTTTAATCGAAAAAGGAAAAACAGAGATAATCTCATCTTAGTTTAGCTATTCAAATACTGTGAATGTGATTAATCAAACTTTAGATATCTACAAAATAGCTATCTGTAAATGACACAGTCACAATAGAATGACTTCTTTTACAGTCAAGGGAAAAAAAAAGTGCTTTCAGGTTTTGGTTCATTTAATTTCATTTAGATGTCTATTTTAGAATGAGAAGAATTGTGCCCTTGACTTCAGTAACTATACTTGACCACATCTTCACTGACTGTATGGGCAGCCAAGGATGAAGACCTCAAAAATTTATTTGGATATCAAAACCATCACAGTGAAAATTATATTCTTATCCCTTAATAATAATATATTCTTTAACCTACATGAAAGAAGAAAAAAAAAAAGAAGAAAAGAAAGTAGTCAGATATATTCCCACCTGCTCTATCCTATTTGAAGTGTTTCTGTAGCTACAGTGCAATCAAAAGGCTTCATGATAATATGATATTGGACATCCCAAAAAAATTAGCTTTGCAATACGAAGTTTAAAAATATAAGTGTTTCCTTGTAAAATTCCTATCTTTCACAGCCTTGCTATCTATGTCGTCATCTTGAAACAGAATTCAGATAAATGGCATGAATTGTTGACTGTAACACAGAGATGGCTAATAGAAAAACTGACCATGTATTTAATCTTAATCCCTCTGATTCACTCATTACTCTGTGTGCTTCTTCCTCACAGTTTCACTTTTCACATCTGTCTGGATGACATCATAGTTCGTTATGATTTCTACAGTTCTGTTTTGTGGAAAAGAATCTGGATGCAGTGGCAGGACAAAGGAGTGGGAAGGAAGGGTCAGACTAGGAGGAAGAGGGAAGACATGCATATGCTTAGGCATGTTTGACATAGAAACCTATTGTTGAAGGAACTCAGCTGGACAGAAAGATTAGAATGAATTCCTTGCTTTCTGGATTATTGATGTACTTTGCTATGAAATACAAAACCACTTGTTTGATGAAGTTCTATGCCTTCTTCTCCCAATAAGTTACCTAAAAGTCCTTGCTTTTTTTTATTATTGATTTAATATCTGCTCAAGGCCAGACTGATCTTGAGATACATTTGTGGTATCTCAGGCTTACTTATCACTTCACAGGACATGGAGAACATTTAGTTTAGCTCCTTGACTCCAGCTGAATTGAAGCCAGAATTATGTTCCTGATACTTGTAGTACTTGCTATAGAAGGTACTCGCACTGCTTCCAAACTGCAGAGAAGTGGAGTGGTGGTGAAGCTCTGGAGGACTGATTCCCCAAATATCAAACCCTGACACTTGCTAGGCCCTGCTGGCACTCTTTTCCTGTAGGAACTTAAATTACTTTTCAATCTGTGCTTTCAGTCCAGATCTCTTTTTAAGGGCTCCAACACAAGCATATTTTTAAGCAGCTAATGATCTTCCATTTGATATGATGATTCAAATACTTCAAAGTCAGTTATATACTTTAAAATAAAGTTGAACTGAAGCCCTTAAGACAAAATTTTCATAGCCTAATCAATGTTTAAAGCAATGGCTTTTCAGTATCATGTTTTACTTATTTTAGTCTTCAAAGAAAGGAGCATTTTTCTGAGTGTTTCATCAAAATTTTGATTAATAAATAAAAAGTCAAATCTGATTTGATCACTGATATCACCATGATAAACAGAATTTCTGTAATAAATACTATAATAATTACTATACTAATTGCTGTAATAAGAGAGAGAGTGTTTTAATTTTATTTTTGTTTTAAAGTCCTCCCTCTATTCCACCAAAAAAAAAAAAACCTTGCTGTTCAAGAAAAAATATATTTGCAAATTAAAATAGTTAAGGCAATTTAATGGGATATATTATCACAAATATGCAAATACTTCCCCTTACATGACTTCCCCTTAGTGAATCCATGCTGACTGCTCCTCAATACCTACTTCCCCTTCATATGACTGGAGATTCTCTCTAGGATGAGCTGCTCCATCACCTTTCCAGGGACAGAGGTGAGGCTGACCGGCCTGTAATCGCCCGACTCCTCCCTCTTGCCCTTTTTGAAGACTGGAGTGACATTAGCTCTCTTCCAGTCCTCAGGCACCTCCCTTGCTCTCCAGGACTTCTCGAAGATGATGGAGAGAGGATGAGCAATAACCTCCGCCAATTCCCTCAGCACTCTTGGACGCATCCCATCTGGACCTATAGATTTTTGAGCAGTCAGTTTGCCTAAGTGATCCCTAACCCAATCCATCTCCTCCCACGGAAGTTATTCCTCTGCCCTGTTTATTTCTCTTCCACTTGAGCCCTGCAGTTCATGGGGATGGCCTTAACAGTAAAGACAGAGGCAAAGAAGGCATTTAGCAGCTCTGCCTTCTCAGCATCCTCCGTCACCAAGGCCCCCTACCCATTCAGCAGCCCACTAACATTTTCCCTTATCTTCCTCTTGCTGCTAATGTATTTATAGAAACCCTTCCTGTTGTCCCTGACATTCCTCGCCAATTCCAATTCCACCTAGGCTTTGGCCTTCTTCATTTCCCATCTGCATTCTCTGGTGATGCACCTATATTCTTCCCACCTGGCTTGTCCCTTCTTCTACAAGCTATACACTATTTTTTTCTCGTTAACTTTGCCCAGGAGCTCCTTGCCCATCCATAGAGGTCTCCTGCCTTGCTTACTCGACTTCTTTTTTTGTGGGAATACACTCATCCTGAGCTTGGATCACTTCTACCATTTGACCTGCCAGAATTGAACTGTAAAACTGAATTAAGACAAAGCAACAGCTTTGCAAATATAGCAAATACCAGTTTATATCCATCATCTGTGAAGTCTGTGACATATATGGAATTCCCTAGTGAACACCTTTGAGTCCTAGATTGATTTATCATAATTGTGATAGTATCAGTCAGTGAGATCAGTCTTTCTGGATGTATCTTATATGTATACTGACATAAATATTCTAATGGTATAGATGGTTGGAATGAATGAGTTAATTCAGTTAACTTTAATTAACTTAAAAACTTGTGCTTGTTACCAGTCCTCATCTACTGGAATATTAGAAGGAAAAGAACAACAGAGATGTAGCAAAATTGCCTCTTCTTCTCAGCACTCAAGAGAAAGATTATAATTAATTTATTTTAATTTAATTTAATTTACTGGGAATAGAGTATAAGCTAGAAAGCAATTTTTAGTGAGTCTCCTGGCTCATAAGAGATGTGGAACAAATGTTATTTCAAACATAATCTGAAGCATTTAATTGCAAGTACCTGTTCTACCAGATATTTAACCTTTTGTATAATTATTAGTATTGTTCCTGAGAGGTCTTTACAATCTCTTCATTCTTCCATTACCAAAAAGCAGATCAGTGAAACAATTCCTGAATCCTTGCCATTAAGTCATGTAATATTTTACAAGAACATAGATAACCAAAGAGGAAATACTGCCTAATAACTATGATACATTTAAAATAAGGATTTGTTCCACAAAAGGAACCTCTGAGAAGTTCTGTTTTGATAAAATAACATAATAACATTTGCTAAATCTCTTGGAATAGTACTTTTCTTTTTTCATGAATGCAAAGGGAAATCCTATTACAGTATTATTATTAATTATAAGCACTTGTAATCTAGCAATGTCTTCAGGCAGATTCACCTATTGGTCATATCATCTTCCACTTAAATCATTTTCCTGAAAATCAGTGGTCCAGCACTTAGTCGATACCTGTAAAAATATTCATCGAGTCAGGAAGCATATTAATAAATTTTAGCCTTATGATTTTGTAATCAAACAATGCCTCACTGATTTCTGAAGAAAGTAGTCAATCATACCTTGTAAGGATCTCATGCTTTTGTTTTTGGTCTGTCTCACTAATTATGCAGGTTTGCTGTCTGTGGTTTCTGTAAAACTTTCCTTTAAAGTGATGACAGTCAAAATGTCAGAAGGGCTCCAAATTGCTAAAGTTACATGTTAGAAGATCATTAGCAGAGGCTTGGGATGGCTTTGGAAGTAGAGAAGCTCAGGTCAGTCCTGGGAGAGGATCCAGGTACTCTCCACCTCTCTCCTTGGAAAGGACTAGTCTTTCCTTCCCAACAACCAGCGCACAGATGCAGACACAGAGGCTGGCAGCAGATAGATAAGTATAGCAAGATGTAACATATGGTAATATACCACAAGAAAATTAGAAAAGATACTTTATTACTCAGCCTCCATATGGGATCGTTTGTATACATGTTGAGCTGCTGTGTGTGGAACCACTGTCTCCTGCTAAGATTGCCTCTCTCATTAGACCTGAGTATCCCATTTATGGGGAGCTGATTAATGTGCTTGCATTAAAACTATTCTTGATGAAACACGAAATCACATCGTAACAGGATATGAAGCTAGGGTGAATGATTATTTTAACCTTTGTAGCTTGGAAAAACAAATATTCTTAACATTAGCACTTTAGACTTTTAAAATAAAAAAGGGTAACTTGTTGAGTTTCCTTGAGGAAATGAAGACTTGATCAAATATTATGGTAAGCAACAAATAAATGTGATCAACATTTTTACTTAAATGAGTTGTCATGCTTGCAAACTTGTTTTCCCATGGTAGCATCAGGTCTCAACAGCTCTGCTGGTCCAGGCCCTCCTTCAGGCTCTCCCTGTGCAGCCATTGCCCCATTCTGCACTCAACCAGCAATAATTACTTCTCTCCCTTACATACAGAATGAAATTGAGTTAGAAATTTATCTTTAAGTCATCTTCCTGGAAACTTTGAAGCCTGCCACATGTTTCATTCCATCAGCAATTACTTTCTGAGATACATTAGATATCTGAGTTTTTGATGAAGTATATGTTATACTGCATGGTTAGGATAAGGATCACCATTTTTGACTGCATGGTTATATGGTGTGATAATTTATTATACTTATGTCCCTCAGGAATTACAACTAAATACACTAAACTTGCCTGTAATGATAATTATCCCAAAACAATATTTTAGGAAGTCATTAGCATTTCCAGAGAGAGAAATTTATGAGATAATGAGAGTAACCTTCTGCACATTAGGATAAGGATATATTCTTCATTTAACAGCTTCGAGACTGAAGTTGGCAATGCTTTCTTCATTTAAGAATGTAGGCATTAAATAAGTATCTAAAAATAGAATATCATAAAATTAGACTGGAGCTATATAAAGTAATAAAAATTTAAATCTGTTCTGTGAACAAAGAACTATAGTACTCATGAACTATAGTATTAAGTTAATTATTTCTTATTAGTACTTGGAGACATATCAGATGATAAAACCATTTGAAAACTACAAATGAATTGAAACACCATGTTGAATGTGGTACAGCAGATATTGCAATCGTTACTACAGCTTTCTAGACAGTCTTTCTTGAAATTATTGCTGTACAACCTCCACATTTAGAAAACATATTTCTAATGATATTGTCACTAGCATGTGGACTTATGTGTTCTGAAAATGAGATTCAAAGAGTCTGCTGTGATCAGCTTTGGGAACTCTTTAGAAATTCTTGAAGACCTATCAGAAAAAAAAGCACCAGATCCAAATTTCCATGACTGCAAATGAGTGTTCTGGAAATCTCACTCACATGCCACACTGATCCTTATGATTAATGATTTTTATACAACTATATCATCTTCAGAATAGTACATGCTGCATGTTGTCCAAAGCTGTATATTGTCTTTGAGATAGTCAGCAGTGAATTCCTACAGTACTTGTTCTTTCTTAACAAAGGTCTTTGTCTCACTCTTCTGATGTTACTTATTAATTTATGCTCTTACATGTTAGGAGATTACATTTTTTACCACCAAATATCAGAGAGGACAAACATCTAATAAGCGCTGTGAAATATTCAAACTCTTGCTTTTTCTTTGAAGACTTAAATTAGACCTCCTATGTTTCTTTCAAATTGGAAATAAAGATGATTAATTTCTTCTAGAAGAATCTAGAATCAATATGTGTCTACCTGGCCAGATAGGAAATCACCTGCCTGCCTGGAGAAGCCTTGTGTGCACCTGCAGAAGTGCCAGTATATCAGGAGCTGATATCTCTTTCCTGTTTAAACTCTGCTGCAGCCACTGTTTAGGTAAATAACTATCGAAACACAATTTCAACTCTCGTAAGCATTGAATAATAAAAATATTCAGTGGTATATTTCAAGTAGTGCAACTGAAGGAAGATAATAAGGAATCTCATTCCAATGAGTGCATTGAAAGCCTAAGTAATGCTGGTATTTTTAAATGACTATCTAGCAGACCAAATGCTTGTCCAGGGAATGAGTTCAGAAGAGCAGGGCATGGCTGTAGCTTACTGGTTACAATTGGAGGAAGAGGAGTTCTGCAGTCGTTTTCACTGGAGTTTTTCTGGTTTTTTTTTTGTTTGTTTTGTTTTGTTTTGTTTTGTTTTTAATCTGGTAATACTGTAGTGTAAAACACATTCAACAATATTTGAATAATAATTGAGCCAGAACATTCTTCCTCTTATTATCGACACTAGTTATATACTTTCTTGTGCATTCCTTTGAGCACATTATTCTTGGCTAAACAGTTCCTTAATAGTTCCTTAAATTCAATTCCTTAAATTCAGTGAAGGGTGACATCCCTCAGTATAGTACATAGCCTTGCAGCAAGGTAGTTGCCTGGATTTATTTAAAAAATATCTTGCCGAGAAAGGCTTACATCATGAGAAAGTTCCTATATGACTAAAATAATGCCAAAAGATAAGTGACTATTTCCTTCTTAACAATATACAATTCAAGGGGGAAAAAAAAGATCCCAAACATCCGAAGGAGGCAATGTCATAGAATATGTAGTCTGATTCTAGCAGTCATTTCAGAAAGGGAAATACCTCAGGCAGTCCTAACAGCTCTGGGGACCTATTGGTAGCCACTACTATTTCTGACTGCTTTTTCTCATGCTTTGAACTTTATTCATAGACCATGTAGAGAATTAATTCAGGTGTCAGGATCAACCAAGATGGAACTAGAGGCTTAACTTCTAAATATTAATAGATTGTACTTTGCCATCTCTGTATAAATCTATCCCTTGCTCCACTGTTTGTCAAAATATGTAAATCCCTCCTCATAATTTCTTTAATAGAAATAGGGAAAAAGGCTGTCTTTTTTTCTGGTATATTTCTGGTAGCTGAATTCTCTGGATGTTCAGGTGCTAATCAGTGGTGTCCCCCATTTTCCATCCGCTCTGTGAAGAATATTGGTAGAAAAGAGGATCCAGAATCTGTCAATAAGTTGAAAAGTACCTGAAATCTAGTAAGTGCAGAAGATGCTTTTGTTCCTGGGTCCACAGACCAAGAATCTTGATTATGAGGGAAAATTCAAATTCTCTTAAAATACATTTTTAAATTTTATTCCACTTCAATGTATAGTCACTGCTGTTGATACCTTATGACCTCATTAAATTGCAAATTCACATTAGCACACTGTAAGCAGGGATGTCGTAAGTAAATTACATAATGATTTCAGTGCTGAACATAGTTGTTGAGGAAACTAATGTACACTGCATTGGCAGCATAATACAAAAAAGATAAATGCATGTAAATCTGAGTTCTAGGGTTCAGATATAAGGGATTTGAGCTTCTAGTTGCTAAGATTTTCTAGTTGCTACTTTCCTTGGTGCTAACATTTGATTTCATTTATTTTATGTAGATTTCATCTTTACTTAATGCAGATAATTTTTCCTGTTTGCACCTATGAAATAAAGTAAGATTTGAAGTTTCTGTATTTTTTTTTGAAGTGATTAGAGTAATGAGTTCCAATATTTCTAATCATGGATAATGTGGAAGTTTGGTGGAAATATTTTGTAAAGTTTGATGCATGGATTGTGTCTGGATATCTCTGACCTTTTAGAGACAGTTGTCACAGTAGAGTGAACAGTTCTTGTTCACTCTTCTCACTTATATCAAATCAGAGAAGTAATGTGTAAAATTGCATTTATTAATAATACAGCAACTCAGGCTGTTTACCCTAAGCTGTCATCTTGATATTTCTTAATATCAGCTAACACTTCCATTTGGCACAGTTTCCCATGCATACTGAGAAGCTTGCTAATTGGTAGAATAAATTCTCCTCTACACCTGAGCTCTATTGTAATTCAGAGACAGACTGAGTGATCTAAATCTCTGTTGGAGCTCAATCTGTTAGTGTTCCCAGGTGCTGCTCAATTCAATGAGTCTGCATGGGGTTTGACTGAAAACTATTTGAATCTTTTACATTATAAACTTACACATCCAGTGAGTGGCTAGAGTACCTTTTCTTTCTAAATAGTTCACAACCACGAGTCCTACACTGGTATAAAATGATTAGACTTAGAGATTGAAAAAAAAAATGGTTTGGGGTTACTTGCCACCTTCTCGCTGAAATGTAGATCATGGCAGAGGATGAAATGCAAGAGCCAGACAGTCAAAGGGAAAATGAAAGACAAGGGCTTGGGTTTGTTTGTCTTTGCTTTTTTTTTTTTTTTTCAGAAATCACTAGGCAAATTGCAAGAAATTTGAGAACATTGTTTTGTCCAACCCAATCACCTTCAAGAAAAGTGATCGGGTTTACAAATAGCACAAATTATTCAAATGCAACATTTCTTAGAAAACAGGTTTCAGGTATCAGTATAGGAAATTCTTTGCAGTGTGGGTTCTTAGTTAGTGCCTAATGTACAAATGCACAATCATCACTCACCCCAGAAGATGGGAGAGGGCTCTCAATCTTGAGCAGTCTCCTCAAGGGAAGGGATTCAGCCTGTCGTCTGATCCAGAAGTTATGATGGAGTCCTCCCTCTCTCCTCTTCCTTCTTTCCTTCCTAGTTCTTTCCTTTCTTTTTCCCTTCTTTCACTTCTTTCCACTTTTTCCAAATTCTTTCTCCCTTGTTTCCAGTTCTCTCTTCGTAATTCTTACTCTAACTTAGTTTGTCTTTTATACATTTTCTTTTACATCCAGGCAGACCTTGAGTGACTCTGGTCATATTCACTTTTGTTATTAATTTAGAGAGCATGCTCAGTGAGGAGTTGTTGTTTATTGGTATTACAATATGATTAAAAGGAGAAGCCTGAGCAAAATTTAGCAGATGATAGAACTGATCTGCCACCATCCTTGGCTTATCAGCAATGTGGCACCACCAGGCTGCCACCTCTGCAGGGAGTACAATAGAGTTTGGCCGCGTTGTCTTCACTCTGCTCCACCATTCATTCACTCTCACTAGTATAGGCTAGGAGGGCAGATTGTGCTGCTGAGGGAGAAGTGGAGTCCACAGTTACCAACCATGCTGGAATTGGTAACTGTCTCTCACCTCAAGCAAGCCTCTGCAATGCCAGAACTTCTGTTAGGCTCCATCTTTCTCCAAGTCCCCCACCGCCTCTTCTCAAGCAATTCTTTCACACTAGGTCCCTCCGAGTGGCAACATAGCCCTATCGAGTGCTGGACGGTCCACCTACTTTGTTACTGTCTGCAAACTTGCTAAGGGTGTACTCTGTTCCCTCTTCCAAGTCATTGAGGAATGAGTTGAACAGCACTGGGCCCAGTACTGACCACTGGCCACAGGCCTCCAACTAGACTCAGCCTCATTTATCACCACCTTCTGAGCTCTGACATCCAGCCAGGCCTCAATCCTCAATCACCTCACTGTCCGCTCATCCAACCCACACTTCTGGAGCTTCCCATGAGGATGTGTGAGAGGATGTGTTGAAAGCTTTGCTGAAGTCAATGTAGACTACATCCACACCTTTCCCATCGTCCATCATTGAAGGCTATTAGGTTCATAAAACATAACTTCCTTTTGGTGAATTATGTATTTAAATAAAGAATGAAATTATTTTTCTGTTGTGCCCATGATGAAGCTATTCAGATCCTACTAATTTGGTGAGGTGTTAAATGAAGAAGTGTAAATTTAGATAAAAAGGCCAGATACTTTCTTCAGGACCAAATTTGTTAAACAGTCTTTCTGCTGCACAAAACTGAGCTCACTACCAGTGAGCAGCTAAAATATCTCTGTAATTTTCAGTAGGAAAAAGCAGCACATCTTCAATGTATTGTTGATTTTATCTAAGAGAGCAACCAACAGTAATTTCCTCCCTGGGGTATAACAACACATGAGAATTAAAAGAAGGAAGTTGCAGATAAATCCATCAGACATATCTGAACGGAGAGCAGATCTATATTTAATGAGCTTAATAAAGACAAGGAGTTTGTCTTAATGATAGAAGGCAATGATGTAAATAGAATTACCTTAAAAGTTCTGATAGATATTAACAGTTTACTCTTTTATAGTCTAAGAGTATCTTTATTATGTTATGAGAAGTTATATGGGCAATAAACTCAAAAACTATATAATATGTACCAGATGTACCTCAGTATGATGTGATATGTCTCCACCTGCTTTCAAGCAGTAAACATTCTTGCATTCCTGACCCATTTACTTAATTTAATTTTATGCATATTTAAATTGTAATGGTGCAAATAAGAGAGGATGCAACTAACATAAAAATGTAGCTAAATGTAGCCTTATATCTTACTGTTCAGCAATTCTTAAAATATTCTTGAACTATTTCTCAGTGATTATAAAGTACCTGTGTCTTGAATACCTGCTGTATAATCTACTTTTCCTGAAGACTCTGCATGATATTGAACTTGTACACTGATGGATGGGACTTTCCAAATTTATTTGTTAAAATTTTGGTAGTTTACTAATGGAGATATTCTGCATCATGCTTTTTACTCATAACAATTTCAAGAAACTTTCAAGGAATAGTTATGTGTCAGGTCAGAAAGAACAAATCCATACCCCTCACAAAGATCTATATGCTTTTAACTCTATTTTACATAATAATAGATACAAACTGTGTTATCCAGAATGAGAGATCACTCAGACGTATGCTGCCCTCACACCTTTGATCACCAGTCACTTGTTGCATAAGCTGCACTAGCACCATTTTGATCATTCACTTATTGGAAAACTCAGGCCAATGCTTCCAGTAATTTTCTTCTGTATACTTATGCTTACTCACTTTCAATAAATGTATATGGTCCAATATGCATTGCAAGCTTATTACTCATAATATTATTCATAAACTTACTAAGTGTGTAAGCTTATTGAACAGTGCAAGAGAAACTAGTGATAATACTGACTGATAGTCATTTAGATATCTAGCTCACATAAAGACACCTACTTTAGCCACTCTGAGATATCTGCTACTGAATCGAGCCGCACAGTTCAGTTCTTTAAAGTGTCTACTGACATTTAAGAACATAACATATGACATCATAACATTTTGCAGCTTGAGGCGGGCCAGGAATATCAGAGCCAACATTCAGGGAGGTTGGACACTGACTTTGTTTATTCTGCGTTCACGTTACATTTATATAGTGCTTGAACAGCATAATTTGAAAAGCAACAGTTCGGTAGAACACCAGAGATTGGTGGACTGCAAGATGCGGCCTCCTCTTATTGGTTGCTAAGCTGGTTGCTAGGTAGCCGACTGCAATACTCACAGGGACTTTCCAGCCAATCAAGCAGGGAGTTGCCTTTACTGGACTGCTTTTCAGCCCGGTCAAGGACAGTGAAGGACACTCCCCTTGCCCGGGTCCCCAACATTTCCCCCTTTTTCTTTACACTAGGTGACCCTGGGAGGCAAGCCATTCCTGTGGGGTTAGATGCGGGTTTCGGGTAAAGGCCGCTAGCAAGCGGGAGACGAGGAGCTGGAAACAGGACCATAAGATTAACAAGCTGACCAGAAGCAACAGTAACCATAACAGCAACATAAATACAGATTACCCCAGGGATTTAACCTCTCCCCCAAGACCCAGAAGGTCACCTAGTCCGTCCAGGCTGAAGAACCCAACATCCTTCTTGATCGACTGGGAGTGCTGGATCAGCACGTGGATCTGGCGATGGATGACGGGGCAGTGATCGCTTAGATCCATGCAGCACATGCCTTCAAAGTCCTTACAGCCATGCCCGTGGGTGAGAAGCAGGAAGTCGATTGCTGCTCAGTTCTGTAGCATCACATATTGCACAGAAGAGAGATCTTCTGCAAGCTCTGATAGTACTTTCTATGATAGTACTCTGATAGTACACTTCTTCTATGAAGGAGTGACCAACTGGCTAGATGAGGGCAGAGCGGTGGATGTGATATATCTAGACTTCAGTAAAGCTTTTGACACCGTCCCTCACAGCATCCTCCTAGGCAAGCTACAAAGGTATGGGATTGAAGAGTGGACGCAGAGGTGGATTAGGAATTGGCTCTGTGGCAGGATGCAGAGAGTAGTAGTCAATGGGGCTGAGTCTAGTTGGAGACC